>VDFB02026320.1:93847275-94447275 GCA_007258455.2 Sequoia sempervirens | reverse complement strand
AAATACCATGATTTTGTTAAAAAAAAAAAAACCTGATGCTCAAAAAATCCTTGCAATTTTTTAATAGCTGAGATGACCTTCAATTTAAAAAAATTGACGAAAACATCTTAAAAAATTTCCAAAAAATTCTTAGGAAAAAGCCACGAATTTTTATCAATAAAAATGAGCCTATACTCTGATACCATGAAATGGTAATTGATTATAATTATTTGTTATTAACAAGGAGAGGAATACTCCTTTAAGTAATAAAATACAAGACGATTTTTCTAAAAAGAAACAGTCGTGAACTAAAACACTAAACTGAAAGTAAACTATCAACCAACTAACAACTAAGATGACCATTAAATATTACAATAATACTTTAATATTTATATATGTATATAATATATATAGAGGTATATATGAGTTAAAATATATATACGATATGGATTTAATATATACATATATATATAATATGATGATTATATTTTAATATTTATCATGCTTATAAAAGCATGTATATAGTAATTCAAATCTGCAATTATTAAATTGCTCTTCGAGAGGCATTGTAGCCTCCATCAAAGGCTCTTTTTATGGAGTTTTACTTGACATTTAAGCCATAGCTATAATCATGATAGTGGCGCATCTTTCCTTAACTCCTTGTAAGCCACAAAGTGGCAGCTTAAAAACCATTAAAGGAATGCATTTTTATCTGCATTGAAAGATCATAACAATGAGCTTAATATGATAGTGGTCGAGCTATTTTGTTGGGGCGAACATTGCTATTTTAAACTTGCAAAATTAATATGTATTGGGCGCCAAACTTCAAGATAAGTGGATAGTAATGAATGTCAACAGTGTGGGGAGAGAATCGGTGGGGCATATGTTAGAGAAAAACATTTCTTTTAGACATTATTGAATATGCTGGAGACGAAAAGGAGTCGAGGACTGCAGGTTATGTTATTGTGAGTTTTTCATGAGAGCTTTTGGTTTTGGCTAGCGATGGGAATAGGGAAGCCACGGGCTTTTGGAGAGGAAAGGCATTTGCATTTTGTGATTTGTTTTGTATGTTTCCTTCTCATGTATGAGAATAACAGCAGCGGGTAGGAGGAAGATTATATGCCTTTTCCATTCATAGTTTGTGAATGTGCAAGAATAGAAGAGTAAAGTGACAGAGCATGGGTGAAGAGACAGTTCTCTTTTAATCTTTCTTTTCTTTCTCTGTTGCTTTGTTTCATTCTGAGTTGATTATAGATAGAAGGCAGCAACTAAAAGGAGAATTATTTCATTCTCTTTCACTGGGTAATACCAGTGAGCTAGAACCAGTTTATTTCTTCACGAACAGGCAGAGATGTTCATGTTGGAGCTTCGATGGCTGTGTAATTGAGTCTTGTAATCGAATCATAAATAGAGATAATTCACTGTTGAGAGAAGAGACGATACTTTTGCTGTTCTTGGTATTTTTCTGAAGGTATTTTGCAACAAGTCTGAGTTTTTCTCCAACATTGCTAGCTGGGCTCTTGAGGAAAGTTGCATTTTCTTGGGAAATACTATGCAAATCACTTTGACTGTGATTTTGAAGCTCAAGTGCAGAGCAGATAAAGAATATCTCAGGCATGTTTTATATTCAATTTTCTTTGTGTAATTCTTAGTTTGCATTTTATAACTTTCCAGATTTTAAAAGAGGAAGATTAGTTTCTTTTTGAAGAATAAACCAAGTTAAAACAGAAGAAATTGTCTAATTTTCCAGATGGAAACAAGAAATTAAATTGTTCTCTTCCATTGGAAATGAGCAGCAAGATAGAAAAATAATTTGCTGCTGTGTTAAAATGATTGATTTATCTCATTTTCTCAGATAGAGATTATTTTCAGTTCTATATATAGACATTTATATAAGTTTACATAATGAATATTTTTACGATATATAATTATTTAAATGTGAGATAAGCAAGATGCTTTCTCAGCTGAGTTAACTAATTACAGACAGCTTTATAAGCTGATTTATTGAAGAATTTTCAACACTTGAACGTAGTATTCCTTTGAACCAAACAAGCTGGAATTTTATATTATATGATTACCAGAATTGTTATTATGTCCTCAAAAATAGAACCGTAAAAGAAAATCATTGAAAGTCTGAACTACTTTAATAAAGAAGTGATCTTTTATTATTGTATCGACATTATAATATTTTACATATTTTGACAAGTAGTTATTATTAAAATATGAGACCAAGTGTCTCGAGTCGATGACATTGTGTCATCATTATTAAGTATTAACCAATTATGCATGAAAATAGAAGAGAAGTTTACTCTCATGGTTCGAATTAAAGACTTGAACAAGTGGCAGTTGCCAAGTCCCAAGATGTTACGAAAACGTAACATGGGTATTCAAAGTCAGAAAAGCATAACCAACCTAGTCGTATACTGACTTAGTGAGGCATTACATTATGATTTAGTAACTTCATGAAAAATCAAACCAGTTGGTCAAATAATCAATTTACTAAGAAAGTTTTTGATATTAAGAATCCTTTCTCAATGAATATTGTGATTTAATGTACATATTTTACTATTCAGGTCAGTCCTGTCTTGAGAACATTTCCTAGGCTTGGCAGGTACCATCTACTCACTTGAGTTGAGACATGCAGAAAGCTAGGTATTTTTCACATTTATTGGCAGCGGTACTTATTAAACTAATGTTTTATATTGTAATGGTCAATTAGCTTTTAGGGTAGACTTTACGAATCTTCATTAATAAAGTCATGTTGACTTTAGATATTTTTCATATGAGTTGTCATCCTTATCCTTTGTGGATAAGATTTTATCATCCTTATCCTCTGTGGATAAGATTTACCTTTTTGCTTTACGAGTTGTCAATCTTATCCAATGATTTGTCATCCTTATCCTCTATGGGTAAGATATTTGTAATCTTATATAAGGATGCTTTTGCTCCTTATTTCTTAATAGATTTTTATGCAATCTTGGTTAACTTTCTGTGTGCTGTTTTTGTAATAGTACTTATTGCTTTATGAATCATATGAGATCTCTCAGTTTTCTTAACAGACTCAAAGGAACACATTTCTAAACAAAGGATCTGTGAGCGGAATGACTTCTGGACTTCAGAGAAAGGATTGGTTCTCTTTGGGAAAATATACAGCATTCCAATTCTTAACAAGAAGCACAAGCTCACCTACTTTGAAATATATTATAATTGCGATCAATTACTAAAAAAAATTCAATGCCACTTTTGTGACAAAAAGCAGATATTGAGCTACTGTGAGACTATTGGAAAATCAAACTTCATTTCAATTACAATGATTTAAATAAGTCTAAGGGTAATCTTTTTTAGGTGACAGCCAAGCCAGACACTAATTTAGTAATTTGGGTATCAGACTCCCCTTATCAAAGCCCATTAGAACATATATTTTCATTTACCTTATATATTGTCCAAATTGTGTACCACCATGTTTCAACCTCATTACTAAGCTCTAGAATAAATTGTGTTGATGATTAAATGCAGCTTCAGTCGTATTTCTTCCAGCTTCTCCTTTACTTACATTTGATAAATTAAATAATAGCTAAGAGGCTATTTAATTTATAAGTGGCACAAGTTTTGAAGAGTCATCATTTAATGAAGAATTGTATGAGGCCGACCTCATTCTACTTTGGCTACGATTTTCTCACTAGGCACGATCTCTTATGAAAGAATATTATTTATTGGTGGCCGACCTTCTATGAAGGCCGACTTGGTTATGATTTGAAGAGGCACGTCCTCTACCAAAACTTGTATATATATTCATTCATTTGCTCATTGTTGATGATCCAATTTACACTATCCATTCACTAGTCTAAGGTGCGAATAAGAGAAAGAAGCAGAGCAGATTAGTCGATCTGTTATCAAAGTCTAAGATTATCATTGTCATATTGCTGTGTGAGAATCAACTTATTGTGCATTCTCTTGGGCTCATTATTGGCCTCTATTGTAAAGGAGTTTTCTTATTGAGATTCAATAATATAAGAGATATTATTGGCTGGGTTTTTCTCCCTCAAGAGGAGGGTTTTCCCAAGGTATCTGCTGTGTCTTGTGACTGATTTTGAATTAATTTTTGTACATGTCAATCTGATCTTTAAATTAAACATGGTATGAGAGTGGGTTTGGGTGAGGATCCGATCAGATTTCATTGATTATTCAGAGGCAGCAAATCATCTACAGAAGGATATAGATTGCAAGAGGCAGGTTTTATTGAGCCGACAGCCCAATAGGAGTTCAATGGCTTTTGTCTATCCATTCTTAGTGTGAACTTCTCTCCCTACGACCTCAGAGCCTTGTGATTACTTAACCTGCTATCAGGAGATCTCATTGGCATCATCATTTCATGTAATCGATCTGCAAGGAGTTATCAAGTATATCGCTGAATATTGAGAATATCGAGTATGCTGATACAGTGAAGGAATGAACCTGTATTGTTCTTGGCCTTCTATCTGTTTCACACCTTTTGAGCTCAAATATTATTTTGTTAGCACCAGATCATTTTGTTGTCCCTGGATACATTTCTGGCATTAAGGAAAAGTTACCTTGACCCATGACTGCTAAGGGCGATGATCAGTTGATATGTGTGTCATTTGAAGGTTGATGTAATTCTGAAAAATTGGTCTGGTCATTCTAGGTCTCAACCTTGAGACTTCTAGAACGAAGAGTTTATGAGGTCTATCTCTGACCTTAAGTGCAAAATAGTAATGATCTTTTGATGGACTGCAAGGAATTCAAATCTAGCAAGAGATAAGTATTTGTTTCTTTGTTGTTGTTTATATTTTTATTTTTTTGTGAAACTCAGTCTGCTAAGCCTGTGTAGATCTGATAAAGGTTATAAGTGATGACCTTATTTATAGATCTAACACTCTGGGTGATGCTAGCAAGCATGTTGCATAATCTGGTGGATTGCAGCTGGAAACGAAGTGCACCATAAACGGTCATAGGCCTTGTTCAAATTATCTTGCCAGGGGCCTGTGTTCAAACCGTGAAGGTTGTGGAAAAATTTTGAGCACAAGAGCAGTGTATCTTACTGTGATCATTAACTGCATCCATCAGAATATTTAGAGATAAGTATTCCTTGTTTGTTGAATTATATCATTTAGTTGGATCTTTTAATTAGTATAGAGAGATTGTAATTTCTCTTGAATTGTGTTCTCTAGCATAAAGATCCTTTGAAATTTCATATTATTCTTTGCGAGTTGTTTCATGCAAATCATGTAGATCTCTGAGTGTGACTTTGAGATGAAAAAGAGAATTGCATTTTTTCATTGTGATAGGTTAATCACATCGATATCATTCTCTAATGCATGAACTATGTTAGAGCCTTGACTGTTGGAGAGAGTTGGTTCTACATGCTAACTGCATAATGCATTCAAGAAATTTGCAGTTGTTCAGATTGTCTTTTGTTGTGCTGAGTTTAGCACTCTCGGAGGAGTAAAAGTTGGAAGAAAGAGTTATATCAAAATTCAATAAAGATAAGTTTCTTTATTCCTTCATTCTGATTCTCTGATATATTTCTTTTATAGGTTGATTTTCTTATTCATGTTTCAATATTGTTCATAAATTCTTATGTATTAATGCTATAACCTGAGATAGTAAACTTTGTATGATTCTAGCCTTGATATTTCTTTGGATAGTTATAAATAGTTAGTAATCTCTCTCTAAAATGCTTCCAGAACAGATCTAAGAGCAGAAGGTGTTGATAGTTTGCTTAGTGATGAAAAGCTTGAGGCATCTTATGAGGAAGTCATGCTGACCAAAGAAATGATCAAGCATGAAGTCACATCTTGCAGCCATGGGACTGAGTTGGTGGCCAGAGGGAGTTCACTTCCAAAGGTTTTTTTTTTTTGCAATCTCTGAAGCAGGGATCAAGAGGGAGTTTTGTGACCCACTGAGAAGAAGTGAAGGTTGCAGTGTTGCAAGGCAAAGTGTTAAATCCTTGAAAGACCTCTTCAACTGCTGAGATCAAAATTGCTCAAGACAGTCATCTAGATTTGATATTGGTAGCTCCACAAACCTATTTAGAATAGAGTAATCTACTATGAGGTCAAGGAGGTCTACCCTGAACTCTCTACTATACTAGAGGAGTGCATTGGGGCAAGTATTGCAGGCAATCTTGGACAAAGAGGTCAGAAGGTTGATACAAGTGCTTGAAGATTTAGGGGGAGCCTATTGAACCTGAAGAAGATGGTAATCTAGTTGATCTTGGTTCTTTATGTTGATGATTTGGTTCTTACTGGAGAAGATCACCTTATTCTCAAGTGTAAGAAGGAGTTGGCTTCTGAATTTGAGATGAAGGACCTTGGGCTCATGCATTACTTCCTTGGCTTAGAAGTCTGGCAGAAACTAGATGAGATGATTCTAATTCAAGGGAAATACACCATTGATATACTTAAGAGGTTTGGTATGATGGATTGCAAATCCATGTCTACACCTATGGAGACCAACCTACATAAATTGAAGGAGGCTGCAGCTAATTCAGACTTGGTGGATCCTATTATGTACGGACAATTGATTGGGTCCTTGATGTATCTAGTTAACACTAGACCAAATATCTATTATGCTATGAGTGCACTTGGTCAGTTCATGTGTGAACCAAGGAAAATACTTCTAGTTGCAGCAAAGCATATCCTAAGATACTTGTGTGGCATAGTTGGATATGGGTTGAGATATTCTGTAAGTGTGAATCTGGAGTTGCATGGCTATACTGATTCTGATTGGGCAAGGCGTGTCACTGATCGGAAGAGTACCTCTGGGTGTTGCTTCAGTTTGGGTTCTGCTTTGATATCCTGGTGCAGTAGGAAGCAGTCATTTGTAGCATTGAGTACAGCAGAGGCAGAGTATATTGCAACTTGTATGGCAGCTCGGGAAGCAGTGTGGCTTCGTAAGCTCCTTGCAGGATTATTTGGACAAATGGAGCCTACTATCATTCATTGTGATAACCAGAGTTGCGTGAAGCTTTCTATCAATCCAGTGTTCCATGACAGAACCAAGCATGTTGAGATCAAGTACCACTATATTAGAGATATGGTACTGCGAAAGGCTATACAGTTAAGGTATATCAACACTGATGAGCAAACGACAGACATTCTCACCAAGCCTCTCTCCAAAATCAAGTTTGTGTACTTTCGAGATAAGCTTGGTATGGTGGAGAATCCAGCCTTAATTGAGAAAGAGTCTCAGTATCAGTGAACCTGTTTAATGAGTTCTTCACTACGAGAGAAGCTCAAGGTGAAATCCCTTGATTAATGAGTTCTTCTCTATGAGAGAAGTTGGAGGTGAAATCCCTTGTTAATGCATTTTCCTCTGAGACAGAGGAATTTGAGTTGCAAGCCCTTGTTAATGCATTTTCCTCTGAGACAGAGGAATATGAGGTGCAAGCCCTTGTTAATGCATTTCTCTTTGAGAGAGATTTGAGGTGAAAGCCCTTGTTTCCACCCTCTGGGAGAGCCATGGTGAATGTCATGTGTGTGACTCCATGACAACATCTAGTAGTTGTGTTTCACCCTCTGGGAGAGCCATGGTGAAAGTCATGTTCAGATGACAACATCACGCAAGTGATGAACACTTGTACTTACCATAGTATGGTTGTAGCCATTATGGTTGATATCATGTTGAGGTGATATTCTCCTTGTCCACTCATGGTTGTAGTCATAGTGGTAGACATCACGATGAGGTGATTTGTCTTGTGCAGCTGGAAGTATCCTCCCTAGCTGAGAGGGAGTGTTGATGATTAAATGCAGCTTCAGTCGTATTTCTTCCAGCTTCTCCTTTACTTCATTTGATAAATTAAATAATAGCTAAGAGGTTATTTAATTTATAAGTGGCACGAGTTTTGAAGAGTCATCATTTAATGAAGAATTGTATGAGGCCGACCTCATTCTACTTTGGCTATGATTTTCTCACTAGGCACGATCTCTTATGAAAGAATATTATTTATTGGTGGCCGACCTTCTATGAAGGCCGACTTGGTTATGATTTGAAGAGGCACATCCTCTACCAAAACTTGTATATATATTCATTCATTTGCTCATTGTTGATGATCCAATTTACACTATGTTGTACCCAAAACCAAAATTTTTGCTTCATCAAGGCATTTTGTTTAAAAGAGTCTAAATCTTACTAAAATGATGTCTAGTTTTTTGGGCAATATCAAGCATGGAGTTTTGTCAGTAGTTTGTCAGTTAAAGGCAGTTTCATTGATCAAAACCTTAATCAGAGACTCAGAATGGAGCATTTCATGATGGAGGAGCGTTTCGCGACAGCATTTCACGTTGCACATGGTCATTTCAGTGGTCAAGACGGAGTTTTTAGTGATTAAATTATGAGGATTTCTCAGAGAAAAGCAAGAAAGCGCAACTGTAGCCCAGGGGCGCCCTTCTGTTTGAAGGTCAAGATCTTGTTGAAAGTGCTCATAAATACAATTGATCTCTTCAGAATTGGTCTAGTTATCCGACGAGCTATCCAGCAAAGCTTTCCGAGACCCGTAACTCCGGCAACTGGCGACAGAAGTTGAAGATTCCAAAGTTTCACGTGGCAGAAACTTGTCTTTTTCCAGCAAAAGCGCGCCTGTAGCTTGAGGGCGCCCTTTTAGATGGAGGTTTGGATTTTGGTTTTTCTGATGACTGATGCAGTCAATCTCTTCACGACTAGTTTGCTCGTCCAACAAACTATCAAACGCAGTCATCCGAGTCCTAGAGCTTCGACAACCGACGTCTGAAGATGAGCTTGTAATGGAGTTTTCACATCTTTGAGCTTCTTCATTGCATTTCCACCGCAACTATAGCTCAGGGGCGCTGGTTAAAATGACCCTTGAGATGGTCAAATTTGTTGATGAGGTCTTCCTGACATCAGTACTACATTAGTCCAGATTTGCGTTGCACCAAGTTGCCTGTCGATCCAACATTCCGGGTGATCGTCGCAGAGTTTCTACCAAGCACGTAATTTCACGGGCGGACCAACATAAAATTTTCATTGTATTTCTACAGTCCAGAGGCGCCTAGCCTTTAGGCCTGTCAAATGAGGTCGTTCGCTTTCGAAGTCTTCACGGGATTCAAGCGTAATTATTTTATCTATCCAACAAGCCCAGCCATTAGCTTCCGGGATTTGTCAGTCGCTCGTACATGCGAGGTCTTTGGCGAAGTGTTGAAAAGTGAAGATAACTCGCAAAATGGCTAAGTGTTGGTCATTTATTCCATCTTGGGATGGGCGCCCTTCTATTTGAGGTCTTAGAAGCAGTTTTCTTGCTTCGTCACCTCTAGAGACTTCTCTTCTCAATCCTTCTGGCTATCCGTTAAAACAACCGTGGCTCGAATCGGATCATCCCAGCTCTCAGTATCGAAGGACAAAGAAGGGTACTTGGATGAAAGTTCAACTTTCGTCAAAACGCTGTCAGTGCAACTAAAGGCCAGGGGCGCTTTTACTTTTGAGGCCCTTAATGCAATTTCCAGAGGCGGTGCGTATATCCGTTGGATGCAGAATGTCTTCAGGCATGCAGTGAGCTTGGTTTCCTGTCAGTAGGGTTCGCCGTTCGCCGTCAGCAGCCGTTTGAAGTATCAGATGGCAGTTTAGGAAAATGGTCAAGTCTGGTACCTGTAAATGAATTTAATCAAGGGCGCCTAATTTTTTGAGATGTTAAATGATGGATTTTGCAGCGACGACTCCCAGCAGACATTTCTTCTTTGCTTAGCAGGCTTCGCGATGGATATCTCAGTTCAGTCTCAGCATCATCCGGTCACCCAGAAATCAGTGTCGAAGATGGCCAGTCGTAACTTTGTTGTCAGCTATAAAATAGGAAGTTAATAAAAAGTGCAATATCTTGAGCAAATGGATGCCTATGAGCTCAAACGATGACTTTTTGGAATCGGTGAAGTTTGCTGGTGAATCGTAAAGCTTCATTCGGTTTGTCAACTAAAGTTAAATAATATTTAATATTTATTTTGCATATTTTGGCATTAAAATGGCAAATCTCTAAAATTGATGCCTTTGTAAATTGCATGATGAATATTAATTTATTATTATTTATTTCCGGACTCAGTGTCAGTATCAGTGTAACTGAAAAGGGTCTAATCAGAAGCCTTCTATTTTCAGCTAAGGTTTTAAATCTTGCAGTCAACAAGATGGTGCGAATTTTCTCTTATTTAAACATGGCATCTTCATTTATTATTCACCAAGCTTCAAGAGAAATTCGTATTTTTAAAGAGAAATCCATATTTTCAAACAAAATTCGTTTTCTTCAAGGCAAAGGCGTGTTTTTCAAGAAAAATTCATATTTCTTCAAAGCAAAGACGTATCTTCAAGGAAAATTCGTAATTCTCAAGTAAAGGCGAATTTTAGCAAGCAAAGGCGAATTCTTTATCTATTTGCAAAGGCGATTTCTCCAATCACATTCTTTTGCAGGTTAAAAGTCCACTTTTTCAGCAATTTGAAGAATTCAAGGGTGATTTTCATTGAAGAAGAGCATACAAAAAACGTCTTTTTCCTACTTGGTTCTCAAATTTCTCTCAGATTTCAATTCGCATGTTCCTGAAATTGGCAAAATTTGACAAGTCTCAACATCTGGATCATTTCTATATAGCTTCCTCGAATTAAAATCATGCGTTTGATTTTTCAGGAATTTTTAACTCTAGCGCATTCATTCTCGAGTTTCTAATTTTCTCAACTGAAAACTCTTTGCATGGTCGAGCAGAAGTTAGATTTTCGCATTTTTGACGTTCTGGGTTGTCTTAGAATCTTTTTCTGGACAAAACCCATATCTCAGATTTTTCGCCGAAAATAAATTTTTCAAAAGGCTATTTTTAGCCTCAACAGGCTATTTTTAGCTTTCCAGAAATCTTGTCAAAATATGGCCGTGTTCACAGTCAACAGGCGAGTTTTTCAGAGTACAGTACACGCAGACTAAATTCAAGACCAAATTGGTCTTAATTCATGATTTCGCCAGAAAAGCTAAGACCGATTTGTATCAAGCGCATTCAAAGGGTTGACAGGTGGTCATTCAAATCCATATGGTTGCATGCCTTGTATGGCCGATTGTCTTCCAAAGCCGGTTTAGAGGGTTGATACTGTTGGAGTTTTGCTTGTGCAACAAGTTTGTTTGCATTTCTCACAAACAGAGTGTGCACAATCAAATCTCGCAGTTTCGTCATGCAAAAGTGTCAGAAGCATCAAGCTGCAGAGGAGATAGTCGCCATCACTTCAGTTACGGAGCTGCCAAAGTTACCAGTCAATGAAATGCTAGTTTGAGTGCGCAAAGATTGCCAAGATTGCTCAAGTTGCTGACATTCAGATGTTGATGCAGTTAACAATCTCGTTGAAGGATTGGTTGTTCGAGATCACGATCAGTAGACTTCAGTTCCCACCTCTCAGAATAGACATTATACACAGGAGTTAAACTTGACGTTACCTTCTCAAGTTAACTTGTTGTCTCATCTCATACATATCTATTCTGAGATTTGTTTTATTTACTTGGAGTTTCATTTAGGGTTTTCGTTAACTGATGGTAGTGTTCCAGTTAACTCGCTTTCAATAAGGACGCGCATGCTTGCACAATTGTCCATTTTTAGATTAGATGTTTTGGTTAACTGATGGTAGTTTTCCAGTTAACTGTATAGTTTACTTTATTAGGGCTTAACAATAAATCTTGCATGCATTGCAAGACTGTAGTTGACTCGAGGTGATTTTAGGGTTCCCTACACCTTTTGATGTCTATAAATAAGAGTTTTTGCTCATTTGTACATAACTTTTGCACAAGAGAGAAATATATGTTGTGCCTACCTTGCCTATAATATTGCTCATTCTGTATCTATTCATGAGTATTTATTATGATAATGAATTGTTATGCCACATAGGGTTTCATGCAATTATGATGGTGAATGCTTGCCTTAGTTAGATATAGTGGCTAGTTGATTGTAGATTGTATGCGTGTCTCGCCAATGCAATTTATTATCCTAGTTGGCTATCCTTCATGTTATGTGTTCAATAAACTCGTTCAGATTGAGCTGATAGATGTGCCACCTTGCCTTCAAGTTGAGAATCTGTTCTTGGTTATCGTATGATGTGTGTGAATAATAAACTTATTCAGATTGAGCCGATAGATGTGCCACCTTGCCTTCAAGCTGAGAATCTGTACTTAGTTTATCGTGTATTGTTGTTTCCAATAAGCCTATTCAGACAAGCAGATAGTTGTGCCACTTTGCCTTCACGTTGTGAGTCAATCATCCCTGCTCCATTTCCTCATGCTCTGTTTTCTTGAGGAAACTGGATAGATTTAAAGTAGCTTAGTTGTAGTTAATGATCTGCGAAACCAAAAAATCCTTAGCTGCAACGTTCTTGGTTTTCTTAACCTTGTGCCTCTTCCAACTGAGAACAAAAAGATAGGACTTAGATTACTTTTCTTTTCCACGCATTCCAGCACTACGAAGGAGCTTCCCCTCCTAATTTGAAGAGCACTCATTACGCAGTGTGCATAGCTGTCCGTACAAACCTGCACTCCAGAGGTGTTAGTTTTTACGCCAACACACTATCCATTCACTAGTCTAAGGTGCGAATAAGAGAAAGAAGCAGAGCAGATTAGTCGATCTGTTATCAAAGTCTAAGATTATCATTGTCATATTGCTGTGTGAGAATCAACTTATTGTGCATTCTCTTGGGCTCATTATTGGCCTCTATTGTAAAGGAGTTTTCTTATTGAGATTCAATAATATAAGAGATATTATTGGCTGGGTTTTTCTCCCTCAAGAGGAGGGTATTCCCAGGGTATCTACTGTGTCTTGTGACTGATTTTGAATTAATTTTTGTACATGTCAATCTGATCTTTAAATTAAATAAGTCTTAAGGGTAATCTTTTTTAGATGACAGCCAAGCCAGACACTAATTTAGTAATTTGGGTATCAGACCCTCCTTATCAAAGCCCATTAGAACATATATTTTCATTTACCTTATATATTGTCCAAATTCTGTACCACCATGTTTCAACCTCATTACTAAGCTCTAGAATAAATTGAATCCTAACTAATCCACCTACACGAGAGGACTATCATACTCAAAACCAGTATCACTATGAAATCAGATTCCAAATCTTAGAGTAGAAATGATGAGGAAAGGATCTTTTGTGATATATGACCAACTTATGAGCTTTACATTCAAAAAGCAATAATGAAATTGGTATGATCTATTTCAGGAAATTACAACATGCCTAGGCTGGGTGTAACAGGTTTTACTCATGTCATATATGTTCAATGTTCAAAGGAGGTGAATTTTAGGCTTATTTTTTGCGATTGTGAGTTAACTAGGTAGTTCTGGTCTCCAATTGAACAGAAGTAATTGATCCATGATTTTGTAAGAAACCAACATGGTGTTTCTAAGATGTCTCTCAGCTAATACTTCTCATATTTTTTGGAAGGTGAAATATAAAGCTAAGTACAATTGATTTTCATCATCTTTTTCACTGAGAATATCAAAATTGTGCAAAGCTCCCCTTAGATGGGAAGTGTAACAGTCAGAGATGATTGCTCTTGTTTTGGTGAAAAGGAGATGACTTACTTTCTGGGACCATCTCCTTATATACTATATTCTTCTTGTAATATTTAACTTTAAAGTCGGGTATCTTAAAAAGAAAGGGTATACTGTTGCTTAGCATTCATGCAAGTGTGTATTTAGTATTATCACACAATAGAGAAACTTAGAATGCATTCATTAATATAATTATAAATAATATCACAAATCTAAGGTGAAGACAGGAATACAAATTTAACAAAATGTGGACCTGATTTGTGTAACAACATATCCTCACAGAACCACAGAACCGTAATTCTTGTTGAAATCTACCTTATATAATATGCAATGCAACTGTCAAATAGCATCCTGTAAACATAAATGTAACCAAGGATAGGAAATTGACTGCAACGAGTTTTACATTACCTCAGATGGTACTGGAGAATCATCCTCAACTGCACCGAATATGTCAGAAGCATTCCTCAATACACTCACCTCTGACCTTGCAGCATTTCTACTCATTTCAGATATTTTAACATTTCCTTTGTGTTTCTCAATTGTCTGAATCACTATCTGTAAAATAGACGTGCATACCTTCAAGTTGTTTCTTCTTCTTTACTGGCTGATCTTGTTCAGTTTCTCTGCTTTGCCACCTGATTTCTTCTTTAACATGGCTTGTTGCTAAATTGGAAGCAGACTCATTTTTTCTTACTTCTATTTTATCTGGGATCTTATCTAAATCTTCTTGTTTGTTCTTCGTGTAATTTTCAAGGGTATTTGAATGCTTCTCATGCTGTTTGACATCAAGATCAACTGCCCACATTTTGTGTGAAGAGAGAAAAACAGGAAAGAAGAAAGACCACTAGATAAACATCACAAATTAATTCCACAGAAATAATAAATATATCTTCCACAACACCACCAAATCACTCACCTGATAAGGTCTCAATTATTGAGAGGGAATTTGAGAACATATAAGTCTGTCAAAAGGACAATGAATGAGTTGGAGCCACTTTTCCGTCACTAAAATTTAAGAGATACAAAAATGGCCGCATGCTAGAAAATAAAAATAGATTATTTTTCACAATAACAGAACACACCTGCGAATCAACACTTAAAAAATCCCAGACTTCAATAGAATCCGATACATTTGGAAGTACGAGCAAATCCTGCCAATAGAAAACAGAATCATTCTCACAAAATAGTTGGTTGCATCTTTGAATCAACATTTTAAAAAGTAGAATTCATTTAATTTTTTTAGTCCACTATATTTGGAAATGAAAATATCCTGCAAACACAAGTCCATATAAGAGCAAGTCTAGCACATGAACAATCATACAGATCTTGTAGTAAACTAAAGAAGACTCTGTATGAAATTTTCAATATTGCAAATATGATGAATTAAATTGAAGGACAAACATTCCCACTGGTTGTATGACTATGTACAGTCAAGCAGAAGAAAAACAAGCCCAAGGATCCAAAGAGATGAGGGCTGAGAAAGGATACGAGCATACAACTCCAACGGAGAATATAGATTAGACTTTGCTTTTATTTTCTTAAGATATAACATGTAAGAGGACCACACATTCACATGTAATTTCTGCTCTTGACCAACTATTCTTATCCTTTTGAAAGTATTCTCAAGTTCTTCAAACACATAAATTTCTCCTAATATAATGCTTGAAAGGAAGAAAGAAGTAAATGTCAAAATGAACTATCAGAAGAGCAAAAGAAATAACGTAAATGTGGAATAAAGATACCATTTTAATCTTTTCTTAAGAAAATAGAAGTAAGAGAAGACATCAAGTAGGTGCTTTATCATAGAAAGTACCAATATAATTGGAGTATAAATGAAACAATATCGTGGTAAATGTGTGATTGATTATGAAAACTGAAAGCCAACCCAAAATCACTAACAAACAAAAGGCATACATAGAAATGCCTAAAGTTAATTGAAGAGAAAAAATCCTAGTAGGCATACATAAGAACCGTCAGGTGGACAAGATGACAATAACCACCAATAACCTTTGGCCCTGATGTATGGTATGCAAGAGACAGAGAAATTTAGAGATTTATTATATTGCTTAGTTTACATACTTCTCAAGGAGGCCACAAGTCAGCAGCTCATTTGGGCTGTCATCTGCTCACTGGATCAGTAAACTTGTTACTTGTTTTATCCATTATTGATATTACTCGATATTCAATGATGTACATACTTTTATGGAGTAACAACTGAAGTATCCCAAATGAAACTCAGATTTTATATTGAACAAAAATAGTTCACGCCTCCTAATTGTCATTCGAGAAATTATTGTATCCATTAATTTATGTCTGTGGTATGCAGATCCAAATGGCGAGATTATTTATTGCACATTTCATACTTACAATCAATTGATTATTTTCCAAACTGTTATGCTGATTATTTATACATTTTGACCCGAATGGTTACACCAGAAATTTGTGTTTTCAACTTGCTTTCATTACTCTCAGTTGGCTGGTTTTTGTACTCAGATTTGCATCTATCATGAATAAAGTTAGCAAAGTTTGATTGCACAATTGTTAATTCAAATTGTAATTAGTTAATAGTTATCAAGAAATGTATAATTTAGATTGGTATTGACAAGAAGAAGAAAAAAAGTCTTTGGAGGTGTTGCTTACTTTTCACCTTATGCAGTAGAATAACTCAAACACCAAAGCTAAATCCTAATTGCAGCATGCCAGCAGATGCAGATCAATTCATTAAATCATGGGTCAAATGCACAAGAAATCAAGAAATTCCAATCTAACAAATTGTTCAAGCTAAGCTTGGTCAAATGCACAGGAAATCAAGAAATTCCAATCTAACAAATTGTCAAGCTTGGTCAAATGCCTTGTCCAAGCAATTAGTACGCCAAAGCAAAAGTTGCAAAACTCTTTCCACACCTTCTCTGTCAACTTGCAGCAGTGGGGACCACTGCTCAAAAAGTGACAACCAATCTAGCAGGATATGGAATTTATATAATATTGCAGTGTCAGAGCAGTACTCCAGATCAAATTTAGTCTTCGACATCATTCCAAGCACTCCTAGTCAAATCCACAAAACCTGGTTTGACATCTTCAATACCACATAGCTTCGACAGTGTCAGCCCTGTTTTGCAAACTCTGTGGCACTTCTAGAAATTGACAAAAATGGAAAATATCTATGTTACCAGATCTGCCTGTGGATCCGCTGGATTTGGGTTCAGTTTGAACCAAATCTGTGATCCAGTCCAATCTGCCTGTGGACCCGCCAGATTTGGGTTTGGTTTGAACCAAATCCGTGATACAGTCCAATCTGCCCGTGGACCCACTAGATTTGAGTTCGGTTTAAACCAAATCCGTGATCCAGTCCAATCCACCTGTGGATACAGGCAAGGTGAAAGAGAGAGGGATTGGGTTTGTAACTCGCTGAACCCCGGGACGCGTCCCCCTCTAGGCCCTAGCGTCTCGGAGACGGGGACGTCCCGGAGACGTGGGGACGGCGTCCCGACGTTTCCGGCGGCGCCACCATTGCTCAGCTCGCCGCCGGAGATGCCTGGGCGTCCCCGAGACGCCGAGGGAGACGCCTGGGCGTCCCTCGAGCGTCTCGGGGACGCCCAGGCGTCTCCCGCGGCGGACAGCCATTTGCAATTTAAAAACTCAATTTTTAAAGATTTTTTTAATAGTCTATTTGTTATGTTCGAACCCTAAGGGCATGTGGGGCCCATCTAAACTCTAACATGCCTTCAAAAGGCCCTCTAATCTTCATTTTTATTCACATTTGCATTTCTACTTGTTTGCTACAGCTAGAAGAAGAAGAGTGAAGGCTGAGGAAAGAGTGATTGGAGGAGTGAAAGGAGTGATTGCAAGTAAAAAAGGAGTGTCAAGGAGCAAGAAGAAGAAGAGGAGGAAGATTCTTCACCTTGTTGAAGAGATTTTTCAAGCAAAAGGTAGGGTTTTTAACTTATTTTTTATTTTATTTTCTGATTTTCAATGTTCTAAGTTCTTTCATTTCTTGTTGTTTCATTTTTTAATTTTTCTTATTTCATTTCTAAATTCTAAATTCTTGTTGTTCCATTTTCTAGTTTCTAAATTAATTTAGAATCTTAGATTTTGTTTTGCAATATAAAATTTGTTGGAAAATTTAAAATATAGAGTTTTATTTTTTAATTTTAAAGTAGGGCATAGGCTGAAACTATGTGTTTATTGAATTTTTTTTCATTTTGTGAAATGCAGTGTCAAAATGAGCTCCCATAGTCATGAAATGAGTGAGCATGAGATGGAAACTGATTCTCATAGTGCAAGCCAATCAGAATATGAACCTGAGCATGAGGATGAGCACAATGAGGGGGATGAGCAAGGGTCAAATCCAGAAGGGCATACTAGTTCCATAGCTAGTGCACCAGTTTCTACTGATTGCCCTTCCCAGGTTTTGGCAAAGTGGGCTAGGGGTCGTTATGATCCCAAATCTCCTCTCAAACAGTTTGCAACAAGAATAGCAGCCCCAACGTCATCAACTGGTGGTACGAGGAAATGGCAATGCAACATTTGTGGTGATGATTGGTTTGGGAGCATCACCAGAGTTAATGCACACTTCCTCTTTTGGCCAGGAAAGGGTGTGGGAGCATGCGAATTTTTGAAGGACCCTAAAAATTTGAAATACAGAATTGAATTCAACAAGCTTTGGGGTGTTCCAGATGACCTGGCAGTTCCAATGCCTACTACCTTGTCTGGTAGGCAACATATTCAGACTATTCAGCAGATTCAGGAGCAGCAAATGCAGACGCAGCCACGTACTTCTACTCCTACATTGCATCAGAGAGCAGGAACATTGTCAGGGTCAGCCTCAGGACCGTCATCCACTTATAGCACTATGGCTGCATCACAACAGGGCAAGGGGAAACGCAAGATGCAAAGTCAGCCTAACCCCATAGCTGATTTATTTAATGTGCACCTGAGGGATCAGATAGATGATTCCATTGGCAGGTTCTTTTTTGCCAATGGAATCCCATTCCATGTAGCTCGATCTCCTTATTATAAGGAGATGATGTCGATGGTGGCGAAGGGAGGACCATCATATGTGCCACCAGGTGAGCACAAATTGAGGACCACGATCTTGGATAACAACTATGCCAAGATCAATTCATTGATGGAGACGATGAGGGCATGTTGGGAGGACTCTGGATGTAGCATAGTTATGGATGGGTGGACGGACATTAGGCATCGTCCACTCATCAATGTTATAGTTACATGTTCAGAGGGGCCATTCTTTCTCAGGGCAGTTGATTGTTCAGGGCATCGAAAAGATGCTGATTTTCAGTTTGAGATCCTTCGGGCAGCTATTGAGGAGATTGGGCCACAAAATGTGGTCCAAGTAGTGACAGATGCAGCACATGTGTGCAGAGCTGCAGGGAGGCTTATAGAGGCATCATACAGACACATTTGGTGGACTCCATGTTGTGTGCATGCCATGAACAATGCACTCAAGGACATGGGGAAGATTGAGTGGATTAGAGGAGTGGTCAGCAATGCTAGAGATGTGCAGATGTATATCTGCAACCACCACACTTCACATGCCATCTTCAGGAGCTTCGCGAAGAAGGAGTTCTTGAAACCAGTTGAGACCAGATATGCATCCTATTTCATTCTTTTGGAGAGAATGCTTGAGTTGCAAGAGCCACTGCAAGTCATGGTTATGACACAAGACTGGAATCGTTGGGATGGGTCCAGGACAGAGCAGGGGAAGAGGGTGAAGGAGATAGTGAAGAGTGATGCATTTTGGCATGATGCAAAATATATTGTCACCATCATTACACCAGTTGTACAGGTCATCAGATATGGGGATGGGGATGCACCTAACCTTGGGGAGGTGTATGAGTGCATTGATTCTATGCTTGGTCAGATGAGGGCAGCTGTGCAAGAGAAGGACCCCACTTTAGCGTTCTACAATGTTTACATTCAGCCTATTATTCAGCGTAGATGGGACAGCCTAAACACTCCCTTGCACATGGCTGCTTATGCATTGAATCCGAAGTGGTACATGCCTAGGCCTGGGAGAGTTACACCGATTCAGGATGATGAGGTGAAGGAAGGGTTCTTCAAATGCATTGATAGGATGTATGATGTTGAAGCTGCTGGCACCATTCGCACTGAGTGGACGAAATTTGCTACTCTTAGGGGTTATAAGGCTGCAGCAAAGGCGGACATAAGAACTATGGCACAGGAGGATCCGATTTTGTGGTGGACTTGTCATGGACCGAAATCACTGACTACCACACTAGCCATTCGTTTGCTGTCCCAGGTTTCTAGTTCTTCAGCTTCTGAGAGGAACTGGTCTACTTATAGCTTCATCCACTCTCTTAAGAGGAATAGACTTACCTCTAAGAGAGCAGAGAAGCTAGTGGCTGTACATAGTGCCTTGCGTATCACTGACCGCAGGACACGTGTGTACAAGGAGAGCCCAGCAGCACGATGGGATGTAGAGCCAGAGGAGCCATCACAGATTGATGAGGATGAGGATGCTTCAGATATAGGGTTGGTTGGTGTTCCTTTGGCGGATCTTGACCTTGAGGAGTCCAGTGGTTCTAGTGATGAGGAGTTTGCCGACCTCCCGAGGGATGATTAGAGGCCTCTGCCTCCTTCACTACATTTTGTCATTTTGACATTTTGATTTTGTACTTGTTTTGATATCATATAATCATGCTACTCATTGTAATCATCTTTATAATCAGATATTTTTGATATAATATAATAGAAATCTTCCATTTGCCGATGCAACAATTGTTACATTGTAGTATTGAGTATTACTATTCTAATTTCTAATTAGTAATTCATCATTCGATACTGAAAACTTCAATATTCAATGTTCAATGTTCAAGTACTAATTTAGTATTTCAATTTTGCTATTTTACTTCTTAATAGTCTTATACATCTTTTCATAACTAGCATTTTAAGTACCATATGTATAGTATATAGTATATACACCCCGTCCCCCCTCCTGCCCCCCCGCCGCCGTCCCCCCGCCGTCCCGAAATTGAGGCCCCTTTGTCCCCCCGCCCAAATTCGATCTGTGGAACATAGGGTTTGTTTGGGACAAACTAAACCTGGCAAGACAAAGTCCAGGGCAACCCAAGCAAACTGAGGGAAAATCTGTCCATTTTTCTGCCTTCTTTTTGGCTATTTTTTAAAAAAAATCCACCTTTGACTTTGCCTTTTAAAAAATCAGGAAACGGTGTGCACCATGAAGGTTTATGTAGTTTTGAAGATCTTCATTTCAACCTGGTGGTGGGGGCTCTGCCCCTCAACCCCACCCTGTATAGTGATGAGGAACGCATCAAGGGCACTGCCCCCAAAACCCCGCAAGGGGCGCTGCCCCTCAACCCCCCTGGGGACACTGCCTCCACAGAGCTATGGGACATGGAGCCAAAGCAAACTGACTTGGATGCTTCCACTTTCCAACATGTTACACTTGAGTCCAAAAGTGAGCAATATTTGTGGTTTCTTGAAATGTTCCTACATCATCCGATGTCAATGACAATGCTAGCACTAATGATTTAGAAAATTCTTATGACACTGAAAATTGATTGTTAAACAGTTAAACTTGATATTATTATTTTAAAATTGAACTTGAAGTTTGAAGTTTTGAACAATGAATATTTAATAATATTTATTATTTATGTTTTAAATGACATTAGAGTTATGGTGGTTTTGTTGATTATATTATGCTATGTGCTATTCCAGACTTAATTCTTGTTTTTAGTCTGCAAATATGTATATATTTATGATTTTTACATTTTTTGTATGGATGAACCCAGCCCAAAATTATTTTTTTGCCGGATCCATGAACCCAAACCAAGATCCATACCAGAACCAGCAACTTAGGAAAATATGAACCAGCTAAAGGCAAGCAGTTGCCTCTATTGTGACTGCCAAGTAGTAATCTTCTTCACTTGTATATTAATGTACAATAGCTATTCATCAAATTGTTGGCTACATAGTCCAGTTTTGTTTGATATATACAAGCTCTTGCGTGATTGCATACAATTTGCAAAATATGTTTTAAGTAGTTAACTAAATCATTCCAAGCACACAGAACCTAGTTGAACACACTCGATACCATACAGCTTCAACAGTATCAGCCCTTTTTTGCAGCAGAACTGAGGATATATGACCAAAAATTCATAAAGGTAAAGGCTCAAAATAATTTTAAAATTACACCAAAAAAATCATGCTTTAGAAGGGGACAAGAGGCATCCAAATGTGTGTTTTCTAGGGCAAGCCCCAGGACCATAATGCATCCCTAGCATTGTGTGGATATCCAGGAGCAGTCTCCATGTCTCCAAGACATAAGAAACGGAACAAATACCCTACATAAACTGCCCATACCAAGGATATTCAAAAGATTGTTTATCAAAAGGTGATGAGATATGTCAAAATGCATCCTCGTCGTAAAAAGATTGGCAAGATGTATGCACAAGCAAAGAGGCAAAATACAACATACATGCTTCCACTATATTTGATGGATGAATTGGGGAAGAACTGCTACTTGATGTTTGGAAGCTTTTTATTTGACAAAATGCATCCCACCAAGACATAAAAGTTCGTTGGAAGTATGAATAATTATAAGGATAAAATATAAAATACATGCATAGACTATATTTGATGGGCAAATTGGGAAGGGACTGACATTTAATGTTTAGAAGCCTTTTATTTGTGGGCATTTGATTTCGCATGCCTTTTTAAGAAAGGCTCTACAAGAAGCACTAAAATATTAAAAAAACATGTTCCCATCAGCATTTGACAGAATCATGAACAATCATTCCACATGAAAGATATTACAGACCCCCAAGAGCCTTATAATGGTGCATTGCAAGACCACTTTTAGATAGAAGCAAAAATGAAATGGGCAATCAAATCTAAGAAACCATTCAAAAACCAGATAAGACTAACTGCAATAGAATGTATTACATTCTAAAGATGGGTAATTTGTTTCTCTCATTTTCAAAGAAATTAAGAAAAATTGAAGTGCAGAAAACAAGAGGCCTCTAACTAACAAAAGCACACACTCAATGTCAATTTTCACTAAATTTAATAGGGGATATAAATGAAACATTAATTACTCACTTTCAAATACTTGTCGAGCAAATTGCAGCGCTCATGAACAAATGAAGCATCCAGACTTGATGCAAAAATTCGTTTAGGAGGTAGATTCAGGTTATATTCTGGAAAATCCTTGAGTCGTCTATGAAGCTCTTCAAAATGTCGAAACCTATATGCATCAAATTTTCCACAATCCTTAAACAAAGTCAGGCCAAGTCCAGCAGCATGAAAAGTAAATGGTTCCGAAAGCAGTGCACCCTTAAATGACAACATCTACAGGCACTAGCCATCAACACAACAGATTTAAAATAGCATCAACAAGATGGAATAGTTACAACGAATTTTTCAAAACTTTTAATTACAATACCTTCTTTTGATTGACCAAGAATGATTTGCATAATCTGTCACAGAGATGGAATATACAGCAATGGTTTTAGATCCACTTTTAACAAAGTTGGCTCCAAAAACCTGCAAACAAAATTCCATAAGAATCTTTGCATAGCTAAGAAGCCATTAAAAATTAAAAGATGAAATTATGTTTCCCTTCTATTTACATGACTTCACAGAGCATTCTATTCATTAGGAATCCAATTATGCACAATGGTTTATGGTATGATACACATCATAACTCAGAAATGCGATGTGCAATCCCCCTAACTAGTTTTCTATCTCTATGTACTCTACAGTCTCGTTGACCATGGAACACAACGCATCTTCCCCTATCAGTACACAGAACAAACCTATTAACCAATTCTGGTTATAATTTTGAACATTAAAATGATACTTTCTTCCTATACGATCCAATTTGTGTCACATTGACCTGACAGTGAGATAAGTACATACTTTGCAACGCAGCTGCTGACAGGGTAAAGTTGCAGCTAAGTGAGAGGTCTGAGAATTCCTTGCAGTTAAATTTGTTGTTCCAGAAATGAAAGAAATAGCATCTGATGAAGAAGCCATTGTACCACTAGTAACTCTACTTTGATCATCATTCTCATTATCCTCATCTTCCATTTTTACAGCCTCTTCCTGGGCAACAGTCAAGATGTCTGGACCATCCCCCAAATAAAATGTTGTCCGTTCCCCTTCCTGCCAGCTATCTACACGCTGACGGGATCTAGCCCTTTTCCGGCCAGATGCATTGTTATATACCCTACGATACCGGAGCTGATTTTTGTTTCCATGATTTTCCCGGTCACCCTCAGCATTCTCTAAAGGATGCCTTACATGGGATGTGGATCCACTTCTATTACTTTTACTATCCCATACCTTAACACCAGGTGTACCAAGTCCTGTCACAGTGCTGTTTTCATCCTCCTCACTTGTATAGGAACTGCCACTCTCTTCTACAATCTCCATATGCTGAAGAAAGGGTTCTTCAACTTTAATGTGCTTGTGTAAAATCTGGGGAGGTTGCTTCAATTTGTCAGCATTTTTCATAGCTCTGTCCAAATTATCAGTAGATTGTTTTCTCTGAGGAGAAAAAGTCGTACGCCTTTCTGACAGAGAGGTGTTAGTTATACCTGAATTGTCTGGCTGTTCATGTAATGACTTCCTTCCAAGGTCTGACTTACCAGAGACCCTAGGATTGACTGTATGTGACGAACTTGTCGCAATATCCTTCCTTACGTAATTACGCCCTTTTGTCCACAAATTCTCTAAATGCTCAGGAGCAAGGGCCTGAGTCTTTCTCCTTGAGATAGTATCAAGCATCTGAGCCCATTCCCCACCTGAGGAATGACGTGCCGGAATGGTCCTATCATTAACACCATGAGTTCCTATCCCCTCGGCATTTTTAGAAGGAAACTTAGACCTCTCTCCGGAAATATCAGTGGCTTTATCACCCTCTTGTTGGGAAGGCTGAGCTATCGAATTTTTTGGTTGGACTCCTGCAGATAATCCAAGGCAAGTATATGTTGATTCCTGACGAGGGCTAGAGATAGATCCCATTTGCTTCCCATCAATTTCAACTGAGGAAGATTGTTTAGAACTAGGTCCAAACTGAACAAGTTCAACCCCTGCAGCAGAGCGGTCTAAAAAACCGGAAAAATGATCGGTTGAAGACCTTGATCTTGAAGACTTGCTCTGTTTTGTCTCAGAATCAGAAGCTTTGTTTTGTTTTTCATCTTTATTACTGCGGGCTAAGGCAACAGATTCTATTCGCTCATTGATGAACCTGCAAGTGAAATTAAAGACAACAGAAAGTGATAAAACAACATGAATAACCATAGTATCTAGGGCAACTTAGAATGTATTATAATGAGGAATCTCAAATTCAGGAAAATGTATGAAACTAAGGACAGAATGACCAGTGATAGAAAATACTTGGGACTAGCTAAGTTCATGAGCGGACGGATCATAGAACAGGCAAGTAGCTCTCTCGCAATATATCGAAACAATTTGCATTGCAAATCTTCAGGCCTACATGTAAAACTCATAACACCATCCATGAACATCTGTAGAACCTGCAAAGAGACCGTACTGATAAAAACTTGAATTAGAACAGGTTACAGGATACTCAGACAAAAAATTACAGCCACATTTCAAAGTGCTGAAAAGAAGCTCATGTTATAGAAGGCAAATTTAAAACTACAGTTAATCACAATATTGTCCAACATATAAAATAACAAGAATCAGTGAAGATGGCAAAAAAAATCCAGTATGGCTTTTTTGTCAGTTTTAGGCAAGATAACCTCGAACCTTGTGCTCTGCCTCAGCCGAATAGAGTGCTGGGTGAAGTTTGTCATCACTTGCTAGAGTAAACTTCAATCTTGCATCCCTTTCATCCTTTGACAGGCTGCTCAACACTTCTTCACCAATATGGGTCTGTACCACTCGATAAAGCTCTAGGTTCTCGCATACCAAATGCACAATATCCCTGCATTAATGGATTTGTAATTATTAGTTTTAGGAGGATGAATCTTTTTATAATATTGAAATAGTATCTAAATAGAAAGTGAAATTTGCTATAATGCTATCCACCTTGTTAAAAGATCTATAAGATTAACATCCTTGGCCCGCATGCATATCTCTCCAAGAACCCCGTTAATGATGTTTACAAGCTCTTTTGGAGCATCTTGATCAGGTGTTACTTTCTTATACCACAAATTAGTTACCCACTCAGACACAAGATGATTTGTCAATTGATCAATGGCTGCCTCAACAAATGGAGAGTCAATTTTCTGTCTCCAACCAATGTGCATTTGATGAGATGGAGATGGAGTATTACCAAGGGGTACTTGATTTTGTGATGAATGATTCAATGAAGTCACTGTACCTTGTCCTCCTTTCCTTCTTCGGGCATCAAGATCATATGAAATGTAGCGAACAAGAAATATTACAAGAACTGCAGCAGGCATGTTAATCCATACCGAAGAGCTTGTCACTGTAGTAAAGGCAAACAATTACCTTGTAAGTAATATTTCATTAATACATCAAAACTGCCAATCAAAACAAAATCACTATTTAGCAAATTAATTTCTAGATAACATCCCCCCAACTACTCTAATCTAACTTAAACATCAATACCTCTATGCAATACCAAAAAAATCAAAAGAGAAAAACAACAGCATTTTAAGTGTCATGTTCCTTGTATTGGATTATTCGCCAGTTTAATTTCATCCTCAACATTAACTCTCTAAGGATTTACTATTTTTGCCACATAATATTCAATTCAGCAATAAATTAAACAATGTATTTTTCAGGCAACCCAAAATATCAAGAAACTTTTACAAGAATTTTTTTTATGGCACATAATAATTAAAGATTTGCTATTTTCCCACCACAATGTCATTTCAGTATTAAAATTGAATAATGTAATTTCCAAACAGCTGAGAATTTAAAACAGAGCACTTCTACGGATTTGCTATTTTACAACACAGTACTTACAACACAGTACTAAGGGTTAGTTATTTGTTCAACATAACTCCAATTTAGCACTAGAAGAATGCCTTTACCATGCAACAATCCAAAACATCAGATCTTTCAAGAGTTCAACTTTGCTTCTTTTTCCACATAATACTGGTAGTTTTATTGTGTTGTAAGAATAATTTTACACTAAAACTGAGGAATGCCTTTTTCATGCAACAACCCATAGCATCAAAACTTTTAAGGTTTCGTTGCTTGTGCAACATAATATTATTTGTTTGGTATCTGTACAGCACAATATCAATCCAACATTTACCCAAGCAACAATCCAACAATCCAAAACTTCAAAAAAATCTTAAGGGCCATTATGTACATAAAACAGAATTAAGGACTTTTTTTTCCAGCAAACTTTCATTTCAACATTAAAGCTAAAAAATGCCTATCCCAAGCAACAACCAAAGCATCAACAATTTTAAAGGCTCATTGGTTTTGCAATGTACCATTAAGGATCTTTAAATGCAATTATAATCCAGCATTTAGATTGGCGAATTACTTTCCAAACAACAACCCCAAATATGCAGATGTTGAAATTTCATCATTTCTTGCCATATAACATTAAGGGCTGTTTTGCAACACAATTTCCAGTCAGCATTAAATTTGAAGAATGCCTTTTCCAAGCAAATCCAAAATATCAAAACCTTTTAAGAACTTCTAATTCTTTGCCAAATAATGTTAAGGGTTTGCTTTTGCACCATAAATTCAATTATTCAAATTGAAGAATACTTTTTTCAAAACAACAATCGACATCATGATTCATCAAATACTTTTTAGGGTTTATTGTGTAATTTCAATTCAAAATTAAAGTTGATGTATAACTATTCCAAGCAACAATCCAAATCATCAGATCTATTAAGAGTCTGTTGCTTTCTTATTTTCTCAACAAGATACAAAAAAATGTTTAACTTTTCTGTGATTATTTCACTTTAACATTTAATATTGACAAACACCTTTTCCAAGCATTGATCAAAAACATGAAATCTTCTAAGGATTAGTCAGTTTCTCGGCAAATAATATATGTTCGTTATTTTTCCAGCATAATTCCAATTCAGTATTAACATCGAAGAACCCCAAAACATGAAATCCCTTAAGGTTAGTTCTTTTGTCAACGTAATATTGAGGTTTGGTTCATAACTTAATTACTGGACATTATTCCAAATAAAAAGTAAAATGAGGCTTGTTAAGTTTTCCAAGATAATCTCATTTTCAACTTAAAAGTTGAGAAATGTCTTTTACAAACAACAATCCAAAGCACCAAATTGTTCAACTGTTACTTAATTGCTCAACATAACACCAAAAATTTGTTATTTTTTTCCATTAAAATTTAAATTAAACATTCAATTTTAAGCATTCAATTTTAAGTTGTCTTTTCCAAGTAAGAATCCAAAACATAAAAGCTCTTGCGGATTTGTCACTTTACAGCATACCATAAAGAGTTGTTTATTTTGTCCAGCAAAACTTCAATTCAACATTTAAAATTGAAGACATAGTCACAATCCAGAACATCACATCTCTTAAAGGATTGTCATTTTCTCAATATAAAGTTAAAGGTTTACATAGTTTCAATTCAACATTTAAATTGAAAAATTCTTTACGAAAAACATCAAATCATCAAGTCTTTGTTAATTTCTCGACATAACACAAAGGATTTGTTATAAGTTCCAGCATAATTAAGTTCTCAACATAAAACATTAAAATCAAAGAACGCCTTTTCGAAGCAACAATTCAGAACACTGAAACTTCAAAAATAGCTTATTGTTTTCCAGTCGTTTGTTTCATACCATAATTTCAATCCCACATCAATTCAAAACATCAAAATATGTAAAGGCTTTAATCTTTTTTCTTGCAGAATTAGGCATCAACATCGAATTCCAGCAATGTCTTTCACTGTAGACACTCTGGATTTCAAATACAATAACACAACCCCTATGAAAGGCGATCACGACCCTAATTTTTATATTTTTTAAAAGAGACAGCTAACATTGAATGAGAAGAAATCAAGCTGTGAAACTTACGGGACATGAGATAAGCAAGGCCGATGACGCAAATGAAGACCAAAACAATGCGCTTCTTGGCTTCCTCGACGAGATCTCGCACAGTCTCCTTACGCGCCATCATTTTTCTCTTACTCACATTCATCACAAAACCAAATAAACATGAAAATTTCGAAACCCTAGTGACACGGAACCCCGAAAATATCTCCACACATCATCGAACAAAATTGGACAAATAAATATATATACTACGAAGATTCGGCATAGCTGATAGCCGAATCTCCCGCGGGTTGGACTGAATTTAATGCCTTGTCATCTACATGCGTCCATTAGCAAATTTGGTCTTTTAATCTCTCTCTACTTTTATTATCTTTCTTCCGCTTTTGGTTTCACGCAAGTTAAAAATGTGACGCAGTGAGTTTGAATTTTTAGCAGCTGAAGTTGCTCGCTTCCAAAACTAAGATATCTTATTCATAGTTTAACGTTAGTTTGATTAAATAGTATATAATCTAGTACAATAAAAAAAAATATTATTTAGTTTTATAAGATATAATATTTTTGGAACGTTTGGTAAATGGAGTAGTAAGTTAAGTAGATTTGATATAATATTTTTGGAACGTTTGGTAAATAGGGCAGTAAGTTAAGTAAGTTTGATTTTAAGAAAGTAATTAAGTGGGTTTCAATCTAAATAATATTGAAATAGGTCATTTTTAGAGAAGTTTTGACATTAAGTAGGTGTGAATAATTATTTATGAAATATGAATCAATGAATTTGAATCAAAAATTATGTAATTGAATCTTATTAAAATAATATATAATTCAGGGTGGGGGGCCTAGTTTGATTGGCTAAAGCATCATGTTGCAGGCAAGAGTTCACAAGGTCTAATCTCCCCCATATCTGTGGTACTAGAGGAAACTCCATAATTGGCGCGATCTTAAGGAAACTCCATAATTTAATACATTTGATTCAAAGTAGTATTGGGAAAGGTAACCTCCCAAATATTAAATTTAATACATTTGATTCAGAGTAGTATTGGAAAAGATAACCTTCGAAAAATTATTAATATTTCATGTATGTGAACATCAAAAAAAATATATATATATTAAATAGACTATTTATACTTATAAAAGATAGATTTTTGTAAATGAATAAATTTAATTGAAAAACTACACATTTTAATTTTAACAAAATAATATGCTAGGAAAAATAACATCTCCTATAAAATTAGATTTTATTTTATATTTATGCTTTATTTGGGGGTTGAGAATGGCAGATAGGATATAACTTGGCTTTCCAACTAACCTAATTATTTTGTGCGGATATGCAATGAGGGAAGAATTATGGATTAGTAGTTGCAGCTTTAAAAACTTAAAAAAGAAGTCGACAAAAAGAAAAGGGAAAACAAAATGGGAGTGGCATGATACGTAATTTGAGTCGATGTGAGGTGTACACGTTTTAAAGAAAGATGTGGAGGTTTTCTTTTAATAGTTTTTAAGTGTGATCTTAAAACTTTTTATTTGGTGGTAAGTTTTGTTTTTTAAAGTTAGGCTTTGTTGTAAAGGTTTAAAATAAAATATTTGATATTTAGTGTGTTTATAATTAATTTTTTTTAAGTTTTTTAAACCTATTATAAATAAGTAGTTTTGTTTTAAGAAATTATTGATTAGATAATTGTCATTGAAATATTTAATTTAATTATTTAAAATATTTAAAGTTTAGTTGTTGAAGTGATGGACATTATTAATTAAATTGTATGTAGGTTTTTTTAGTACATTATCTAATAATTAAATCTTTTAAAAGTTTTGATTATTAAAGTAACAAATTAGTGGTTACGTTTTTAAAATTGTATACTTATGGAATTAAAATTATCACTACCATGTATCTCTTAAATATAATTATTTCAAAAATAGGAAAAAATATACAATCAATGATTTTTATTTTTATTTTTGATCAGTAAGCAAGGGTAATTAACCCAGATTGGGCAACCACCCACAAAATTCACCAAAAAACTACCATACTGAGCCTAAAACCGAACTACCAGAGTATGGTCGCAGCCACCAAAAAACCATCATTGCATGCTAGAGACAGAAATTAACCAAACCAACTAACAGAGATACATAAGAGCAACACTAAACCCCATTAACAATCGAAACCACCAAACCCTAATCACCATACATTTTGTTGAGCAAAGATTTTGAAGTCCCTTTTCCAGGCCAAGTCTTCAACAGGGACCAATCGAAATTTCCTTTTTCAGAAACTCTGCTCCTGCCATGGCCAAATGCCTAAACTCCATGAGCTCCAAACCAGCAACATCCAGGATGAAGGGATGATAATGAACCAAGGCGTCTGGGTCATCCAAAAGATACAGGTCCCCTGGACGAGGGATACCCTTGCCAAGCCAAGTTGCAGCCAAAGCTCTATCTAAGCCAACCAACATATCTTTACGAAACAGGCCCCTCATTATCACACAAGCATCTATTTTTGAGACACCAACATCAAGCAAGTCGGCCAGCACCATAGAAGAGATGTTTGAATCCAAGCGATAACCTTCGGCATCCTCCATGAAAGCTTTCCCAACCAGACATTTGATGGCGGCAAACGTTAAGTAGTTTGGGTGACGAATGATGTAATGGAGCCGAAGGGAGCAAATGGGTCCTTTGAATGCTATATGTCACTTTGAGCTTTTCAGCTCCATAGGCGTCGCCAACCCACACATTTCCAATTCTTCTACAGAGACAAGAAGAATGAATCTGCTCATCCCTCACACAGACCACATAATCCCAACCACCACAAATGAAATGAATAGGACTCGAAGCCACCAAGCAATAATAAAGACTTTGGTGATTGAGCTTGTCCTCCAACTCATGCAAACTGTCCATCACCTTTTAGAGGACCATCATTACGCAAAGGGTCACTGGCATATAATGGAGAGAACAAAAGCCTAGAAGGTTCATTCAGATTTATCACCACCTCAACACAGGACCAACCCCCCTGGACACCCACATCAGCAATTCATAGAGTGTGGTGGCGCCCTCCCTGCCACCCACTATGCCACCACATTGGCTCAAATTTCTTTCTTACAAATACCATCGGCACCTAAATTAGGCAAGGAGTTTGCCTCAAAGTTTCCTTCTCGCAGGATATGATTTATTTTGAAGTCTTCGAAGCTATTTAAATGGGAGAGAGTAGATTCTATGAGTGCATCTAGCTTCCAATTCTTCAAATGACCCGTCCTCAAAGCATTAATGATGTGACACCCCTCTAATTTGTTCTATTTTCTTGACAACTCAGATACTTTGTTGGATTATGTTTATGATTATGGTTATTCTATTGCTGACAGTGGAGCGATGATAGGTTATATTGATGTGATGAAACATTATATGCATGATGATTATGTTAATATGCTTTATGTTTGCATAGATACTTAGTTGTGATGACATTGCTATATTTGCTTATTGTAGCTTAATTGATATATTATCTCGTCAGTTGATGTGACATTGTATTGGTGAAGAGAACGGTATTGCATCACTCGCTTGCGAGTACCCTGTGATTTCCATGATTCTCTCTTCACAGTGTATATGAATTACTATTTGTATACATGTGCGACATTTGTTTGGTTGCAGGATTGCAGGTACAGGACATTAGCTTCACCTAGTTTCACAAGTTTGAGCGTGTCCACTACTCAACAGTAATATTAAGAGATAGTAACAGGCTACCTAGTCATACCTTTCTTTACCCTAGTACAGTGTGTCGTCAGTTTGAGTTTGGTCTTAGTTTTAATCATTGTTGTTCTGGGTATTTTATTATTGTGCAAATTTGATTTGGTAGATTAAATGTGTATTTAATTTAAATATTTAATTAAATGAATTATTGTTGTGAAGGATTTAGAATAAATAAATTAATTAATTAATTTAATTTGGTTATGTTGTTGAGTAAATTTAATTATTAAAAATAAACGGTAATTAAATAAATAAGAATATTTAAATTGGTTGCAATTAGTAAATTGTATTATTATATTTAAATGCATGTGAATGGGAAAATATCTGAGTTGTTGAGGGAAAAGATATTTTGTTGAAATAACTCAGAGTTAGGAATTTGTTATCTATCTATTGAAAAATCATTCTCGGAAGAGATATTAGGGAAAAGAAAAGAAAGTTGTTTCACGGGAGTTTTTGTGTGGGTTGTTCAAATTTGGAGAGGAAATTGTGGATCTCTCTAAGGAAATTGTTTTAGAATTATTTTGCTGTAGAATTCTTGGCTATGTTTTTGGTTGTCTTCTAGAAGGAGGCAATTGCATTGAAGAAAGCTTTGGCTACATTGGGAATTGAAATTACAGAGAAGCTTGGCAACATTTTCTTGAGGCAACATTCTTCTGTAACAGGTTCTTTACTATTTTTGTGAAATTTGAAATTGAAAAGTTATTTAATTTATTGTTTTGCAATTTGGAAATGATAGGAAAGAATTTTCAATACTGTAGAGGCTCTTGTGTTTTTCTGTTTAAAAGATTGTCTGAAAGAGGAACCTCTGTAGAAAATAATTAAAATTCTTTGTGTTATTGTTCATTCGAAATAAATTGATGCAAAAGAAATTTAGATCTCTGTGGAAAAACCGTCATTCTATTTGTTTCCCTATTCTTTTGGGTATCTAAGGAAAAATGAAATTTATAGCTTTCTGTAGAAAAAAATTTCTCTCTGATATATTTATATGCATAATATTTATATATATATATATATTTGATATATAAATATATATGCATAATATATATATATATATATTTGATATATAAATATATATGCAAATATATAAATATATATATATATATATATATATTTGATAGTGAATGGGGGTCGGGGGTTTGGAAACCCCAGCCGCACCCATGCTAGGGTGCGTTGTTGTGTGCAGCGCTCCCCACACCCGCGTGGGGGGAAGTGTTGTCCACAAGCAGTGAACCCTGCGTGGGGAGTTTGCGGCCAGGGCAGCGCCTGGGCGCATGTGTATGCGGTGGTATATATATTATTTATGTTATATATAATATATATTTATTATATATGTTATATATAATATATATTTATTATATATAATATATATAATATATGTGTTTAAGTTAAATGTATTCAATATTATTTATAAGTAATATGTTTATTATATTTGTATATATACATATATAGTTGTATATATATATATATAATTATATATATAGATATATTTAAATATTTGATAATAAATGATTTATTTTAATGAAATATTGAATGGTTAAGTGCATGGAAGTAATATTTGTATTTATTTAATGAAGTGATTTCAATTAGAAGGTTGAGATTTGTTTATCTGTAATTGTGGTTTGGAAAACTAAACTATTGTTTTAGAACAGTATGAAATTATTAAATAGAATTATATTTAAATGGTGCATTTTAGTATGTGAAGGTGATTGTAATGGATTTAGGAAATCCGAAGGATAGTGATGGTTATTTTCTTGAATTTGTATTTAAAAGCATGTGTATTTGTAATTGTGAACTGGGGGGGGAAGTATTTGCCATTAAATGAATCTAAGTCTTCCAGAGTTGATATTTTGTGAAGACGGGTTGTTGTAACTACAGTTCGCCTTTTGAGATTTCTTGGGTAGTGCACGTGTTGGATTCAGTATTGCACATTTGTAATGATGTGTTACCTGTTGAGGGGTATTGGTTATTGTTGTTAGTTCTAAGTGCATTGTCTACCCTTGGGTGTAGTGAGTTATGTGTTGTCGATAGGGGAGTGGCTTTCAGCAAGGGTCAGGACACAAAGTGGTCCTAGGACAACTCGTGTGGGAGTTAGTATAATCAAGTGGGAATTAAATAATCTATTAGCTTAACACATATAACAAGATATTTAGCCTCGCTCATCGGCTCAAGGGCTTGTATGAGACTTGGGATGAGTTGGGAAGGCCTGGAATGGCTAGATCATTATCTTGTCTTTTTGAAAGATAACCGATTTCACACTGGTGTGCATGTGGGGCCGGAATCGTGAGAGGTTACCAGAATAACCCTAGAGGGGGGCCAAGACCTAGGAAGATCTCCTTTGGACAACCAATGCAACCTTTGTGATGACACTCCTCCTATGACAACAATCGGTTTACTGTATTGTGTTGGTAATTGATTCAGTGATTCTGGAAGCAATGTGACCCTAGTTGTTGTTTATTTGTACTATGAGTATTTTTTTGTAGGCTGCCTACCAAGTGTCTAGAGGTAATAGGTTGTCTTGGTTTCCTGTTACTATCTCCTAGCATGAGGGTTGGGCCTACGGGTACCAGATGGTTGGGTGGCGTGCATCTTACACTGTTGAGTTTCTCTTCTATTTGTGATGGCAGGATCTTCTTGTTCGAGGAGCTCGTGTGGTTCTCTAGAGTTGTTCTTCTCTTTCTTCATTGTAACTGTGGTTCATTATGTATATTTGTAATACCTCATTTGTATCAAGGTGGACCTTTGTGATGTAATTGTAATAATAATAATGATCTAATTATTATTGGATTTAATGGTGTTGTATATGTGGAAATATGCTCAATACATTTCTATGTGTTAGATTTATCTTGAAATGGTTTAATGCTTTGTTGTAAGTTGTATCTTGAGTTTAATATTCATATGCTATGGTTGGTTAAATTTTATAAGTAATGGTGTTCACATGTAGACGCATTACGTAGCCTAGAGGATGTATGTGGTTAGAGTAGGATACTTTACTCATCTTGTTTTAACTTTTAAGGAAAAAAATTAGTTGTGCTTTCGCAGTATTATGTTGTCCTCTAGGTTGCGAGATGGGGTTTTACAAATGATCACTAATGAATCACCTTCTACTATGATCTTGTGCACCCCACCTCTCTACAAAACTTGATACCTAGGTTTGCCGCTTGAAGCTCGGCAGTGTTATTTTTTCCCATGCACAAAGGTTGAGCCATACTACCCAGTACCTGCCCATGCCAGTCTTTGATAATGCAACCCGCACCCAACTTCCCAAGGTTACCACGAGAAGCACCATCGAAGTTAACCTTATGCCAGCCCAATGGAGGTGGGCACCATTTCACCTCTTCTCTTTTTGTGGTGCTTTGGCTTGTCCTAGAGGATATTATGCTAGGAACCTTCAAACCAACCTAGGCCTTCATCATCTTGGAATCCCAACTTGAAAAAAAATATTTGTCACATGTTGCTCCTACTGCTCTTGAATTAGCTAATTCAACAATGCAGGCTTCTAGTTTATTAAGAAAAGGCGCGAGAAATAGAGCCTCATCCTTGAAAATTATGTGATTTCATTCTTTCCAGATTTCGCAAATCACCAATCACAGGCAAAGCCACCACAAGCACCCAAAAATTGAATTACCACCCAAAGTTGGCCATCTTTTGAACCAATCCAAAAAAATTGAGGGTCAAATCGTCACCCAACGCAACTTGGCACACAACCAATCCCAACATTTTCCCGCAAAGGAGCAATTGAGTAAGAGATGATCGCTCGTTTCTTCAGCAACTTTGTAAAGGACACATCTTGAAGGGCCAAGGATACCAAACTTTGCCAACCTATTTGATGTTACTACTCTACCTTAAATAGTTGCCCAAGAAAAAACACCTGCCTTAGGAAGACAATTATTGTTCCAGCATAGTTTGTTGGGAATACCCAAATCCCAACCCAAAGCTCCTTCCTATTCAAATACCAACTTGTTATAGCCATCCTTAGCCTTGTATCTACCAGAATCAGAGCCACACCATTTTAGAACATCTTTCCTAGCTCTAATGTGAAGAGACTGTGCCTTTAGGATGTTTTCAAAGGCCTCAACTTCCTCCGTATTAAGTCCCAATTGTCGGGGATCCTTCCATGACCACCTTAGAATCCCCTCTACTTAAGAAGAGGTGAAGTAGTCTTTCACCCGACTTCCCCAAGTCCACTTAGACATTGCCATGACATTTCTTAAGTTATCATGCGTTGCGAGTTTACCATAGCCACCCCACGAGTCTTCCCAAAAGAGTGTTGAATTACCATCTCTGACATCCCAAGAGAGAGAATTTGAGATGAGAGATCTACAATCGCAAATAAAATTTTAGATTCTTGAACCCTTGGGGAGGTGACTATTTGTGAAGAAACTCGTTTACTCTTCACTTAAGTACTTTGCTCTTAAGATTTCACCCATTTTAGATTTTTTCCCTCATACATTTTCCAGGCCAATTTGGCACCCAAAGCTTTGTTTTGTAGAGAAAGATTCTTTAGGCCTACCCCAACCATCTTGCGTGCACTGCACACTTTCTCCCATTTAATCAAAGGAAGCTTTCTTTGTTTTGAATTACCTTGCCAGAAGAAATTTCTCATTTTTTGATTCAGTCTAGAGAAAACATTCCCTGTTAAAGGAAGACAAGAAAGCATATAAATTGGAAAAGTTGCAACCATAGTCTTAATCAGTGTCAACCTCCCAGCCTAGGACAGCCATCTACCTTTCTAGGAAGAGAGCCTACTTTCCACTTTTGCAATTAATGGGTCCCAAAGTTTACCAGATTGAACCCCCGTAGCCAAGGGAAGTCCCAAATATTTGTAGGGGAGCTTGCCCTTACGAAAATTCAAAATTTGAAGAATACGAGTTTCTAAAACAAGGTCAGTGAAAAAGAAGAAAACTTCAATTTTTTCCAAGCTTACCTCCTGACCTGAAGCACGGGAATAATCAGATAGGATTCTTTTGAAAGTTCGAGCTTCTTTTACCCCAACTTTGTCTAGCAGCATATTATCATCTACGAATTGTTGATGTGTTACTGGAGGAAGAGAACTTGCTATTTTTATCCCTTTAAGATCCCCCTAAACTACCGCTCTATTAAAAGATCTGCTAAGAGCTTCTGCCATAATGATGAAGAGAAATGGGGAGAGCGGATCTCCTTGTCTGAGTCCGTGAGAAACTTCAAAGAAACCACACGATGAGCCATTTACAAGTACTGAAAACCTTGGACTAGCAATCCAACCAAAAATCCAATCCAACCATGATCTTTGAAAACCAAAGCACTCTAAAACTTTAAACAGAAAAAGCCAATTTACCTTATCATAGGCCTTTTTTATCTCCAATTTCATGACCGTGGATTGCTTTATGGTGCAAGTGATAGAATGGATTGCCTCCTGGGCAATGATAACACCATCATAGATAGATCGCCCTGGAACAAATCCTATTTGTTCTTCTGAAATTACCCCAGGAAGGAGAGGTTTAAGACAATTGGCCATAGCTTTTGCCAAATTTTTGTAAACGGTGTTGCATAGGGAGATGGGTTGAAAATCCTCCATCCTATCTAGTTTCTCCTTTTTTGAAATTAAAGTAATGAATGAGTTGTTTAATTCCTTCAAGATTCTCCCCGATGCCCTAGAATCTTCTATGGCTGCAACAACATCTGAACCTACAATGTTCCAACAATGTTGAAAGAAAGAAGCGGGAAAGCCATCGGGCCCAGGGGACTTATCTGGGTGAAGTTGGAAAAGAGCATCACAAATTTCTCGCTCCGTGAAGCTCTAGATTCTACTCATCCGAGACTAGCTTCAGGATACATTCCAAAAGATGTGCTAAAAACCTCGATCCCACCCAATCATTCAAGAGATTATGAAAATAGGAGACAGCTTCTTTAGCTATTTGTACCGGGTCATCCAAAGATCTCCCATCAACATAAATGATATGAGATATTCGATTAACCTATCACCTTGCTTTGGTTGAATTGTGAAAGAATTTTATGTTTTTGTCTCCATCCTTCAACCAAACCTCCCTTGACTTCTATCTCCAAAATATTTCTTCTTTCGAAGCAATCTCATTTAGTTCTTTCAGCATTTCTTTCTCCTTCAAGAACCTCTCATTATCCATCCCCCATTGTATGACCTCCTTGTTTAGGATCTTCAATTCTCCTTCAACTCTACTTTTTTTCTACAAAGATACTCTTAAAGCATGACATGTTCCAATCTTTCAACCTATTCTTTACATGCTTCAATTTTGTTGCCCAGTTGAACATTTTTTATCCAACATTACCACCTTCCTCCAACCAAGCAGCAATCAGTGAAAGAAAATTTGGATCCTTCAACCACATTGCTTCAAACTTGAAAGGACATCTAGCAGGTCGATGTTCCCCAGCAAGCTCCAAAAGGACAGGGAAGTGACCTGATCCCGAACTTGGGAGAATCTTGCACTCCATAGAGAAAGGGAAAGAACCCCATATTGCCTTGGAAGAAAAATATATCTAGCTTCTTTGCAATAGAGCAAAAACCTAGATGCCTATTAGTCCAGGTAAAAGAGCCATTGGATGTTGGGATTTCAAAAAGGTGATTTCGATCCACAAAAGCTTTGAAATCAATTTGAGATTGCAGTCTGTGCATGACACCTCCCCACTTGTTTGTAGAGTGGAGAATCACATTGAAGTCACCCCCAATTGCAAAACTCCAGGCCAACAAATGCACAAACTTGTTCAATTTCCAGCCAAGTTCTTCTTTTGTCAATACAGGAATTCATCCCATTGACATTGACCAATAGAAAACATAGATTTGAAGAGAAGCTCCTAAGTTTACTAGCTAGCCATCTACTACCCTTTGTCACTAACTCCACTGAAGCCTTATTAGGATGTCATAGAGTCAACAAGCCACCAACAACCCCTATAGCAAAAATTTCCAAAGATTTCCAAGACCTCATTCTTTTTTCAAAAGTAGTGGACTCCCTAAGATTCAATTTGGTTTCTTGAAGAATGCAGAGATCCATCTAAGAAGACTCAATTTGATCCTTCACTAGACGATGCTTGTTAGGGGCATTAATGCCCTAACATTCTAGCTTAGAATTTTCATTTTCCTTCAGGAAGGGGTTCCCCCTTCCCTACTTTAAGCATTTCAAAGATTTTCTTATGCTCGATTGCCTCTCCATCGACCTTCAATTTTTCCACATTTGGAGTTCGACCACTCCTTTTATGGTCTCTGCAATCAGGAGAGGATTTCCCCACTTCTTTATGCACAATTTCCAGATCACCAATACCCGAAAAAACCCTGGAAACCTTCTTCCAAAGCCGAGTCTGGCCTGAACTCCTCCAGACCCCCATACACCAACCACTCTTCCTCCAGATCTGTGTCCCCAATGAGTTGGTCATTTGAGGCAGCCTTTGCCTCTTCTACCAATTCCATAATTTCCTTGCTTACCTCGATTAGGGAATCTAAGTTTTCCTCTCTTAAGGATTTGTTTATTAGATCTAGTGCATCATTTACCCTGTCGTTTAACAATTGACTCCTATCCATGTTTACTTTTGAGGCCTCCTCAAGCACCTCCTAGTTTGGAGCAGCAACATCTTTTATTTCTTGACTTGGTTGTCGATTGTTGTTCTCTTCTAAAGGCATTATATCCCTAGAGTCCCTTTCATTATGTGTGTCTAGGCAAGGAGTCAAAATGGAGGCCCCATTACTCTGTTTTATAATGGTAGAATCCTCCCATGATCTTCGACCCAAAGTTCCAATCCAATTACCTTTAGGTCTCGACTCAAAGACCAGAGGTTGAGTTAGTATTCCCAGCTTCGTGTGAATTTCAATTTCCCTCCATTTGGTGCTCGAAGGAGGATTCTCCACGCAAATGCAAACATGGGTACTAATTCCATCCTCCCCGGACCATTCATCCACACAGATGTATTTCCCTAGGTTGTTACCAATATCTTCCAAAATGTTTGCTTGCCAAAATTCAAAGGGAAGACGGCATAGACTATACCAATCCTAAATGTATGACATTTGATGTTTGAAAGGATCAAATCCAACCTACCATTGTTTCATGTAAAATTTGAAACCATCCATCAACCAAACTCCTTGTAGAATTTCCTTGCAAATAGTAGAAGGGCAAACAACTAAGAAATAGCCATTTTCCAAGTATTTGAAACCCATTTTTGGGCCCCAACAGCTTTTCCACCATTTTTTTAATTCATCCCAATTCAAATTCGACCCAAACCATTTCATGATTAACCCGTGGAGCTCAAGATGTTTGATTGACGAAGCCAGATACTTTGAACCTAGCACCATAGACCTTCGATCTAAGCGTCCAAATTCATCTTTGGATCGAGCCTTAACAAAACTAAGGTTTCCCCTGGTGCTACGATCCGATCTCTTATGATCACCAAAGTTAAAAAAATTCCCGCCAACAACCTTTTGGTTTGATGAGGGGAGAAGGCTTGTTTTCGTCGTTGCCACCTAGACCCACCCTTGCTCGGATGTTCTTGACTAGAATTGTCGCGGTGCTTAGTACACCATTCTTTCGCTCCAGTTCGGTCATGTACTGCCTTGTCTGAAATTGCCTTCTCTACTTCCTCTCCCTAGGTAGAAGAACCGCCTCAAGCCTTCTCTCCTACAATTGCCTTGCCATTTGAAGCACCATCTCCCTGACGCCTATGGGCTCCTCGCAAACTCCCTGCTCCCTTCTACAAATTTTCGCCTTGCTCGCACTACTCTGCCATTTTATGATTTTAATAATTATTATATTATATACAATCAATTATTGTTATATTAAAATTAAATAAGATTATATATATGTATATGTATATATTATGTTATATTATATTATTATTAATGTGTGTGAGATATTGGATCAATTTAAATGAAATCAACACATATTAATAAGACATTAAATCAAAGAAGCTGAAACAAAAGAAACAGAAATATGCAAACTATAACAGCAGCTTCCCGAAACCGTCTTATCTTCCTCTATCTTCAGCATTTTGTTGTTTTCCAGATAGCTGTCAGATCAGCAGACCAAGCTCAACAAAATGACAGCTAAAGAACGAGATTTAAAATGCAAAAGTTATGCTAAGATGAGAATATTGATGTTATGTTGAAAATGATATGATTGCAATAAACAAGATGAAAAAAATGTGCAACATGTGTATAAGTTGTATGTAAGTAACAAAAGTTTGGATTTGCACTAGCTTTTATAGAGTTTTTTGAAGATTTCGATTGGCTGGTTTGGTCAACGGCTATGATAATTCCTGACAAATCAAATAGTTGAAGATAGATGAGATTGAAGAGAAAATAGAAGAAAACGAATAAAGCCAGATTTTTCCATTTTAATGGAAGAGATAAGATGAGATGATTTAAAATTCATCTTTTTAGAAGAAAAAAATGGAAAGATTATGATAAGATAAATAATGAATTATCTAATTCAATTATTTATTTATGAGTGCATGTTGATTTTTCTTAAATAAATAAATATTTAAGATTTTGAGGAAATCAGAAGATTTCATAATTAAACAAAATATCTAATTATGATTTGAAGAAAGCAGAAAATCTTTAATTAAATAAAATATTTAATTAAATTTTAAAAAATGAAATTAATTAAATAAAAGTATTTAATTAATTAGAGGAAAGTTTTAAAATAGAAAGAAAAGAGATACTTAAATTTAATTAAAAAGATTTAATTAAATTCAAAAGATGATAGTTCACTTAAATAAATAAAATGTATTTATTTAATTTAATCAAGTAGAATGTGGAATAATTAAATAAAATAGATCTATTTAATTATGGTGGGAGAATAAAATGAATGAATACTATAATTAAATTAAATAAATTTAATTACATATAGAAGACTTTTAGAGGAATTAATTAAATAATAAATATTTAATTAAATGTCAGGAATAATTCAATATGACCAATTTTATGCATATACATTTTTCCCCTCTTTGAAGTGATGTGTGAAACGCATTGCTTCAAAGAAAAAAAAATAGACTAAGGATAATGTGCCCTGATGCGTTTTTGATATTGATGTTACTGCTGATGATACCCCCTCGGGAGGTAAATCATGGATGATATGAAGTCTGAAAATGTGATAAAGAAGGTTGGATAATGATATTATGCCGAGGAGATAGTGATTTAGCTTCCAATAAATGATGTAAAAGATACCTCTGTTGATATGATGCCCCTTTTGATGGAGATGATGAAATGATGACGATGAACTGATAACTTTGCTTCCTAAAAAAAAAACAAAGAGTAAATGATTGATACAGTGTTTGATAAATTTGCTTTCTGCGATAGAAAACAAATAGTAGATGAATGATTTCCTTGTTGATAAATTTGCTTTCTGCGATAGAAAACAAATAGTGATTGATGGTAGATCAGATTGATATGATATCGAGCTAGATAGATTTGTGTATTGGTTTGCCTGATAGGATTGATTGGGTGATATGGGTCTGTGATATGATGCACTGGTATGAGTCACTGATATAGTTTACTTGATATGGGTTATTGATATGGGTCACTGATATGGGTCACTTGATATGAGTCACTGATATCGGTCACTTTGATATGGGTTGCGATTGCATGATGTGAGGCATTGATAGATAGAGAGATTTTGGTTGACCTTTTCAAAATTGAGGTGTGTCGGGAACACGCAGAGATCTTGGGGCAGGAGATAAGACTTTCATCACAAAGGCCAACCCTATCAGGGGGCTCTAGTAGTTAGAGTTACGAGACTCGTGATATTTTTGATGTATCATTATTGATTCATTCACACATCTCAATGCCTATTATGTTTGGAGCATGTACGTTATTTTGGTCATATCTCATGTATCTCTTTGGAATTTTTAGCTTTATTGGACATTGGACATTTGTATTATTTTTGATGAGTGATGATATGCAGCGGAGATGATTTGTGATGATGTGATGTGCATTTATGATGTGATATGCATTTATGATGTGATATGCATTTTAATGATTTGATGACTAACATGATATGCAGGATGATTCGATATGATGATGATGATGACTGATGATGTATACTAATGATGTCAAGTAGGTGGATGACTTATGATGTGTATATGGAAATGTATATATGGAATGGTTGTTTTTGGATTTTCAAATGTAAGATGATAATGAATGAAATGATATGGAAAATGAGAGGATGATTAACGATATGATATGAATGCAATGTTCTGTAATGATGATTAAGTGAAATGATAAAATGAAATGCAATGATAATGGCATGTATGAAAATGATAAGTGATATGAAATGAACTGCATCATATTGAAAATGATGAATGAAATGATAAGTGATAATGAAATGAAAATGATATGATAAGATATGATAATGAAGTAAAATGATATGATAAGATATGATAACGAAATGAAAATGAATGAAATGATGCAAATGTATAAAAGGAACATGAAATGAATATGAAAATGATAAAGTGTTAATGAGATGAAGATGATAGAGAATCTAAGTGATATGCAAATGAATGATAAATGATAAATGATAGGACCCAGCTAAAATGATAATGCAGGTAAAAGGTGATGATGAAACAAATGTTCAAATGTCCTCCACAAGTAGTTCAAAGAGACATGACAGCCATTGATGTGATTATTATCCTTTCAAAATTCGAGTGCAAATCCACTAAAATGAAATGCAACTAAATGAAACTGACCGTTTTGTTGAGCTTGTTGGTATATTTTCTGGAATCATCATAGAGCACTTTTAAAATGTTGGAAGTATGTACAAGCATCAGAGGGGAAATAAGCACCAATGATGACCTGAGTACAACTTTCATGATTTTTGATATAGCAAGTGAACACAAGCACCTAGGTATAATTGAACCGAGATGACCTGAGCATTTCTTGCGTAAACAGACAAAGACTAACCACCATCTGATGCAAATTTGGAACTGTCATCAATGATAAGCTTTTGAAAATCATGTCTCGTGACATATTTGCAACCGATAAATGATTAACCTCCAGACAGCAGACAAAGAAAAATCATCCTCTTTCCTCGCCACTCTAGTTCAGTCCATCATCGAGTGTGCTCTAGAGAAATGATATCAAAAATTAAACAACCATTATTCAAAAATGAAATACTGTTATTCCAAACATTATTCAGATTAGAGATCATCCAGATATAAGTCATGATAAGGTACGCAACTGAAAGCTATTGCAATATGAATCAATGATTGGATGTTTTGGTTTGAGTTGGTTGTTTTGTTTTGTGTGATGGGCTTCGATGTCATTGTGTCACTGTTGAAAGTTGATTGCCCCATATGCCCCACGTTTGCCCTTGGTATTGACACAACTGAAATGAATATGTACAATAGTCAAGCCATGGTAAGACATTATCGCTCGAGGCAAATGATGATAGCAAGATGTTTTCTAATTTTTTTTAGATTTGGATGTTTTATGATTTTTTTGGATTTTGATGTGTTTTGATTTTTTTGGATTTTGAAATGTTTTGATTTTTTTGAATTTTTTTGAAATGTTTGATTTTTTTTGGATTTTTGAAATGTTTTGATTTTTTTTTTTGGATTTTTGAAATGTTTTGAGGTGTCAAAATTTGAGTAGCCTTTGTGTTAGATACCAATGACAAGGGGAAAACCAAGGCTAGGTGCAAGGGGATAAATGGGATTGATGGATAAAAGTCTCATGATATATGGATGGATGGAAAGGATAGGTCATAATGAATGGAATGGATGTATGCATCATAAGAGAGCAAGGATGTGATCTCCAAAGACTATGTCGCATAGAAATAACATGCCCCATTCTAGGTACAATACTTAGGATTTTTCATGACAAAACTTATGACAATAGGATAATGATATGATTGGTTTAGATTGGATGAGATATGTCAAGAGATACCCAAAAAAAAAATGTTCAAACATTTTCCCCTACATCTTCATCAAGATCAAACTTGGATAAGGGTGGATGAATGGACTCAATATGATAGGTATGATGGCTAAAGATGGTAGGTAGGATGGAAATGATAAGACATGAAAAGGATAGGTTGGATAGATAAGACATTGTGCCCCCAAGTGTAAGTGTCATAGAAGATAAACCTACACATGACGCCTATTTACTAGGTTTTCATCATGGTACTTATCCAGGGCGCCTGTTTACCAGGTTTTCACCATTGGATGAAGGGATTTCTCTTTACTTTTTTTTTTGACTTTTTGACTTTTTGACTTTTGGATAGGAAGGAGGGACTCAAGTGTCTAGTTGCATGAAAGTTGATAGTCCTGCTAGGGATGGATGTCATTGCATGGACCATGTCAAGTGTCATTATGCTCATAGATGTTGGTAAGATATGACATGAAAGGGATGGATTAAGTAGATGGCAGATTATGAAAGGCTTATGCAAGAATGGATGGGGAATAGTGGAAGATGATGTGGAATGAATAGGACTTGTGCAAAAGGATGGATGAAAGGTTTATGCAAAAGCATGGACCATAGGAAGATGATGGGGGAGATATGTAGGATAATGAATGAAGGATGAGGAGATGGAGGTATGTGGAATTGTTGTGAAATGGAAGGGAACCATGACCAATAGTTGCACACACTGTGATAAACGTCGAAGCTTTTGATGTGGATGGGGTGTAGGAAGCAATGGAGATGTTTGCTTAGAAGGTGGTGGATGAAGTGTTTTAGGTACCCACATAGACTTAGTATTTTTATGATTTTTATTTTGCTTGTGGGTTTTAGGAATTTGAGAATTTTGAATGGAATGAGAATGTAGGATGGAAGTGGATGGTTGGGATTTTTGTGATGTGAATTCCTCATTTGAATTGCTTTCTTTTTTCTTAGGTAGCCAAACCAATTTAGTTTTGGCCTTTACTTTTGGAGGTATGGGCTTATATAACTTTTTAGATGTACTTGGATTTGATATTTTGTATGGATTTCCTAAGGCATGAGAACCCTTAGAATTTTTGACTTTATAGGTGGAGGCATTGGAATTATTGATTTTGAATCCCATGGGTATGGTGGAATAGGTGGAAGCTTTATGTTTAGACAACGTGTGCATTGATTGGTCATGATTAAGATGTTTAGAGGATTTATGGATGGAGGGATAAGGGGATTGGATAATGGGGATATTAGGTGTTGGTAGTAATGGTGGTAAAGTTGATGGTGGAAGGTGTATGGTCACATGCTTTTGACATTTGTAGGATGATGGAGGTGGAATGGCAACATATGTTTTAGGGATATGATAGGCTCTATGATGGAAAGTGCCTTGGGATGCATGGAGGAAGTACCAACATCTTTAGGTTGTTGTCCTTGGGGTGTATGTCCAAGGCCATAAGAGCGTGGAGGGACTTTGACATGTATAGGCTCCAAAATATCTTGTTCATGAAGATCTAGACCTTTACCTTGGTGGTACATGTTTTGGGGTGTGCAGTGGACAATGGAACCAGGTGTAGGTGAAACACTAGGCATGAGTTCTTTATTGGATGGAGAAGATAATGGTTGTTGTTCGAAGGAGGAACATTCATGAATGAGGGTAGAAAAACAAATAGGATATGATGGAGGACTTGCAATGGGGTCGATAGTGGGTGATGGAGGATCATTAGGATCTTGATTAGCATTGTATTCACTTAGATCCAAGGTATTTGTTTGATCTTCTATGTGTGCTTGGGAGGCATATGTCTCATCAAGGGAAGTGGATGTTTGTGCATCATGGATGGGTGAGGTGGAAAGCTCTTGACCATGGAATGCATAAAGTTGGCTAAGAGGATCATCATGGTCTTCTTGATCATAAAAGGGGTCTTGATCAAAGATGGAAGATTGATCATGAATAGTATTAGGTATGCTATGAATGGAATCATTAGGAGGGTGCTGATCCTTATGTGGATGAGGGGGTAATGTTTCCACATGTTTAGGATTTTTCTCTTGACATACCTCATGACTTATTTGAATGGAGGTGGAAGGGAATTTCTCATGGAGAGACTTGTCATGTTCTTGATGGTCAACAACATAAGAGCATGATAGAGGGTAACTTGGACTTAAGAGGGGAGACTCTTGAATTGGATCAAGTGGTTGTGGATGACATGATTGGCTTGAAGGACTTGGCATGATGTTTGAGGATTCTTTTGCATGTTCAAGTATATGTGTTGAATGACATGGCGATAATTGATTCCTTGCTTGTAGCCCTTGGGTCACATCCTTTGTAGGTGTATGGGTGGAAGGTGTTGGCCTAGGATTTTGATTTTGATCGGATGAAGGTATGATAAAGTTAGAGGGTTCCTGAAGTAGATTGGTGTTCCCCTTGTCGAAGGTGGCATTAAGACTTGAGGAAGTTTGGCCTTGTTGCAAGGTAGAAATTAAGTTCACATGTGTTTGTTGTGATGTGGCTTGATAGGTTGATGTGGTATTAACATACGAAGAAGTGGATGGATAAGATTGGTACGAGGTGGAAGGAGAAGCCCCTCGAAGTCTAATTTTAGGTTTTAGTTTTGTTTCATTATTTGGAGTATAGAAAGGGACTCCTTGAATTATGATCTCGGGCTTAGGTTTTGTCTCATGATTTGGCCTAGAGGGATAACCCCCTTGGTTTATGATTTTGGGCTTATGATTAGGATTGGGCTTGTTTATGATTATGACCATTTTGACAAGTGGTGACTAGGACTAGGTTGGTGATGGTGATGGTGTGGAATCTTATGATATGATCAAGGATGCTCCTAATTCTTGATTGTGGCTTCCAACTGATGAAGGATTTCAGAATCCTGTTGGGGAAGTTGGACCAAAAATTAGAAAGTTGTTTGAGAGATGCACTCTTAAAGTTTTGATCTTTGTTTTCAAAGAAAGGTTCCAAAATCAATGAAGGATTTGATTGGGATGTGAAGGATACTCTATGGAAGGTTGTGGTATGTTGTCAAATTCAAGAGGTTGGTTATGATTATGCCGTTGTGATAGAGCTCTTCTTTGATAATAAGCTCGAGAATTTAAGGGATCTACAGCATATTCATCAGTGAATCCTCTAACAAAATCTTGATATCTATGAAGAAATCCTCGATAATGAAGCAAGACTTGTCGAATTTTGTACAAGAATTTTCTCTTTTGCAGTGTTTTCTTGTATCCTAACGGTTTCTTGGGTTTTCTGATTCTTTTAGACAATGATTTCTTGGGAAACTTTGTTGACTTCCAATCTCTAAGCATGGGAATGTTTTTGGGAATGTTTTTGAAGCAATGATATGAGAAATTCTTAAGTGGCTTTCAGTTGTGGTTCTTCACATTTCTTTTGGATGATCTCTTTATCTGAATTAATGTAATGGAAGACACATCAAAAACACTTTTTGAAAATAGTTGTTCTTAAAGCCCTATACTAACATGAAGTGTTTGATCAAGAAATGTTTTTCATCAAAATGTTTTCACAGGTTTTTCACATGAAGGACAGTTCAGACAGAATCACTCTTAAGTGCTCAAGTAGGTCATTCTAGTAATCAACAACCCACATCTTAGAACTGCGTCGACTCACACAGCCGTGTCACCCCCGAAGGGGCGCCCGTGTTTTTGTCTTTTTCAGGCGCGTACTCAGAGTTACGAAAGTGGATACCGGATCCCCTGAGCAAACAATCCTTAGCAGTTATATGGTGAGTATCTTGGGGGCAGATTCTTCCCTCCCCTTGCACTGTGATTATCAAAATGTTTGGCAACTGACTTGGCTGGCTACTACACTAGGTTCGTAGTAAGGATTTCTGTTCGGTGCGGCAATAATAAACTCCCTCAGGAGACCTCCCAACCTTTAGAACAAAGGCTTTGGGGATGGTTATCTTGCACACTACCGGCAAAAGAGGGTTTCCCCAAATTCGCTTTAAATTTTATAGTGGGGCGGAATAGTCTGGCTTTGGCTTGAACCCATTTGAATCGTTCCTCTTGGGTGATTACTTTTTCCCACAAGAGCAAGCTCTCTAAAAGGTTTTATCAAAGCTTAAAAATGCATAAAATAGAATAAATTAGTTTGGCATTTTGATCACCCAGTTAAGGGGAGAGCATAAGCCTATCACCGTTTAAATCAAAGCAAGCGAGAGTTCATTTTTAAGCCCAAATAAACAGTTTTCTATGCTAGGTGAAGATATTGCTTCACAAAAACATGGAGTTCTTTTTAGTCCCAAAATAAAAGTGAAGTGACTATCCTATGATTGGTTGACTTTGAATTATGTGACTACCCTAGGATTGCTTCATTCTTTTAAAGTTATTACTGTCTGCAGTCACGTCGGATTCAGTCAAATTAAATTACAAATTACAATTTGCAGCCTTTTTCAAAAGTGCGCTATAACAAACATCAGAGGTGTTGTAGGAATCTTCAAAGGCGTTGTAGGAATCTTTAAGGGCACTGATTGATCCCAATGTTTTTCTAGCTCCATATGATTCACCTACAAGATAAAAAAAAATGATATTGTAATGCAGCCAAAAAAACTAAATAAACTCATCAAAACAAATTTGCAATTTTAGAGACATGTTTTTGGCATAGCTGAATTAGATTTCAGTATTTGATGATTTTATTGATCTGAAAAATGAAAACTCAAAGAAGAGATCCATGTTAATTTTCTAAGAGCTTTCTAGAAATGTAAAGAAGTTAGACAAATTCTCTGTTTTGCTCTCAGAAACGTGGATTTATGGAAACCATATAGAAAATGAAGATTAGATTTTTTCACATTGTATTTGACCTCTAAATTAAATCTGTAAAACATAGACCCCCATTAAAATTTAATGAGCTTTCCGAAAATGTAAATTTTTTTTAAAAATTCACTCATTTGCGTCCAAAAGACCAATTTTATGAAAAAACATAAAATTATGATAACTTCTACAAAAATGATGATACACCCTCGATTTTTTTACTGTAGCCTCTTGAGATGATGTAAAAGACTTTGTAAAAATATTGTAGAAAAATTCGCATCTGTGTAGAAGATATGAAGAAAGTGGTAAAACTTGCAGTTTTGTCCAAAAACTGTCAGATCTGCATCAAAAAAATTAATAAAACCTGCAAGTAGATATTAAAAACGGGGCAAGGCCCCACGGTGGGCACCATTTTATGTGTGTGTGAGATATTGGATCAATTTAAATGAAATCAACACATATTAATAAGACATTAAATCAAAGAAGCTGAAACAAAAGAAACAGAAATATGCAAACTGTAACAGCAACTTCCCGAAACCGTCTTATCTTCCTCTATCTTCAGCGTTTTGTTGTTTTCTAGATAGCTCTCAGATCAGCAGACCAAGCTCAACAAAATGACAGCTAAAGAACGAGATTTAAAATGCAAAACTATGCTAAATATATGCTAAGATGAGAATATTGATGTTATGCTGAAAATGATATGATTGCAATAAACAAGATGAAAATATGTGCAACATGTGTATAAGTTGTATGTAAGTAACAAAAGCTTGGATTTGCACTGGCTTTTATAGAGTTTTTTGAAGATTTCGATTGGCTGGTTTGGTCAACGGCTATGATAATTCCTGACAGATCAAACGGTTGAAGATAGATGAGATTGAAGAGAAAATAGAAGAAAACGAATAAAGCCAGATTTTTCCATTTTAATGGAAGAGATAAGATGAGATGATTTAAAAATCATCTTTTTAGAAGAAAAAATGGAAAGATTATGATAAGATAAATAATGAATTATCTAATTCAATTATTTATTTATGAGTGCATGTTGATTTTTCTTAAATAAATAAATATTTAAGATTTTGAGGAAATCAGAAGATTTCATAATTAAACAGAATATCTAATTATGATTTGAAGAAAGCAGAAAATCTTTAATTAAATAAAATATTTAATTAAATTTGAAAGAATGAAATTAATTAAATAAAAGTATTTAATTAATTAGAGGAAAGTTTTAAAATAGAAAGAAAAGAGATACTTAAATTTAATTAAAAAGATTTAATTAAATTCAAAAGATGATAATTAACTTAAATAAAATGTATTTATTTAATTTAATCAAGTAGAATGTGGAATAATTAAATAAAATAGATCTATTTAATTATGGTGGGAGAATAAAATGAATGAATACTATAATTAAATTAAATAAATTTAATTACATATAAAAGACTTTTAGAGGAATTAATTAAATAATAAATATTTAATTAAACGTCAGGAATAATTCAATATGACCAATTTTATGCATATACAATTAATATTACTGTTATATTATTAATATTAGCTTATGCTATTAAAATTACTAAAATATTATTATTGTTTTATTTATATTATTATTAATGTTAATATGTTTTTATTAATATATATAATATCACTATTATATTAATTAGCTCATCTTTGAGTAAGAAAATTATGGTACAAATAACAAGTGCGAAAATTGGCAAATGATGGTAGTTTGTAGGATTGTGAGCAAGAAATTGTGCAATGAAAGGATCCTTACACAGGAGGAGCACAAAGTCTTAATACTATCCCCAAATGTTGATGAAGATGAGGTCATTGTCGACTCATAAATACACATTGAAGTGACCAATTATGAAACTATGGTAGATGAAGAAATGTTGAAGGAAACAACCTTAATTGCATGTGTGATTGACCTTAAACAACCCAAGGAAGTGATCAGACAATGGGAAAAAAATATTTGGGATTTCCAATTTGTTCTAAAATTCATACCAAAAAAATCATCGTGGTATTCCAATCCAAGGAAGAATTGGAAGTGATCCTCTCAAGAGGAATTTGGTGGATGGATAACATGTCGATCTATATGCGGAGATGGGTTCTTGGCTTCAAACCGCTCCACTATGAACCATATAACAAACCAATTTGGATATGAATGTATAATTCTCCACTAAAATTTTGGTATGAAGAGTGTATGGTCAAAATTAGTAGAAGTCTTAGGATACTAATCGACATAGATGAGGAAATCATGGAGAAATTCTCTTACATTTACATGAGATTAATAATTAGCATGATCAACAAAGTACCAAATCAAGTCACCCTGGTCTCATGTAATTGGGAATGGATTCAACCTCCGGAGATTGAGGAGGAGGTACACCTCTATCTAAATTATAGAAGGAGCAACCACTCTACCATCTAGTGTTGAAGTCAAATATGAAAAGAAGTAGGGTTGAAACATGGAGCATTTGGAAGGCTTGTGAGTGAACCCCCTGACCAAGGATCCAAATCATCACAGTGGGCACCAGAGTAGGAGAAAACTATGGATACCTTAGCAAACCTAAAAAATGTAAAATAGAACACAAGCAAGAATGTGATGGAGGGATGTTGACGGTGTTAGAAAACAAGTCCAATGAAGATAATGTTATCAATTGCTCAAATGATGCTAAAGATTGGTCATTTGATGACTTGAGGGAGGAGGAGGAGATCAAAATTTTGGACCCCAAATTGTTGGACCAATCAACATCTAAGATTTTAAGACTAAATCTAAAAGTCGCAAAGCAAAGGGGTAAGAAACCAAATGCCAATTGAAGAGTAGAAGATATTTTTGAAGGTCAAACATCCATAAACAAATCTATGACTACTAAGGGAGGAAACCCCTCCCTTAGGTCACAATGAAGATGACAACTTGGAATGTTAGGGGCCCCTAACAAATAATGCTTGGCAAAATTTCATTCGCAAAGAATGAACTCTAACATAATACTCTTGCAAGAAATAAAATTCACCAAGGAAGAAGGGAAATCCTTTTTAAAACAAATATATGGATGGGATGGTAGATTTGTGTTTGTTGAAGGTGCATTGGGTGGTCTGAGATTTTTTTGGCATTCACAAAAGTTTATAGTGGAAGACCTTCATGAACCAAAATCATGGTTAGCCCACCGCTTCATGCACACCGCATCAGTGCTCTCATTTATGCTCATCAATGTTTATAGACAAACTAAAGTAGAAGATAAAAGGAAGGTATGGCTAAATATCTCTAATTTAATTTTTAGCTTCAATTATAATGAAATCATAATAGTATGTGATGATCTCAACTCAATCTTATCGTCAAGTGAAAAGAAAGGGGGTATCATCCATATGGACCAATGGTAGGAGGACTTTAGACAGTTCTTGTGTAACAAATTGAACGACTTACAACCTAAAAAATGGGTTATTTACATAGACAAATAAATGAAAGGCTTCACTTGTATTGTTGAATTCCTAGATAGATTCATGATTTCTACAAACTAGGATAAGCTCCCTATAATGTTTGACTTCATGATCTTGTCAATCTATAGATCATATCACTTCTCGATTACCCTCAATATAGAAAATGACTATGTCCATTCAAATTTGAAAAAATGTGGTTGTGAGATTAATCATTGAAAGGTTTAATGGTCATCTGGTGGGCTCTGGCAATAGTCCCTAAATGATACAAAATGTTTGAATTTTTGAAAAAACTGATAATCATGAAATAGAAGGTTAAGGAATGGATTAAGATTTTTTTTTTAAATATATTTGTAAGTAAAAATAAATTGAAGAGGGTTAGAAAATATTCAAGGAAAACAAAGGAAGATAAAATCAATAAAAAAACACAATACCTTCACTTAGAATCTTTGATTCTCTCATTGATGAGCGAAAATGGAGTGCACCCTTATTCCATTTGATTTTCTCTTTTATGTTGATATGAATTGCTCAATTCTCTAGCACAAATTTGATATGATTTGATAGTGATAGTGACAAGTTTGATTCAATAGATATTTTGATACCATGTAGGTATGATAGCTCAAGATTGGATGAGAATGAAGGATGAGAGCCTCTAGATATAGAGTCTTGAAGAGGAAAAATCAATGGCTAGAAATGATTGATGATGGATGGCTAAGATTGATGGAGGATTAGGGTTTGGATCAAGGATGCAATCATATGACAAGTGTCAAATGATGGATAGGATCTATGTTTAGGATTGAGATAAGGACAAATATTTATGGCAATGGCTAGGATTAAGAAGTTATGTGAGATGAATGGATAAGATGAAAAGATAGTTTGACTTTTGGATAGGTGTCTAGACAAGGAGTTAGTTAGACATGTGAATGGGATATTTGTCACACGAGGATAAATTTAGATTATGACCCATGTGAACAAGATGAAGAGCTATGATTAGATGGACAAGGATAGAGGATAAAGGGCAATTAAATAAAAATTATTTAATTAATGGGATCATGATGAAGAGATAATAATTAAATAAATAGTTAATATTTATTTAATTAAAGGATTTGGATAAGGATAGGAAATAATGGGAATAATTAAATAAATAATAGATATTTATTTAATTAATGGGCTAAGGATGGGCTAAAATGAGGTGTGGTTGGGTAAGGCTAGATTTTAGGTGTCTACAAAAATAATTGAAATGGAACTGTAGGATCTAAACCAGAAAATAATTATTTATGGGATGACAATGGTAGAATATGAAAAGGAAAAGGATCTAATAGTGACACACTCAAAAATCTTAGCAAGAGAAGAGATATACTAGAGGTCAAAATCAAGGGAAACATAGCTCAAAGAAGGAGACCTCAACACCAACTTTTCCATAAATCCACAAAGATGAGAAGAGCCTTAAATGGGACCACTGTGATCCAAATGAAAGGTGGCTAACAGTTAAACACGTTGAAGGATAAAGAGACCAAAGTAGTTAACCACTTCTATAACATCCTTGCAAGTACAAATGCTTCCAAACTGAATGATGCTAAAGAAATTTTAAATCGTATCCCAACTTTGGTCACTAAGGAGGACAATTGACGATTAGAGAACTAATAACAAAGGAAGAAGTGGCAAGGAAAATTTTCTCCATGGTGGTTGACAAAGCTCCTAGCCTTGATGGGTTCTCGTTGATCTTCGACCATGATTTTTGGGATACAATTGGTGATGATCTATGGAGGGCCATTGTTGACCAATAAAAGTTTGAGAAGATATTAAAAGATATAAATACCACATCAATTACCTTGATCTCAAAGAAAACTGCTCCAACCTCATTCAAATATTTTCAACCAATATTACTATGTGTATAAGAGAGGATTTGCATCCCCTATGCAAATCCCCTTTTTGCCCTTATCCACCTTAGAAAACCAAGTTCAGAGGCTTAATTTCACTTAAGCCCGTTGTTGGCGGTCCACTTGGCACCTGTTTTGAACGTCGATGGGGGCATTTCTGTCAGGGATGCCTACGCAATGCATAGACGTCAGCGCAACACGCTTACGTCCCTGGTAGATTCCTGTAGAGGCATTACACTTCTCATTGGCAGTGAAGTTGTAATGCCCCCTTCGGCCAACCGACTCGACTACGACCCTTTTTCTTCACTCCCTCTTCAAATTCACCCCTTCAACATTCAATCTGACTCTTCACAGCTTCTTTTGAGCTATTGCACACTTCAAGCTTCCATACTCACACTCTTTTACATCCATTCTCAGTCACTTCAAGCATTCAAGCACACCATTGTAGCAAAAGCTTCACCCTATCACTTCGGTAGAGCACATTTGGGACTACGCCATTACAACAGAGGCTTGAGTTCCTCTATTTTCTCCTCCAAGCAGCCTTGAGTGCTCTTGGTGGAGGTGGTAATATTCCCTCTCCTCTATCACTTGGTTGAGTAGCATAGTACTGCTTTGTAGTGTTTGCACTGTCTTTATTATACTATTTCTTTATCTTGTTTCTTTGGGTGTCCGTGGAGGTGGAAACACCTAAACGAGGGTCTGAATGAGGTAGGCCACTATTCGGCCACCCAACATTTTCCCTCTTTATGTGTGTAGGTGTGCATGTTGCTAGGAAAATTAGCTGGTTAACGAATTACTTGGTGAGATCCTTCCTATTCTCCTTACACTTGCTTTTCTACTTTATATCATTAGAGAATATTTCATTTATTTACTTGTTTCATTCTGGTCTTTTAATTGAGTAGCTAGGTTGTTAGTCATTTTGGTGGGTTCAACCTTGTCTCTGTTATTGTCTAGTCGTACGGATGACAACGCACTTTAGAGACGCCAATGCAGATACCGCACTTACGTCCTTAGACAGAGATCTCCCTGAGGCACAGAGTTGAACCTAAAAACTGACTTGCCTAGCCCCACCTTAGAACTCGGGATTGTAGAGTGATAGTACGACTGCATAATCCTCATCATTCTCATCCTTATACCCTACACATTGCACTTAGTTGAGGTAATTTAGGGAAGCCTCTCTCATATTGACCCTCCGTGACATGGGGTCTTGCACATGGTGGTCCCCCTCTCTTATATTTTTGGTGAACCCGACGTGAACCAACGTTTGTTCATCTTTTGGTGTTGAGGCTTCCCTCGGGTACTCCACAATTGTTGTGTTCTTGAGTGTTGTGAAAGTTTATGAGTATCACAACCCAATCCACAACTTTAAGGCATATTGTGAGAAGTGTACGACATCTCTCGATGGATAGGACAAAGGTCTCGCTTGGTATCTCTATAGGTCTTTTCTCTGGTCCCGCCATTAGTTTAGCTACGCAGGAGCAATTATCAAGGAATGAGATGGGATTCACTAATGAAATAAATCACATTCCCACTCCTCCTACATCTCCCACACCATCATCTGTGGATGAGCACGAGGTCATTCAAATCCCTGCTAAATATGTGTCTGCCCTCACTAAAGGGTTAGGCAACCTAGAAAAGAATTTGGAAAGAAATTTGAAGATTGCTAGAGTCACTCAGGTTGTTAGTGAATTAAAGCATATGATGGGTAAAGATCAAATAGGAATAGAGCTTCTAAGTAGTCTCCTTGGTCTTGCTGAAGCATGCGCTCCTTTGAACAACCCTAGCTTTGCACAAGGAGTCACCTTCAAAGAGCATGAGGGACAGTTAAGGGTATTGATGCCTCCCACTTCCATTTACATGGTTGATGCAGTCCCTTCTATCAGTATCCCTTTCATCCCTGAGCGACCTAAAATTTGGTAGTGGTGGTGGTTCTGGTGGAGGCCCTACTGGGGGCGGTAGCTCTGGCGGAAGCCACACTAGTGGTGGCTCTAGAGGAGGTTCCTTTGGCCCTCTAACTTCTAATGACCCTCTTTTGAACACTCTACTTTAGAATATGGGCAAGATGCAGAGCCAGTTAGCGAGCCTTTCCCAAGCCTCTACCCAACCTATCTTCCAGCCTTTCTTCTGACATAGCCCATTGTCGGTTACTATCTTGAACACTCCCTTCCCTTAGGGAATGGAGATCCCTAAATTTGAGAAGTTCAGTGGCAAAGGAGATCCCCAGACGCATGTGTTTGCCTTTAACGCCCTTTGCACTGACTTCTTCCATCATGATGCATTGATGGCTAAACTATTCCCCCGATCTCTCAAGGACACAACACTTGAATGGTACTGTTCCTTGTCAGACAATTATATTTTCTCATTTGACCAACTTGTAAATCAATTCCTTAGACAATTCCAAGAAAACATCAGGTTAAAGATGACCTTTTTTGATCTTGTCTGATGTAAACAAGGAGATAATGAAAAGATAACTTACTTCATAGCCTGTTAGCAAGCACTTCTTTCACAAATCTCATATCAGTTTCCCAATTCTGACGTGCAAAAGGTGTTCATAGGCAACTTACAAAGGCCTTGGAAAGAGAAGTTTGCCTTGATGAAATACCCTTCTTTCACGTATTTGTGTGCAACTTTACGAGAGTACCAACAAATAGTTGCTCAATTTGGGGGACCCTCTTCGCATTCCCATTCTAAGGAAAAATCCATCGTATCAATCTTTTGGAAAGGTAAATCCATTGTGAATGTAGTAGCTGTTGTTGATGAGAACGGCCTCAAATGCAACTGGAAGTTCATAAAGTTTTCAGAATCTTATACTTCCATCTTACAAAAGTTGTTGAAGGATAAGATCATAACTTTGTTGACCCCTAATCCTGGTAAGGAACCTTACCCTAATTGGTATGATGGGAGCACTTATTGTCAGTACCACTGTGTTAATGGACATGATACCAAATGATGTATGCAGTTGTGTCATGAGATACAAGACCGTATAAAGGATGGTACCATTTGTCTTGATGGGAACAAACAAAACACTAACAAATCAATAGCGAAGGAAAATAGTGAATCGTAGATATACACGAACCCATTTCTGTCACACTCTACTAACATGATTATTGATCCCACTAATTTTGTTACCCAACCCGAGGCCTATGTTAATATGGTCATGGTAACTTCCACTATTCCACCTGCACCTAGTTCGTCAGATGTTACATTTACATCACAAGACTTACCCTTGAACAACAAGCCTTCACCTCTCTACATTCTCGCTCATGTCAACGGTAACATTTTGACAGGAGTCTTAATTGACCCCAGAAGCCGTGTGAATGTTATTACTAAAGAAACATTGGTATTAAATTCACTGCAAAGGGAAAAATATGAAGAAACAAGATCTACCATCCATACAAACGATGGTATGAGTCTTAAACCCTATGGCTCGATTACTTTGTCCATCCTAGTTGGACCTAGGACTGTTGACACAATATTCAATGTCATCTCGAAGTGGGATCTATTTAGAGTGAAGTTGGGCATTCCCTGGTTAGCTTCCATGAATGGGATCGCCTCCGTTATCCACAAGTGTTTAAAAATTTTCCCATGAGGGTGTCGTGCATGTAGTACATGACACTGGATAACAACCCTTGGTATCTCGTGGTGGATATTCATTGGATCAATTTTGGGCCTCCCTACTTGGTTTGCTTCCTCCAAGGATGAACCTAATTTACAAGAACTATGTGAAGTGTAAAAATAGAGGAAAAGGGGAGCCAAAGCTAACCCTTCCTATGATAGAACAATCGGTTGCCTCCTCTTCCCGAGAAGAGAGGAGGAAGCCTACACCAACCATTATTCCTTCTCCAAAAGAGAAGGATAAGTCCACGCCGGATCCTTCCCCTTCCCATAAAGGCAAGGAGAAGGCTACACCGACTGCTCCCTCTTCTTTGAAGAAAGAGGAGAAGCCCATGCCATCTCCCTCTCCTTCTTGCAAAGGTAAGGAAAATGTATTTTTTTCCCAGACTACCCCATCCTCTCCCCTTTCTTGGGAAGAGTATTGGATGAGTAGGCCTAGTGGCTATCCATGGGTCCAATTATCCCTCCCTAGCGAAGGCCCAAGACCTCCCTAATGAATATCCTGGACCGTGGTATTATTTATACAACAGGAAAAAAGGTTCTCATAAAGAATTTGATTTGTGGCCTCCTACCGTTCCTGCTCCAAAGGTAGTGAGCAAAAAGAGGCTCGTTGCTGAGGCTCTCAAGTCGACTCCTCTAATCACTCCTCAGCCTACTCCCCCTACTCCCGTACTGGAACCTATTCCTCTACTTGAAATGACTGAAGTGGAAGTTCCTATGGTTGAGCAGGAACCTCTTGTCCCTTCGCAAACTCTAGCCTCTAACTCCAGGAGCCATAGAAATCGCCTTACACATGAACACAAGCGCCGAAGAAAGGCTCTCCTAGCCGAGTAGGCCACCTCGCAAAGAAAGGAGGAAGAAACGACCGCTCTTGTTCTAGGATCTCCTACAACGTCTTCTTCCTCCCTTCCTTCTGCTTCTCTCTAGTTTGGTCTGCTCTCGACTTCCGTTGCGAGCACAAATGTGCTTGACCCTAAATAGGTGTAGGTGTTCATCGCTCCTTTGGCGAAGCTACCTTTGTTGATGTCCATTTCATATATTCATCCCTTTCCTGAAGCCCGTGGATATGGTTAATACATCAATTGTATCCACTGCAGTTCTTTCCTCCTCTTCATTTGCACCTCTAGCTTTGTGTATGGGGAGTTCATCTCCTCCAACGAAGAAAGAGGCAAAGGTTGGTCCTTTTAGCAATGAAAGACATAAGAGGAGTCCACCTTCTTCGCAAGGTGGTCCTGCATTGACTTGTTATGTCCTTGTGATGGAACCAATCTCGGCTTCTCCTAAATTTGTCACCACTCTCGAGTCATTTGACGAGCTTAGCGATGAATCTCAGGCACAATCTGTCCCATCCACTGAAGAAAGACATGGCGCTCTTGTGGGGTGCATGCTTTACTCTGTGGATGAGGTTTTGGCCTCGTCGGTGATCTTCGCTAACTCGTTGACTTTGACTCCATAGGAGCTCGGTGGAGAGGACCTTGAGGGGCCCTCTTCCTTGGCCCTTGTTGCGGGAGGGTCGGATGCTCCTCCTCTTAACATCCCACCATTGCAAGCTTGTCCTCCTTCCCCTTATGAGGATTTAGATTGGGAAGTAAACGACCTCTTGGCCGATCAATGTTAGGAGCAGGCCCTTTTTCAAACTTATGTGTGTGTTTTGTGATGTGTTCCCCTGTGCTTGTGCTATGTGTTTCTGGATGACCCTTGTCACCCCAGTTGGTTCTTGGATATAGGCATGGTTTTTGTGTCGTAAACCTTCTTCTATTTGTATCATCATTCCTCCATGTGTTGTGCTTGATTTTCGATAAATTGGGGATGATGCAAAGCGTTGGGGGCATTTAGGCTTCCCTTCCATGTTGACCCAAACTTTTATGTTTACCTTATTTTTCGTGCATTCTTCTTGATCCGGTTGGGGGTTGATGATCTTTCACCTTGCATTGCAGTTACCTATTATTATATGAGCTTGGACAGATCTGACCCTGCTAAACTAGATCCCCCTGTGTCCTTTGTTTGTATTTTTCTTTTCTCTTTTGCTTCTCTTTGTCTCTCTCTCTTCTTTGCTTGATTCATCCCTCCTATGTGTGACAACACTCTTCTTCAACACTTTGACTTTCAAAAAATGAATTCCTTGACAACAAATCTTTTCTTGAAAGTCTTTGCAAATTTTTCCTTAGAATCATATTCTTAACTTGGAACCCTAACGAAACATGTTTCCTTCATCACGGGTTCGTAAAGAAAGGACTTGAAGACCTTCCTCCAAAGTGGGAACAACTTTTATTTCCCCTTGCATGGGTGCATATCCTTCCTTTCAAATTCCTTGATGAAGTGAACATCGTTCCAAAGGATTCCTTGATGACGAATCACTCTAAGAAGAACAGTTACTTTTGAATTATGTGTCCCTTGAGTGGACCCCTTTTTTTCTCACAGCGGGTTCCCAAGGGACCCTTCTTTCAAAGTCTTTATTTTGAATGAAATTCTTTCACATCTAGCTTGGGGGCAGCCTGACTAGACCTTACCTTTTAAACAATGCATCCCTTGGGTGGACTCCTCTCCTTTTGAAGGGTTCCCGAGGGACCCCTTTGAATTTTTTTTGACAATCTACACGACTATTCGCTTATTTTCCTACACCACTTTTGACATGTTCTATCTACGAGAAGACGTGTCACCACTTTCTAACTCTGCGGAGTCCACTTTCTCAAGTTTCCTCCATGTGAGAGATCTTGGGGGTACCTCCCTACAAGACCGAGAACTTGTAGGGTGATTTCCCTTGAGCTTCCTCCATGCGAGAGATCTTGGGGGTGGCTCCCCTGCAAGACCGAGAACCTGTAGGGCACTTCTTTCAGTGTTCTTCATGCTTGAGTTCATGGAGAATACCTTCCCTACAAGATTGAGAACCTATAGGGTGCTTTTTTCAAGTTTTCTTCATGCTTGAGTTCATGGATAATACCTTCCCTGCAAGACTGAGAACCTATAGGGCACTTTTTTTAGTATTCTTCATGCTTGAGTTCATGGAGAATACCTTCCCTATGGGACTGAGAACTTGTAGGGCACTTTTTTCGAGTGTTCCTCATGCTTGAGTCCCTGGAGAATACCTTCCCTGCAGGACCGAGAACCTGTAGGGTGCTTCTTTCTGTATTCTTCATGCTTGAGGTCATGGAGAATACCTTTCCTATGGGACTGAGAACTTATAGGGAACTTCCTTAGGGATTCCTTCATGTGAGAGATCTTGGGGGTTGCCTCCTTGCAGGTCTATTGGCCTGTAAGATGCTTTGTTTTTCCAACTTCATAGTTCTAAGCAGCTATGGAGTCCTTTTCTTTTCTTGCACCTTCGAGTATGCTAGACCGAGTACTACTTCATTGACGGTTCAGGTATACTTTTCTAACTCTACTCTCTTTTTTATCTATTTACTAAGCACTCATCAGTACTCGTGCTCGCTAAAGTGGGAGAAAATGTATAAGAGAAAATTTGCATCCCCTATGCAAATCCCCCTTTTCCCCTTATCCACCTTAGAAAACCAAGTTTAGAGGCTTAATTCCACTTAAGCCTATTGTTGGCGGTCCACTTGGCGCTTGTTTTGAGCGTCGATGGGGGTGTTTCTATTAGGGATGCCTGCACAGTGTGCAGACATCCGCGACGCGCTTATGTCCCTGGCAGATCCTTATGGCTGAACCTGCAGAAGCATTGCACTTCTCATTGGAAATGAAGTTGTAATGCCCCCTTTAGCCAATCGACCCGAATATGGCCATTTTTCTTCACTCCCTCTTCAAATTCACCCCTTCAACATTCAATCTGACTCTTCACAACTTCTTCTGAGCTGTTGCACACTTCAACCTTCTATACTCACACTCTTTTACATCCATTCTCACTCACTTCAAGCATTCAAGCACACCATTGTAGCAAAAGCTTCACTTCGTCACTTCGATAGAGCATGTTTGGGACCACGCCATTGTAACAGAGGCTTGAGTTCCTCTCATTTCTCCTCCAAGCAGCCTTGAGTTCTCTTGGTGGAGGTGGTAAGCTTCCCTCTCCTCTCCTCTATCACTTGGTTGAGTAGCATAGCACTGCTTTGTAGTGTTTGCATTGTCTTTATTATACTATTTCTTTATCTCATTTCCTTGGTTGTCTATGGAGGTGGAAACAACTAAACGGGGGTCTGACTGAGGCAGGCCCCTATTCAGCCACCCAACATTTTCCCTCTTTCTGTGTGTAGGTGTGCGTGTTGCTAGGAAGATCAGTTGGTGAGATCCTTCTTATTCTCTTTACACTTGCTTTTCTACTTTATAACATTAGAGAATATTTCATTTATTTACTTCTTTCATTCTAGCCTTTTAGTTGAGTAGCTAGGTTGTTAGTCATTTTGGTGGGTTCAACCTTGTCTTTGTTGTTGTTTGGTCGTACATACAACAATGCACTTTAGAGATGCCAGCGCGTCACACTGTCGTCTAGAGACCGCACTTACATCCTTAGACATAGAGCTCCTCGAGGCACAGAGTTGAACCTAAAAAATGACTTGCCTAGCCCCACCTTAGAACTTAGGATTGTAGAGTGATTGTAGGACCACATAATCCTCATCATTCTCATCCTTATACCCTACATGTTGCACTTAGCTGAGGTAAGTAAGTTAGGGAAGCCTCTCACATCTTGACCCTCCGTGACCTGGGGTCTTGCACGCAGTGGTCCCCCTTTCTTACACTATGTAACACAATGTATAAGTCTATCTCAAGGGTAATAGAAAACAAATTAAAATTAAATTCTTCCCAAAATTATTTTAGAGGAGCAAAGTGGGTTTACACTTGGTCGGAACATAATTGATAGCATTATCACCACACAAGAGTCTATCCATTCCATCGCCACAATAAATCAAAGCAATATGGGTGTGAAATTGGACATCAAAAAAGTCTATGACAAAGTTAACTAGAGATTTCTAACTATTGTGGATATTCAATTGCATATCAATTGTGAAGTAATCTATTCTAGTTAATGGCTCGCCTTGCAAATTCTTAAAATGATCCCTCTTTCTCTTTGTTATCATGGTAGAATCGCTAGGGAGGGCTATCAAAAATTATGCTAGCCAAGGCCCAGTTATATGGTTGTGAAGGTGGGAAATTTGCTTCCAAATATTACTCACCAACAATTCACAGATGACACAATACTCTATGGTCAATCTAAGTTCCAAGAGGAATCCACTATCCAAACCCTCTTGGAAAATTATGATGTTGTCTCTAAATAGATAATAAATAAGGAACAGTCAAGTATTTTCTTCTTCAATACCAAAAGGTTAACACAAAGGCATATAAAGGTGATCCTAAATTTTAATATAGAAAAATTACCATGCAAATATATGTGGGTGCCTTTATTTGAAGGATCAATCAAGTGGAAAACATATGGCAAGATAGAATCAACAAAAAAAATAAAGTTACATCTTGGAAGGGGAAGTGGCTCACACTTGCCAAGAAAATCCAAATGATCAAGGTGATCTTATTTTCCATTCCTATTTATCAAATTTCAAGCACACAAATTACAAGGAAAGCTAAGAACCAACTAGAGAGAATAATGAATTTTTTTATGGGAAGGCTCAAATGAGGAAAAGTGAATCCCCCTAATTAGATGATTGACTATTTGTAAGGGAAAGGAGAATGGTGGGGTGGGAATTAAAGAAATTGAAAAACATAATATTGCTCTTGAAGCAAAGCTAGTATAGAGGATGTATAAAGACCACTCTACATAATGGTGTCAAATCTTAAGGAAAAAGTATATGAAGCAATGTCAAAGAAATAATCCTTACTAACACCGACCCCACACATGGCTCAAACGTCTAAAATTTCACATGTTAAAGTATAGAGCCCTTATTACATATCATATGTCTTAAGTAATCAACAATGGGGCTGAGGCAAAATTATGGGTGGACTCATGGAATTCTTATCCACTATTATCTAATCTACCATTTATAAATGCAATTACAGACCAAATAATGTATTTCTCAAATGCATAGGTTAAGGACTTCTTAATTCCTTATTTATTTTGAGGATAGTGGAATTTATAGAAACTTGAATCACTAACAATCCAGACTGACAACAAAATTAGATTGATGGAAGGACTTCACAAATGTAGTGTGGTGCTAAACACAAAGGAGGACATTGTCATGTGGACTAGTTCAAAGAACAAGAGCTGCTTAGTAAAGACGTGCTACAATATCCAAATTATACTTGAGAAATTTGTAGATTGGTCGACAGAGCTGTGTTGGAGTAAATGGGCACTACCCAAGGCTAGGGTGTTTGTGTGGTCTACCATCCATAAAAAAATCTTAACTGCTAATCACCTCAAAATGTTGGAAATTGTTTGACCCTCAAAATGTGTTTTGTGTAAAGAAAGTGAAGAATATGTAGATCACCTATTAGTTAATTTCCCCTTTACTAGATTTTGTTGGCATTGGCTCCAAAATTGCTTTAATTGGTTAGGTCCTCTCGAGAATGACATCCACCAACTTTTTGTGGGTTAGCCAAAAATGAGACAATCTATCTTGGAAGGCATATGAATTATGAGCCCCTCATTACTAAAATGGGAGATTTGAAAGGAGAGAAATAATATAATTTTTAATGAGAAAGAATCATTGGTGATGTCAGTCTTGAAAAATATTGAGGCAAGTATATGTGAGGTAGTTAGATCCAAAATATAGACTTTGGGACCTAGACCATTCACCTCATGAGATGAGCAGATCATGAAGTGTTGGAAATCCCTTTGAATCCCACAATGCTTCAAAACCAAAACTCAAAATGAGGCCAAATAGGCTCTAGTATTGAGTGGTTCCCTCTACCTAGGGGATGCTTAAAGATGAATTTTGATGGGGCCATGAAAGGAAATCCCAACATATCTAGTGCAAAAATTATAATTTAGAATGGCAATGATGAACTTGTTTGGTCAATTGCAAAGAAACTACCATCTAGTTCCACTAATGAGGTTGAATTCAAAGCACTCCTGAGAGGTCTTGAATTTTTCCAAGAAAAATAGTTGTCAAATTTGGACATAGAAGGTTACTCGCAAATATGTATAAATGTTATTAGGAACAAGAACATTCTAAATTGGAAGCTACAAAACATCGCAGAGTCAATTTAGGGGTTATTAGACACAATGGGGAACTTCACAATATCCCATTGCTATCAAGAAGGAAACATAATGGAAAAATTCCTTGCCAATAAGGCATGTGAACTAGATGAGGAGGAGGTTGTTTATGATGGCTACCATAATTGGGAAGAGATCCTGACATGACAAGGAAAGTTGGAATTCATGAGGTGAGGCTCATGGGTGTTAGTCATTTAATATTTTGTGATGTCCTTAGCTTATTTCTCTTCATGGTTGGTCGATACTCTTTGTTGGTCGATGTCACAATTTCAACGGTCACTGCATAATCTGGCTCTCAATTCAAGATTGATAGAGTAAGTATCATGCTTTTGGATTTTGTGATATCTCCATGTAAGATGAAATCTTAACGGAAAATATCAAACTGCCTTGAATTTTCCTCATGGGGTCTTTTAATGACCACACCTTTATTCGAAAGGCATCTCAAAATGCAAGTCCCTAAAATCTCATGCTCGTGTGCAAAGGTTGGATACTAGGTGCAACTTGGTTGCCTATTCAATGTAAACTCATCTATCGATGAGGAGGAAATTAAAAAGGTTATCAACAACAATTTGTTCTTTGGTGCCCACATTCACGACAACATATTGCTAAAAAAATTCTTAGAAAATTTTGTAATGGTGTCCTAAGCAGATGAGTGGAACCAATGCATAGTAAAAGTCATAAAGGCCTATTTGAAGCCAAATACAAAGGCGATCTTGTTAGAGCTTTCAACATGGAACTATAGGTTGGAAATCTGGCTAGTATTTTTCACATTTACACTACCTACAAGAGCAACAAACTCAAGTAGGTTATCACATTGTTCCGAGAAGGTGTGAAAAGAGGCAATATGTGCACCTTTAACTACTACATAGGTGTAGAATGTGAAATATTGTCCCTTAAGCATATCACAAGGGCATTTGAAGTAGATAAAGGCCTTCATTTTCTTATTTATCACAAGCCATAGTTGATTGGATGATGATTTGTATATTTATGTGGAAATTTACATCTTTGACTCTAAAAACACTTGTGTACTCATTTTCCTAAGTTACTACAATGGATACTGTGATCCTAAATGTTTATCCTATCCTAAAGATGCAAAACAACTATTATGCAATAAGGAAAAACATAAAAGCATCTCAAAAATTAGCCTAAGGGATTGTTAACACAAAGAAAATAAATGAAATAATGCAATTGTTTATACCTTCTCCCTTGATGTTTAAGATCCTTGTGTGCTCCTTGGATGGCTAAAGAAATGACTAAATGCAAGATTGACAAAGTGATGGGATGCAAATGCAAATTTCTAGATTGGCTTGGCTAAAATGAGTGAAAATGCTTGTGAATTGGATGCTCAAAATGACAACATAAGGATGCTAAAATGACTAAGTCCCCTAATGCATTAGAATATGAGGTATTTATAGAGAAATTTGAATTCTCTAGAGAATTCTATGGTTGATATTGAGCCGCCAAAATCAATATGTAGGGCTATGGTGAGTTGAGGACTCACAAGCCCTCACATTTTGACATGTGGAATGTGAGATGGCCTAGGATAAGATGATGCGAAAGTGAGGTGGAAGGGAGGTACATGATATGGAGGAAGAACAAGTACCTTGGAGGATGAGAAGATTTCCTCAAAAAAGAACTTCTTGTCCCTAAGTGAGGATGAAAGTGACATTTGAAGAATTTTGGAATTCCTCAAAAATCTCTATGGAAAAATAGAAAGTGGTTGGAGAAATAAATGTGAATTCTTGGGAGAATCTAGTGGATAAAAGAGGGTTTCCAAAAATGTGGGAATTTGTCACATGTGAGTGAGGTGACAACTCAAATGTTCTAGAAGTTGCATGGGGATAAGGTAAGCCTAAAATGTGAATTAAAAATTCACATGGGGAGGAGAGAGACCTAGGATGAATAAATGTGAATTAAAAATTCACATGGGAAAGAGGGTCAATGCTAAGAAAGGCAAATAAAAAGGTTGACTAAAAAGGGGTGCTAAAAGTGGTTAATGAATTTAATTAAGGTTGTGCAAATACCTTATTAAGATAAATAATGAGATATTAGGAGCAAGTGGAAAATGTAGGAGGATGTGACATTAATCTTTGATTAAAAAGATACAAATCTTAATCATGAATTAATTAAATTAATCCAAATTAGAAAGGGATTATGGATGTGACAAGGAGAGAGAAAAATGAAGAATTTTAAATTGATTTTATTCAAAAAAGATTAGATGACTATATTAAATAAATTGATGTATTTATTTAATTCAGAAAAAGAAAAGATGTAAGGTAAAGCATTTAATTGTTAAATTAAATACTTTAAAGACCTTAGGCAGGAAGTGTAATATTAATTAAATAAATTAATATTGATGGAATGGATGAATAAAGAGGTGAATTTGATCGTATGCGAGCGATCAAATTTGGATGTCTACATTTTGCCTCTCTTTGAAATATTGTTAGAATAATAGTGTTTCGAAGAAAAAAAAATGTCGATGGTGAAAGAAGTGATAGGGTTTGATGTCCCAACATGAAAGAGGTTGAATGAGTTGCCCAAGCAGAGGGAAAAAGGAGGGAGACTCCCTAGTGACTGCCACAAAGGGATGGAGGGAAAATGGTAGGGTATGCCCCCTCGAGAGGGCGGTTGGGGAAGAAAAGGGGCCCCAACAACTTCTCGATAGAAAGAAACAGAAGGCACCGTTGGATAGAGCTAAAAAAACTAAGCAACTTTGGTTTTTGAATGAAGTCGATCAAATGCACGGTTTGCAAATGGCGGCCTCAGGAAAGTAGGGAATTAGTTGGAGGAGAAAAAAGTTAAATTAAAGGTAAAAAAAAATACATTTGATTTTAAAAAGGGAAAAAAGAGGGGGAAGGCGTTGAAAGGTAATTTTAGAAATTACCTTGTCACATTGTCACTGTAGCAATTGAGAGAAGAGGAGAGGAGAGGAAGAGGAGAAAGAACAACAATATTGTAGGATTATGACTCTGATATCATTCATCAGGCGGACAAGGTGTGGAGGTTCCACACCCACTATGTGGTGCCCCACCAGGTTAGTAACAAAACCCCACTTGTGTATTTTAAACATTTATAGCACGTTATTGAATGTTTAGAGAAAATGTAAAACATGGATTTTGTTCGTGGGATAAAATAGAAAAATGGGTAGATTTTATTTTTACGGATGGATAGAGAAAAAGATGGAATTTAGGGGGGTAGAGGGGGCTGGTATGGTCCCGGGAGGGGTGAATCTACCCCTCTGCGGGTAGCATTGCCGCCAGTTGGGGGCGCATCCACCCCAAACTGGGCAGGTCTGCCTTGCGGTGGGGCGCATCCGCCCCACCTCAGTGCGGGGGCGCGAGGTCGCATTCGCCCCGGTGTGGGGGCAAGGCTACCTCAGCGCAAGGGCGCATCCGCCCAACACGGGGGTACATCCCCCTCGGATTGGGGCAGGTCCTCTCTGGCTCGAGGGCGCATCCACCCAGGGTGTAGGCGTATTTTCCCCGATGCGAGGGCGCATTCGCCCCACTGGAAGGCAGGTTCGCCCTGACTAGGGTGAATCGGAAGGGAGGAGGAAAAAAAAGGGAGAGAGGAAAATGAGCGATGTTCTGGGGCCAGGAATAAGGTGTATTGACAATCAAGTAATATGGACGCAGAGTTTTGAGCGATTATAGACACATGAGCAACGGTCAAAGGCACTGACAATGACTATGGTGGCCATGAATGGAGTAGATCATGCAACATCGGATCATGTAGGGTTATTGCACTTTTTATAGGTCCCGGTGATGAGGGCACATCGAGTGATGCTGACAGTACTGATAGAGAGATGGAGTTCAGAGACATCGACCTTTCATCTTCCGACGGAGGAGATGATAGTGACACTAGAGGATGTATGGCGCATCTTGAAGCTGCCTATAGCGGGGTTGTTAGTGAGTGATGTGGTATTGAGAGGGGCAGAGTTAGATCACACCATTTCAGTGTTTTTTGGAGATGAGGATTTTCCCATATAGAATGGGTAGTTGGACTTAGATAGATGTTTTTCAGTGAGGGTACCACCTCTACCATTATTTTTGTGTGGGTTGATTAGTGGGATATTGTTACCGGATCATAGCAGGTGATTTTGTAGTCTATGATACATGGAGGTTATTCGACATACTATCAAGTGGGGCGAGGGACAATTCTCGTGGGGTACCTGTGTATTAGCGCAGCTATACAGGGACATGCATGTGATCTGCTACCGGAGGTCAGTGAGTTTGACACACATGACCCTACTACAGGTGTGGGCATGGGAGCACATTATGGTGACGAGACTCGTAGTGGCTAGGGAGGGAGAGGAGGATGATAAGGAGCCTATGGCCTAGGGGTATGGGGGAGGCGAGGGGTTGGGTTTTGCAGTATGATATGCAGGGGGATATGGATGGGTGGAGGAGAGTGATAGATGGCCTGCAGGAGAGGGACATATTATGGTGTTCATATATGTATCGACAGTTCAAGGGATGGAGGGGGGATGAGGATAGACATAAGGGTTATTTTATGAGCTAGTGTGTCTTGATTGGGAGTTAGCCGTGCATAGTGGAGATGCATTGATCGGACAGTGTTGAGGCAGTTTGTGCTAGTATAGGATATTTTGGAGGCGCCCGTCATGTTTCGTCGACTCACTAGAGAGCGACCATGTGGAACTGCTTTGAGACTGAGGGATTCCAGAGTGTCGTGGGTGGCGACAGTGCAGGTGCCCTACTTAGGGAGGGCTATTGGGGTGGAGGACGCAGGAGTGACGATACAGTATGACCGGTGGTTCTACAACAACTGATGGGGGAGGATTACACCGATGGTGCCTATTCCAGGAGCCATAGGATTCAGATCGGAGGATGAGCACCAGGTGGCAAGGGGGGGTGGAGACAGGAGGAGACAAGTGCGAAGGGGAGGGGAGGCAAGGGCATTAGGACAATAGGAGGATGTAGAGGGTGTTGGTCAGCAGGGTAGAGGAGAGGATGAGGTTGAGGCGGTAGGATAGCCAGAGAGGAGGAGGAGGAGATAGCGGAGGAGGGCTAGGGCGGAGGTGGATGTAGCAGGACCCGATGGCGGGAGAGATGTAGTATGATAGGAGGGTGGGATAGGTCCAGAGCTAGATGTAGTAAAAGAGGATGAGCCAGAGTTGGAGATGATACGTGCGGTAGAGGGTGGAGTCATTCAGTAGACATGCATAGGAGGTAGAGTATGACATAAGAGAGTGCTGGTGAGGGTTGAGTAGGAGGAGGTGGGAGGGGGTGGACAACTAGATGGAGCACATGAGATTAAGTCCAGGGGTCAGTCAGAGAGGATGGCGAGTAGGAGACGACAGAGGAGGGTCTAGAGTGTGTCAAAATAGGGGCCTTCTGTGCTAGAGATAGGGAGAGCGAGGATGAGGAGGAGCCAGAGGCGGAGGCGAGGTCTATAGGAGAGCCAAGGAGACTAATGAGGGTGGGGAGGAGAGGACAACTGAGGAGAATTCGGGTGAGTAGGGTCAAGCAAGTGCAGGACGAGGTAGAGGTTGATGCAATGGATGTAGATGGGCTAGATGTGGAGGTGTTGGAGGTAGAGCCGCTGGCAGTGATTCCTTATGTGGCCCTAGAGGATCCCATTGTACAATTGAGAGGTACTGAGGTGAGGCTTCAGATTATGGAGCAGAGAGTGAGAGCACTCGAGGCTGAGCTAGGGAGAGTACAGGCAGAGAGTCAGAGGGATTATGAGGCCATTGTTCTCCACCTATATGCAGAGATGGGGATAGTGGAGAGGGAGAGGGACAACTTGCAGGTAGACATACAAGGAGTGTGGGATGAGTTGGCTAATGTGAGTTGGGATAGCGATAGGCTACAGGCAGAGGTCATCGTATTACAGGCTAGGGGGAGCTAGAGGGGATGGCAGATCAAGGGTTAGCAGGCATCAAATAGATGATCTCTGGCAGGAGTGCGATGAGCTACGTGATAGAGTGCATTTTTTAGAGCAGACAGTCAGAGACATGGGGTTGATGCAAGAGAGGGAGGGTGAGGCGAGAGAGTAGGCACATATTATGCAGGCAGAGAGAGATGTAGCGCAAGTGCATGTGCAGGCTATGGAGGCAAAGAGGGATGTGGCACAAACACGAGTTCAAATTTTGTAGAGTGAGAGAGTTGATAGAGGCACAAGTACAGTCTTTGCAAAGGAGGAGAGAGGAGGCAGTGTCAAAGGTATCATCACTGCAGAGAGAGCAAGATGCCTCAGATTTGAGAGCACAAGAGTACAGAGGGATAGGGATGCAATGATGGTTTGGTCATAGGCCACACAAAGGGAGAGAGATGTTGCAGAGATGCAGATGCAGATGCTCCAGGGAGAGTGAGACGCAGCAGTGGCTCAGTTGCAGTCAGTACGGGTTGGTGATGTGATAGGGCAAGACATATAGGGGTTACAAGGGGAGAGGGATGTAGCAATGACTAGGGTAGGGGTTGCTGAGGAGATGAGTGATCGGTTTCAGGCAGAGATGGCTCAGTTACGACTATCCTAAGAGGCCTGAGAACAGGAGAGGAGAGTGATTACCAGAGATCGGGATAGGTATCGTCAGGAGCTAAACTTTGCTCGGGTCTAGGTTGCTGAGCGAGAGGAGAATGCGAGGGAGGTAATATTTTGGATGGTCGCATATTATCATGGAGTTCCAGACCCAGCTCAGCGGATATTCTAGTACGTTCGGTAGACACCACAGATGCCAGCGCCATCCCAGACGCTGGGGATGCAGACCTGAGGTTTTAGTGAGTCACAAGGGGGTTTCACTGGGTAGGAGATTAGTACCCGATTCACCTCAAAGATCAGATTTGGGTAGCTCATTCAAAAAATGACAGACTACTAAGCTTTTGATAGGTGTAGGGTGGATGGATAGGTCAGAGTGATAGTGGTTATTTATAGGACCTTGTACTAGTATTTTGATCTGATGATCTTGTATATGATGGTCATAGATTTTGATGACATCAACGACATTATTACGATATTATTCATGTGATAGTCATGATTATGAAATGTACTTTGGACTTTTGGTATATTTATATATGATATATGATAGCCCTTATTGACACCATGTTCATGCATTGGATGAATGATTGTGTTTATGCATTTGTGGACTATGGATGATTTTATTGATGCAGATGCTTATATGATGATATGATGTATGCATATGTTTTATCTATGATGGCTTATGTAGATGTTTATGTATGGATGCTTATTTGATTTATTGATGTGTATGTATATGTTTATGATGGCTTATGTGGATGCTTTTATGTATGGATGCTTATTTGACTTATTGACGTGTATGTATATGTTTATGATGGCTTATGTGGATGCTTTTATGTATGTTTTATACATGCAAGATGTGATGTATTATGATTCTAACACTTTGTGATGCAGGTGGCAATGTATGTATGTATAGATCTAGTTATGCGTGGATACTTATCATAATGATGCAAATGTATCAATCCAAAATGTAATTAATTTATGGTAAAACAACAGTAACATTAATGCCAATAAGGACGTACATGATAATGGAAGATGGGTGTGGGCATAGTGTGAGTTTGCACATGTCAAAAAAAAATTAGTATTATGAGAAGAATAGGGGATAGAGGGGGAAGTATTTGCACAACCAAAATCATAGGGTGAATGCAATGCAATGATCATGATCATGATCATGAAATGCAATTCTAATACAATTTTCCATCTTCGAAGCACTAATTTTTGCTATAGCATAAGACACCCAGTGTCAAGGTATAAGAAACCAAGGCAAGTGATTGTCGAATGCATCAAACAAATACATGGACAAGAAGGCTATCCCAACACCCCAAAGTGTCAAAGACTTTGGTCGAGCTAGGTATTGGGATAACCACCAGCACAAAGGGATGCCCCAACGTAACACAAGATCACAGGGATCTTGGTGGGTACTACGTGGGACAACCCAACAAACAATAATAATAAAAGATCAAGATATGCCGCTATGTGAATCAACCAAAACACACCATAATATGATAGATTATGGCAATCTTAACTAATTGTAATAGGGAGCTCAATTGATAAACAAAAACCAAAAGCATCAAAAGATCGCAATCAAATTTCAAACATCATTTTCCATAGGATCGATAGGATGGATGAGGTTGATGAGGTTTGTTAGGAAGGATGCATCCTGTTAAGACCGATGATGGATACTAAACTAAAAGATCGATATGACATAGGATATTCGAAACCAATTGGATTTGTTGATACTAGCGGATCTTGTTTGTTAATAACCAACTAGATAAGGGCATAGCTTGATGACACAACACAAGAGAGACAAGTCACAAGACAAAAGACTAACACATCCTTCAGACCTAAGGGCTCAAGGGATGATCATAGATTAGCCTTGCCTATGTGAAAGTGCAGAGCCCTCATAGTTCTTGAAAAGACTATGGATAAAGCATAAAGAAGACGATGGTGACCGATGACGAATGATGTAAGACATGACACAAATTCCCCGAGGGAGGATCAAATGATCAACCTTGCCTACGTGAAAGTGCAGGGGCAATGTAGTTCAGAAAAGATGAATGATAAACGACCATGGAAAAAAGCGAAAAGGGGTTGATGGAGAAAAATGATCGAGGACCAAATAGGTTGGTCAAAAAGGCCTCGGGGGAAAATCAAATGATCAGCCTTGCCTATGTGAAAGCGCAAGGGCAACGTAGTTCGACCAAGACCAAAGAGACTGACATGACAGGATGAGGCCTAGGTGGAGACAAACACAATGGGTGATCCTAGATGATGACACAAACTAACAGATAGACAAATTCACAACCAAAACTCAAACCAGGACAAAAGGCTTAGGATGACAGATAGCATATAATTGTCCAATGCTCAATCAAAAGATACTAAGTGGCCAAAGATGGACTGGGAGAGGATGTCAGGATAGGATGGATGAAGTCATAAAGTAATTAGGACGCAAGGTAGATAATGATTAAGCCCTCTACGGATGATGCCCGTTACCAGGTTTTCACCACTCGTACCTATCCAAGGCGCTACCAAATGTGGTTTTCACCATAGGAAGAATTTATTTCTCTTTACTATTTTTGGATTTTATTTATTTATTTATTTTAATTTTTTTTTTTTTTTTGTATTTTTGCAGGTAGGGTTACTAAGCGAACTTAGGTGTAGAACCTCTTTAGATGCATGATATTGATAGGTTCTTCAAGGGGCTCTCCTTCGAGGGTAGCAAGTTTGTATGCCCCAGATCCATATTTAGAAGTTATGATATAAGGACCCAACCAGTTTGCTTCAAATTTTCCTTTCTTATCGTGGTCCTACCGAGTACGTTGGTTCTCTTTAAGGACAAGATCACCAATCTGGAACTGTCGAGGACAAACCTTCTTGTTGTAGTTACACTTGAGGTGGTTTTGGTAAGCTTGTAGGTGATTGTAGAATTTGATTCGTCTTTCATCAAGTAACTCCAAGTGTGCAAGTAGTGCAACACGAGCATCCTCCTCGCTGATAAGGTTCTTCAGAGAAATCCTAAGTGATGGGAGCTCAACTTTGATTGACAAGATGGCTTCAACACCATACACTAAAGAATAGGGGGTGGCACCTATAGGGGTGCAGATGGAGGTGCGATATGCCCAAAGGGAAAGATGAATATGGAGGTGTCAATTTCGATCAGTGTTATTGACAACCTTTTTGAGGATGTGGATAAAGGGTCTTGTTGGTTGCTTCTGCCTGACCATTACCCTGGGGGTAATAAGGCGTTGACCAATGATGCTGGATATGAAAGGTGTCACATAGATGTTTCATAGCTTGGTTTTTAAAAGGTTTTCCATTATTGGAAAGGATGGTGGATGGGATACCATATCTACAAAGAATATGGTAAAGGATGAATTTTGAAATTTGAGTACCGGTGATTTGTGAGAGTGGCATTGCTTCCACCCATTTGGTGAAGTACTTAGTGGCGGTAATTATGAATATATGGCCATCGGAAGAGGGTGGGTAAATCTTACCAATCAAGTCAAAACCCCATTGAGAGAAGGGCCATGGTGCTAGGAGGGGCTGAAGATCATGTGCTGGAGCATGAATCAAATCTGCATGTTACTAGCAGGGAAAGAATTTCTTCACGAATTCACAAGCATCATGTTCTAATGTAGGCCAATAATATCTAGCTCAAAGAATCCTTTTGGCCAAAGCCATACCATTTGAATGGGCCCTGCAAACACCACTATGTACCTCTGTTAGTGCAGTCTGGGCTTCTATCTCATTTAGACATCTAAGGAGGGTTTCATCATACCCGTGACGATAAAGCGTATCACTGACGATAATGTATCGGTCTTAACATTGAATAAAGGATTTTTGTTGGTTTCATGTGAGGTCTGGGGGTAGAATATTATCATGCAGATAAGTGTATATGTCTTGGTACCATGGGGAAGCGGGACCTACAATGTCACACACCATGTCGACCTCCGGGATATCATATGCTAGGATTAAAAGTTGTTCCACAAGGAACTCACGTTATTTTTGATCTTTAGGCATGTCAATTAGGAAGCCAATAGTAGCCATTGCATCAGCTACTTTGTTATGTATCCTAGGAATTTGGTCAAATTGTATGAAGGTGAAATATTTCTTGAAGTCATCCACCATGCGTTTATAGGGTAATAGTTTATCATCTTTTGTTAGGAATTCATCATTAACTTGCTTAATGACCAACAATGAATCACCAAAGACTCTCAAGTGAGTTATGTGCCACTCCTTTGCAATTTGGAGGCCTGTGAGGAGGGCTTTGTACTCAGCTATGTTTTTGGTACATGGGAATGATATCTTGAATGATTTTGGAATGTAGTCACCTTGAGGGGTAACCAACATAATTCATGTACCTGATCCATTATGAGTATATGAGCCATCAAAATACAATATCCAAGTAGGTGCTTCTATAACTGTGAAAACTTCTTCATTTAGAAATTCAGTGACTAGATGGTAAGCATCCACTAGGGGTGCCTCGACCAATTGATCAACTATGACTTGTCCCTTTATGGCTTTACGATCCATGTACTCTATGTCAAATTCACTTAGGAGCATGACCCACTTATCCATGTGAATAGTTAAAGTGGTTCTCGATAACAAATACTTTAGTGGATTAATTTTTGCTATTAATTTGACTGGATGGCTGAGCATGTAATGTCAAAGTTTTTATGTACTGAAGACCATTGCAAGATAGGCTTTCTCCATGGGTGAATAGTTTAATTCATAACCAACCATTGTTTGACTGATGTAGTAAATTGCTATTTCTTTTGATGATTCATCATGTTGTACCAATAATGCCCCTATTGCGACTGAAGTGGCAGAGATGTAAAGCAGGAGGGGTTTCCCTAGAATCGGTGGCATTAAGATTGATGAATGAGCCAAGTATTCCTTGATCTTATCAAAACCTATCTGACACTGTTGGTTCCATCTAAAGGCAGAGTCTTTTTTCAGAAGATGGGTGAATGACTGACACTTATCTACAAGTTGGGCTATGAACTGGTGGATGGATTGCAACTTTCCTTGGAGACTTCTTAATTGTTTTAGATTGCGTGGGGGTGGCATATCCAAAATAGCTTTCACCTTGGTGGGATCAACCTCAATGCCTCTTCGAGTGACTATGAAACCCAACAATTTCCCTAATGTAACACCAAAGACACACTTTTTTGGATTTAGTTGTAGCTTGTAATGTTCTAACCACTCAAAAATCTTTTTTAGGATGGCAGGGTGCTCTGCTTTGGTTTTGGATTTTCCTAGAAATTCAACATAATCTTCTATGATAATATGGATGAGGTCATGGAAGATGACAGTCATTTCCCTCTGATATTTTGCCCCCGCATTCTTGAGACCAAAGGGCATAACATTGTAGCAAAAAGTACCCCAAGGTGTTGTAAAAGCGGTCTTGTGTTGGTCTTCAAGTGTAATTTGGATTTGATTATAACCGGAGAAACCATCCATAAGGGATAACATCTCGTGTCCTGCAGTAAATTCGACCAACATGTCAATATTGGGCAGCGGGAAGTCATCTTTCAGACAGGTTTTGTTAAGATCCTGGAAGTCTGTGCAAATTCGAATGTCTCCATTTGGTTTGGCAACAAGCACTACGTTGGAGATCCAATCAGAGTAGTCAATGGGTTTGATAAAACCGATATCCAATAATTTCTCCAATTCCTTCTTGACTAATAATGCTACCTGTGGATGCATTTTTCGGAGTTTCTGTTTTACAGGCTTGGCATCTGGGCGAACATCCAGATGATGAACTACTAAAGCAAGGTCTAAGCTTGGCATGTCTAAGTATGACCAAGAAAAGTTAATGATACCATCTTGAAGTAGTTGAACAATGACTGAATATTCTTGTTGTGATAGAGATTTGGCTACATAGGTGATATTAGGGTTTTCTGCAGTACCCAGATTAACTTCTCAATTTTCTTCAATTAGAATGGATGACCGTGTGGATAATTGAGTTCACACAAGGGGAAGATGAACGCCTCTATCCTCCAGCACCTCTTCGAGGTTTTCACTATTGGATGCATCATTTATTTTTACTTTTTCTAGGTCAGGAAGTGCCTCGGGCAGGTTTTCACTAGATGACTATTTTTTATTTTTCTTGTTTTTATTTTTGTGACTGGAGTGTTCATCTTCCCCCAATCCCATGAGGTTGACATATGTGTACAGGGAGACATTGGCAGGTGTGCTATCAGGTAGGTCCCAATCAATGAGTTCAGGATGGCGAAGAGAAAGGCTGATTGTAAAGACAGATAAGCAATCAAATATGGATGACAGGTCTGTGTGATTAACATCATCGTATGCACGTATGATGGATTCTTCCTCGGGTATGTCTTCTAATGCACTATTGTCCACATTAACACTATTGGAGGTATTAGATGATGTTATAGGGCCTTTTTGCTTTTTTTCATATTTGAGGCCTATATCCCGCAGTAGCTTTGATACATCAATAGGTTGTAACCATCCATGTTCTTCCTTACCTAGGCCCCCGCCTTGGTAGTTATGCTTTTCTGCGAACTTAGCTGACCAAGGGTATACTTCCTGAAAGTATTCCTTTAGAGGAGGATCTGGTTGGGGTTCTTCACGGTATACCCACTGACTAATATCCTCTTCTGGTACATCTATCTTTATACTAGGAGACCAGAAAGTGGTAGTGGGAATGCTTTTTGCATTGAAGGTGATAGTCTTGTCTTCCTTTGGAGTAGCCTGCGAAGGTTGGCCGTACATGTGTGGTGATGGTGGCATGGTTACCACATTTAGAGTAGTATGTATTTCATATTCATCACACCCTATGTCAATGATTTGGACTTTGGTGACTGTAGGATTGGTGGTGGAATATGGATTGGTCGTCGTGGTGGATGATGGATTGGAGGATGATGACTGAGATGGCCCCATTTTGACCCCAGGACAATAATGTAAATAGGGAAATGATGCTTCTAGAGTGCGATATTATTCAAATAGTTGTGGGTTGGCATAAATGGTGATCTCTTGTCCATTAACCAGAAACTTTAGGCATTGATGGTACGTGGAGGGGACAACTTGCATGCCATGGAGCCATGGGCGACCGAGGAGGAGATTATATGGTAAGTCCAAATCAAGGACATGACAAGTAGTATACTGAATTACAGGTCCAACCTGGATAGGAAGACTAATAATCCCTTTAGAATTTCTTTCTACATTATCATAAGCCTTGATCGTGATGATTTGATTACTTAAATCCACTTGAGTATACCCTACCTTTTTTATGAACTTCAAAGTACATAGATTGAGGGAAGAGCCATTATCTACCAAGACCCTTTTTATTTTATGATGGGCAACCAGGACTTTGATGTGTGAGGGATGGTTGTGATTGGCATCAATATTTGGCATGTCGTTCTAGCTGATGTGTAGCTACTAAGATAAAGCCAAGTGTCCTACTAAATCCTGGAACCATGTGGGATCGATGTTGTTAGGTACGCGAGTTTCTTGTAAAGCTCTGTTGAGTATTTCCTGATGTACGGGAGAAGACTTAAGCATATCTAATCTATTGAGATCTGAGCAAGGGTCTTTCCTAAGTGATCAAGAATGTTATACTGAGAGTTTACAGGATTTGATTGGATAGATGTGGAGGCTACAGGGACCATAATATGGGACCGTCGGGTAGCAACAACACATTGGGGATCTTTAACTTTAACATGTATCATAGACATACGAGGTTCTACCTACTCAATGTAGTGGACAATGCCATCATAATTGAGGGGTACATTTTTATAGCTTATATTATTTGTGTTGTTGTCTTAGGGATTATTGTTGGAGGTGCTTGCGCCTTGATTATGGTTAGGGAAGGTGTTTTGGTATATCTGTAATTGAGCATTGGATGATGAAGCGTGACTGGTGTTGACTTTGCTATCTCCTCGATCGATAAGATCTTGGACATAGTTTTTGAGACCTTGACATTTATTCAAAGTGTGCCCTTTTATCTTATGGTATTCACAATATTCATTCTCCCTAAACTAGGCAAGTTTGGGTTTGGATTCATCAAGTGGTTTGGTGACAGGATACGTGATCAGATAGTTGACTTGTAACAAGTTATTGAAGATGACGCTCAAGGGTTCTCCTAATTGAGTATATTGGTGTTTTACATTCCCTTGATTGTTCTGGTTCGATTGTTGAGGAGGACGAGATGCCCCTTGTGGCATGGATATGGAATTAGGTACAAATGGTTGTTGCCTCTGGGATGTACTAGCCACCTGAACATGTTTAGTGTCAGTGACACCATCATTCACTGCATTTTTGTTCTTCCAAAAGCATGACTTATCGTCGGATGGCCTTTCTTTGTCATGGTTATGTATCTTGATTTTCCCTTTGGAAATAAGAGCGCGTTTAAGGATGGGTCCTTTTTCCACTATTTCAGCAAAAGTGGTAACATAGTGCAACTTGAAATTATGAGCCATGTAAGGATGTGAGTTCTCCACAAAGAGGGTGACCATGTCTTTCTCTTTGAGAGGGGTTTTCATTCGGCTTGCTAGTGCTCGCCACATTTGAAGGTAGCTAGAAAAGGTTTCACTTTCACGTTGATTCTCCTTAAGAAGGTCCAAAGTATCAGTGTCTTTTTCCAAATTGAAGGAGAAGTAAGAAATTCTTTTTTTTTTAAAGATCCACAAAGGATTTTATGGACCCTCGTTCTAGACGCATGAACCATTCTAGGGCATTGCCTATCAGGCTCCATGGAAACAAACACAAGAGGTAGTTGTCATTGTGCATAACTTCCTGACACTGGGAGTAAAACTCTTGCAAGTGGGCCTTAGGATCTTTGTTTCCCTTGTATATGTCAAACTTTGGTATCTCAAAGTGCTTCGGAAAGGGAATTAGTGAGATGGATGGATAGAATAGATAGGGACATATATCTTCAAATTTAAAGAATTTTTTACCAGTCCCTACTTGGAGATCTTTCAAAGCAGCTTTGATTTCCAACAGGTCCGCGTTGACTAGTGGCGTAGGGGTTGAGACAGATGGGTTGGATGGATATGGGTGGTGGGATGACGAAGGATAATGCTGAGATAGTGTCTGAAGGTTGGTGTGTGGATTTTGATAGCGAGATGATGATATCCCTTGCGAGTATGTCGAGGGAGTTTTTTGGTACTGGGGTTGTTGTGAGGTATAATACGGATTTGTTTGATAAGAATGCGCGACTGAATGTTGAGGAACTTGAATGTGATATTGCGGATTGGTGTGTTGGTATTGAAGGTATTGTCATGATTGTTGGGGTGCCACATAGGGTGGTTGTTGTTGGAACTATTGTTGGTTATGATAGTAATAATGATGAGGAGGTTGTTGATGTGATGTTGACTATTGCATGGGCCGAGATCAGATGTTGTGTTGTGGTTGAAGTTGCGGACGTAAAATGGATGCGAGGAACGAGGATATGGCCTGGGCGAGAGGTCGGGATGGATTTACTTGTGATTGGTATGGTGGTTGTTGTGAAGAAACTAAAGCATTATGTGGGGGTTGTTGTTGATGAGGCGGCTAAGATAACATAGAGGCATTCTGTAAAGGAGGTTGTTGCATACCAATCAGAACATTTGGTTGGGATGTACCTTATGGAGGTAATTGAGGTGGTAGGTTAGATTGGGGAGGTTGTTGAGATGTGTATGGAAGCGGTGGTAGATTTGTGGCCCTAGGAGGTGAAGGAAATGTGGTAAAAGGGTTGCCCCAATGTTGACTGGAGGTTGACTCAAAAAGGGTGGTGTTGTTAGCATTAATGGCAAAGGTTGTGGAACATTTTGCAGTATGCCGTAGGTGAAAGGATTATTGGGATCAGACACTCGAGGAGCCCCCATGACTAAGATTGTGGCCTGTGGGGGATGGTTAACATGATAAAGAATGGCGTTACCAAATTTAGGTTGATGCCAACCCTCTACTAGAGGAACATTGGGGATGTATGAACCATTTGGTGCATTTTGTGAACCTTGGGGTATGTTAGATGTAGAATTGCTATATTTGGATTAGTCAACACCTGGTGGAGGTTTGACTCCTTTTTCAATTAGGTGGGCCAATATTTCATCCCCATATTTTTCGAATAGGTGGTCAGTCATTTGCACATTGGCGAGATTAATGAAATGTTCCTCAAGCGTGAGTTCGGGTTGATTAGCCATACTCTCTTCACCATGTGGTGAGTTGTTCTAATTTTTAGTGTTGGGGTGTGATGAAGTTCCGTTATGAGGGTCTTGGGGGATGTTCACTCCATTGTTAGGATCTTGAGAGACATTTGTACCATTAGTAGGATTTGCACTGTTATTAGGATCTTGAGACATGTTCACTTGGGAATTTCAACCTTGTTGTTGTGCCATTTGATTCTTGGCTTGTGACCTAGTTTGAACGGGCATGCAAATTTTCTATGGGCAGATTATAAAAATGTCCTCGATGAATGATTTGATCTTGATTAGATGAGATTGGATTTTGATTGGTTACAATTGGATAGATTGAATTCAACTATATTGGATGAAATTGGATTTTGATTGGTTAAGATTGGATTTTGATTAGAGGATGTCAGACTTTTGATTGGATGGGATTGTTGAGATAGATTAGATTGGATTGATTAGATAATTGGATAAGTGTGATTGGTTTGATTAGATCATTGGATAAAATATATTGAGTGATTGGATGGGTGCAATTGGATTAAAATTAAATGATGGAAGATGTAAGGGATCCTAAACCTAGTCCGAAAATCACCCTTAGTGACCTAAAGCATTGATTGATCAAGTGGATGATCACGACACCAGATCCACCTCAAGATAGAAATGGATTGATTTGGGCCGAGGATGATAACTTATGACACCGAATTCACCCCAAGATGGAAGTGAATTGATTTGGGTCAAAGTTGATGATTGATGTGAAGGATAACTATCAAATTCAAGCACTAAGGTCAATTTGGGTAACAACTTTTAACACAAGGTTAAGGTGATTTGATGATGAGTGGTGTTTATGTGATATGGATTAGGTGATGCAAATGGAAAGATTTTGGGTGGAACAAGTTCATTAGGTGATGATGTGGGCTTTCCAACTGAGTTACCAAAAAATTCAAAACAAGTGGGCGAATTGAGAGAATAAAAGTATGGATGCTTGGGATGACTAATGGAGATTTAGGATGACTAAACGAAGGTTTGGAATGATAAAATAGAGGTTTGGAATGATCAGATAGAGGTTTCACAGGTTTAGAATGACAAAATGAAGGTTTGGAATGATTAAACAGAGGCTTGGAATAATTAAACGATGGTTTAGAGGCTAAACAGGACAATTTTGACTGTTTAGGAGGGCAAATTCGCCCCACTGCAGTAAACAGGAGGGCAAATTCACCCCACTGCAGTAAACAGAAGGGAAAATTCGCCCCACTGTAGTAAACAAGAGGGAAAATTTGACCCTCTTCAGTGAACATGAACTTGGTTTAGATGAAAATGACTATGGCAAGGACTTAAAATGACAACAATAAGGCCAACTTGTCAAAAAAATTACTAGTTTCTCATAAGAAAACACTTCCAAACAAGCACAATCCTACGATTAGTGTTAAAGGTATGGCCAATAAAGGTCTTAATCTAGGATGCACAAGGTGTCTAGGGAGTCCTCGATATACTCTCGATATGTGAGGCACAACTATGAACACCAGCCCGTCACAAGAGTGAGTCGAGAACCCCAGCAAGATATTGAAGGGCTCAGACCAACTCTTCACGTTTATCTAGATATCACCTTAGCTTTGACGCTCTGCCAATTACGACATGACTAGATTGAGGTACAACTTTCGCTCTCCCCCCTTTATATATCCCACCGGCACACATGATTTGAATCATCCCTTGGGGTGATGAAATCCCCAAGCAGGTCCCACTAGAGAGAAAACACTAATTATTTCCAACTAGTCCCCAGGCTCACACGAAGTGCAAGGGGGAAGTGAAAACAAATTAATGCCTCCTTTGGGTAACACAAAAAGACAAACACAACAACCAAAAGATATTACTTCACCTAATTAGACTATGTTCCTAGATTAACAAAAAAAATAAGGATAGCTTTGGAAATTTGTGCAAACAGAAGGTCCTGCAAGCAAACGTTAATTATACAAGAATATGCTACAAAACGTTAGCAAAAAAACCAATAGCCTTGCAACAAACAATGTTAGGGGGTTAGAATCAGAAAACAACAAAAAATTGAAGCAAAAACTAAGCTTAAACGATTGTTTTACTTTCCAAAATGTGTTATTTTGGGGTGTATCCACCCTTCTGCAGTAACCAGGAGGGAAAATTCACCCCATTACATTGACCAGGAGGGCGTAGTCGCCCCTCTGTAGCAAATTTGTTAGAAGCAGAATATGGAAGAGGGCGTATCCGCCCCTCTGTAGCAAACTTGTTAGAAACAGACTATGGATATAGGGCATATTTGCCCATCTGTAGAAAATTTGTTAGAAATTGAATATGGAAGAGGGCGTATTCACCATGCTGCAACAAACTTGTTAAAAATAAAATATGGATATAGGGCATATTTACCCATCTGCAACAAATTTGTTAGAAACAGAATATGGAAGAGGGTGTATCCTCTCCGCTGCAACAAACTTGTTAGAATCAAAATATGGGTTAGGGCATATCTGCCCCTCTGCAACAAATTTGTTAGAAAAAGAATATGGAAGAGGGCATATTTGCCCCGTTGCAACAAACTTGTTAGAATCATAATATGGGTTAGGGCGTATCCACCCCTTCACAGCCAAATAGAGGGCATAGTTGCACTTTTACAGTGAACCAGAGGGCCCAGTTGCACTTTTGCAATGAATCAAAGAGCGCAGTTGCACTTTTGCAGTGAACCAGAGGGTGCAATTGCACTTCTGCAGTGTATAGGAGGGCACAGTCGCCCCTCTGTAGTGAACCAGAGGGCGCAGTTGCACTTCTATAGTGTATAGGAGGGCGTAGTCGCCCATCTGTAGTGAACCAGAGGGTGCAATTGCACCTCTGTAGTGTCGCCCCTCTACAGTGAACCAGAGGGAACAATCACCCCTCTACAGTGTATAGGAGGGCATAGTTGCCCTTCTGCAGTGTATAGGTGGGCGTTGTCACCCCTCTGCAGTGTATAGGAGGGCGTAGTCGCCCCTCTACGACCTGTTTCTACAAACAATCTCAACAACAAATGATGTAAAATAGAGGAACCCGTTTGTGGGTCCCACCAGGTGTGCCAGAAATGTGATCCTAAATGTTTATCCTATCCTAAAGATGCAAAACAACTATTATGCAATAAAGAAAAACATAAAAGACACCTCAAAGATTAGCCTAAGGGATTGTTAACACAAAGAAAATAAATGAAATAATGCAATTATTTATACCTTCTCCATGCTGATGAATCCCTTGGTTGATCCTTGATGTTTAAGATCCTTGTGTGATCCTTAGATGGCTAAATAAATGACTAAATGCAGGATTGGCAAAGTGATGGGATGCAAATGCAAATGTCTAGATTGGCTTGGCTAAAATGAGTGAAAATGCTTGTGAATTGGGTGCTCAAAATGACAACATAAGGATGCTAAAATGACTAAGTCCCCTAATGCATTAGAAGAGGGGGTATTTATAGAGAAATTTGAATTCTCTAGAGAATTCAATGGTTGAGATTGAGCCACCAAGGTCAAGATATAGGGCTATGGTGAGTTGAGGACTCACAAGCCCTCACATTTTGACATGTGGAATGTGAGATGGCCTAAGATAAGATGATGTGGAAGTGAGGTGGAAGGGAGGTACATGATGTGGAGGAAGGACAATTACCTTGGGGGTGAGAAGATTTCCTCAAAAAAGAACTTCTTGTCCCCGAGTGAAGATGAAAGTGACATTTGAGGAATTTTGGAATTCCTCAAAAATCTGCATGGGAAAAGAGAAAGTGGCTGGAGAAATAAATGTTCTAGAAGTTGGGAATTTGTCACATGTGAGTGAGGTGACAAGTCAAATGTTCTAGAAGTTGCATGGGGATAAGGGAATCCTAAAATGTGAATTAAAATTCACATGGGGAGGAGAGAGACCTAGGATGAATAAATGTGAATAAAAAAATCACATGGGAAAGAGGGTCAACGCTAAGAAAGGCAAATGAAAAGGTTGACTAAAAAGGGGTGCTAAAAGTGGTTAATGACTTTAATTAAGGTTGTGCAAATACCTGATTAAGATAAATAATGAGAGATTAGGAGCAAATGGAAAATGTAGGAGGATGTGACATTAATCTTTGATTAAAAGGATGCACATCTTAATCATGAATTAATTAAATTAATCCATATTAGAAAGGGATTATGGAGGATGTGACAAGGAGAGAGAAAAAGGAAGAATTTTAAATTGATTTTATTCAAAAAAGATTAGATGACTATATTAAATAAATTATGTATTTATTTAATTCAGAGAAGGAAAAGATGTAAGGTAAAGCATTTAATTGTTAAAATAAATACTTTAAGGACCTTAGGCAGGAAGTGTAATATTAATTAAATAAATTAATATTGATGAAATGGATGAATAAAGAGGTGAATTTGATTGTATGGGAGTGATCAAATTTGGATTTCTACAGATACTACCCCCTTGGTAGCAACTTATCTATAAAAATAATACTATTATATTATTATTTGATTTATGTTTTTGATTAGAGGTAAAAAAATGGGTTTTGAAGGGGCCCAGAACCCTTTACAAAGAGAGCAGTTGAAACTAAAGAAAAATACATAAAGTATATATTATCTTATACGCAACAAACTGACAGCAATACATCAGCCAAAAAGGAGGTCCCCAAACAACAGCACCACATGTTCTTTAGGATATTTGTAGCCTCCACATCGCTTGGGCCACAGACTTCTGACTGTCATCCAAGACATCAGACAGTTCTTTGCTAGGAGCCCCAACCTGAGCCCTGGTCTTGTTTCTCGTTCTAGCCCCAGGCCCATCTGTATTCACCTCATTAATAAAAAAAATATTCTTATCCCCACCCTTATTATTATTTGATTACTATTATTAAACTATGATTATTATGTTGTTTTTATTATTAAATATATTTTCATATTTTTTATATTAGTATTATTTTATTACTAATATGTTATTATTAATATATAATATTACTATTATATTATATAATAATTATTATTATTTTGATGCATAAGAGTTTTTAATTTATTATTATAATAATAAAGCTTCAGAATAACATGCGTTTGCTATGCAGGAAAGAGGGCAAATAAAATCTTTGTAAACCAGGCCTCGAGAGTCACCACAAAACCGTACCAAGAGTTTTACAAACCATCAAAAAATTTAGAAACTAACAACCGCTATACATTAGATAAAATTCAAAAACCACCAACCATTGTAATGGCGAAAGGATGCCTGAACAAACTAAAACTAGACCGACCAAAAGAGAGCCACTACCCAAAAAGAGCAAAAAACCTTCCTTGCTGACAAGAATTTGTTTAAAACTACAAAACCTTCAAATTACTCCTTCTAGTCTTCTTTGTCCACTGTCAACAACCCGAAAACCTTCTTCAAAAAGATAGTGACAACTGTCGCCAAAGCCCTATGTCGCATCAATTATGGACCCTGCAAATCCAAAAGGAACGGGTAGATTCTCACATTATCCTCTGAATTGAACCGTTCCACGTCACAAGGATGCAGGAAACCTCTACCTTCCAACACCACTCTAAGCACGTCATCGACACCTTCAACCAGGTCCTCTCGGAACAACTTCAATAACAACTGCTTAGCCTCTGCCTTCGGCTCCAAATTATCCAACAGAGAGGCAAGGAAACAAGAAGAGATAAGCATATTGTCTCTCTCATACTCCTTGGACTCCAAGTGACCCATTCCCAACACCATCTTCATTGCTGCTAATGCCAACGGATCATACTTCACCAAAATCTACTTCAAACATTGGTTAGTGACTTCCCTTAAAGAACCCTGTCTCACTAACGAATGCAAGGATATTGGCGTATTCGCACCAAAATGAGCTAAGCCCATGAAAAAAACCTCCACTATGAATTTTGTATACTTTTCCATCCTCAACCTTGTATCAGAGACACTTGACAGAAGGGAACACAAGAAACCGCAGACTCCTCACATAAAAAAAAGAATAAAGCAAAAAGGAGCCAAGATTTCCATAAAAAGATCGAGATACGAAAACGCCGCCACCCCAACAAATTGTACCAATTCCCAGAGTGTGAGATGTCACTCCAAGGAAACTCGAGCGCAAATATCTTGAAAAACCATCAAAAAAGAACATTGGCCAGCTAAAACCCTCACAACCCATGTACAACCGCCTTAATGACAACACCAACGTTAGCCACCCTGTCATGCTAGCAACCACCTCAGACATAAAGGCTGCCAATTGATTGCCATCACGGCAAGCATGCCACCCCCCTCTGCCTTCTTGGAGGGGACGCCCACCCTACCACCCACTATTATAATTATTATATTTTTAATTTTTTTATATTATTAATATTAGTACTATTTTAGTATTAATATGTTATTATTAATATATATAATATTATTATATTATTGTTATAATTATATTATATTTATTATATTATTGTTATAATTATATTATATTTATTATATTATTGTTATAATTATATTATTGTTATAATTATATTGTATTTATTATATTATTATAATTTTATTATTTAATTATTATTATATTTTCATTATTTTACATTATTATTAATATTAGTATTATTTTATTATTTATATATAATATTACTATTATATTATTGTTATAATTATTTTTTTTGCTAGGTAAGATGTAACCAGGCTTTAAATTATATTCAAAAATTGAAAATACAATTATCTTTTATAAAAAAACTGTTAACAGTCATACATTTATCTATTTACTATTATAATGCTCTAGGGTAACTCAGACCGGAGCTCATCCTAGCTATCTAAAATGGAGCTATTTACAATTCTACATTATAGCATATTGTCTTTTTACACATACTTAATAAACCATCTTTCAACCCCTATGCAATTTGAGTCGCTTGTCATCCATTATTGTCGCATCAAAATACTTTAGCCACTCCATGTCATACATTGGCTCCAAATTGTTAACACTTTTGAGGAATTGACATCCTTTATCGACCAAAGCATTGTATTGCATTAAGGTTTGTGTGTGAAAATTCCCTACGAATGGCACCCATTCCATGACAATTGCCTCCTCCAACACTAGACCTATATCTCTCAATTCTATACCTTTCCACCCTCAACACTTCCTCCAAACCTTCTAGGTACATTCATTTAAACAATGTCAATGTCAACACTTGAATTATCTCGTTTGGTTCCCCCAACTCTAGGAGTGAGGCAATGAAGCATGAGGAGATTTTAGTGTTGACCCTATAATGGAAATCATTTGACCATAAAATTTGCCCCTAAAATCCATTTTATTGCCCTCAATGTTTGCTCATAGTGCTCTTTCAACATGACTTTGAGACATTGTTTTGAAATTCCTCCAAGAAAAGCCATATGTCACCTAGGGTAAGTGAGCTTCACAGGGGTATCCATAATTGTCCAGGTGCATGCTAATAATTCTTTCATCTGAATTCCATCTTTTGATTAAGGTGGTTTAATATAGACCTTTGTGAGTTAATTCCCGTGCTTAAGCTATGGGAAATATTGCCTTTGCAATTTTCTCTCATATGACTGTGTTAAGTCACACATGAAGCAATAGGAAGGATCTACCACCTTTTATTTGTTGTACACTCACACCACCTATCCTTAATATTGCACAAATTACCTTACATTACTAATGATGCTTCACAATACACCATGTGCTAGCTCGCATGAGAGGCCAACCACATTGTACTTCTTCCAACTTCATAGCTAGCTCATTATTGTTGAACCTCTACCACCACATTTGGCTAGGTGATCCATGTCCTTTTTGCCTTTGCGATAAGCATGTGATAGTTTGAACTCCTTGTAGTCATCAAAGAGACTTAGACATTCCATAAGATGATTGCCAAGTTTCTATTTTAGATTTTTCAATTTGGATCGCGTTAATAATGAGAAGGGAATCTCGTTCAATCTCTAGTTTTTGAATTCCTAACTTCGACCCTTCTTCTAGCCCAAGTCTTACTATGTTTATTTTTGCTTCATTATTCATTCTTGGTTGGAGAGGGAAGCTTTTTTTTTACATTATCACCCCTCTATGGTCTCTAAAAATGCAACCAACACTTGACAGGCCCAGATTCCCCTTGGAGGCCCCATCAAAATTCAATTTTATCCACCCTTAGGTGGTTTCTAAATTATTTCTCCCCAGAAACCTTAGTCTTAACACTCGCAAACCCCATCAATGGGGGTATTTTTATAATTATATTTATTATATTTTCATCATTTTTTTTTGATACATAAGATTAGTATTTTACTAAGAATAAAAATAGGAATACAAATGTCTGCCAAGCAGGTAAGAAGGCAATCTGTAAACACACTAAACACCAATCCTCAAAAACAACTACAAAAACCAGCCTAAATATCTACCTGAACCACTAAGAGCCCAACCAAAATTATCAAAACCAAACCATTTAAATGGCATTAACGTAACCATGGCTTGCAAAAAACCCAGAAAAACCAGAACTAGCACATTCGAACAAAAAAAATGAGCCACCACCCAACTTACATAAATTTTTTCAACTTTGCAAAATCTTCAAATTTCGCTTTCCAATCCACACTATCAATCGCCATTAGCTAGAAGAACTTCAGAAAAAACTATAGCAACTACCACAACTGACCGATGCCGCATCAAACCCAGTCCCTGCAAATCCAAGAGGAAAGGAAAAAAATTCACTATCTCCTTTGAGCTCACCCTTTCCATGTCGCAAGGCCTCAAACATCCCCTACCTTCAATCAACACACGAAGAACCTCATCAACACCTTTAACCAAGTCCACTCTGAACAATTTAACCAACAAATTTTTTGCTTCTGCCTTCGGCTCCAAATTGTCCAGAAGACAGGCAATGAAGTGGGAAGAGACGTGCAAATTGTCTCTCCCATGCTCCTTGCACTCCAAATGACCAGGGCCCACAACCATTTTCATGGCTGCAAGCACCAACAGATCATAATTCAACATAATCTATTTTAATCTTTGGTCTTTGACCTCCCTGAAAGAGACTTGTCTCACCAACGACTACATGGAGATACTAGTGTAAGCCCCAAATCGAGTAAGGCCCACCACCAAAACCCTGATGATAAATTTGGAGTTCTTCACCATTCTTGATCCCTCACCGAAAGCACCCGACAAGAGAGATAGAGAGAAACCCACAAATGCCTCACATGTGCAGAGAAAGTTCAAGACAAAAAAGAGCCAAGCTTGCAATAAATAAACACAGACCACGAAAGTGTTGCCAACCTCCTCAAATTATACCCCCCTTCGGCATGCAAGATGTCTTTACAAAGATGGGAGCTCACATTTCCATTATTAACATTAATCACTATACATTGAAATGAGTGCCAAAGTTGTTCATCACCGTACGCCCAACTTGTCGACAAGACAAGCCAATGCCACCTTGTCGACATGTCAGCCAACTTGGCACCAAAGACCCCCATCCAACCACCACCATGGCAACCCATTCCACCTCCCTCCGCCTCCCTAGAGGGACGCCCACCCTTCCACCCACATCATTTTTTATATTATTAATAATATTAGAATTGTATTATTAATATATACTATATTAAGTATATTATATTGTTCTTATTATTGTCAATTAATTGGACTTAATTAAGCCTCTAATTGACCAAATTATGCATCCAAATTATGCATTTCAAGTCAATTTTGGTCACTCCCTTGTTATTTTATGTGAATAGAAGTTGAAGAAAGACACATTCTAGGATCAATTACAATTTGTTGGTCTTCTAGATGCTTACATGCTCATGATCAATGGTTCCCAATGCAAATGACTTGTGCACTTTGAATAAGCTAAGTATAGAGAAGTAAATAGGTTTAAGTTGGATGTAAATGTCAAACTATTGTGTTAATAATGATACCATCACATGGATAACCATAATATTTGTTTCCATGGATCTCTTCATCATAAAATATTGTTGGCCTCCTCTAATGGTTCAATAGCTAAGCTCTAGAGCTGTGACTTAAAGATTGGACATCTGCACTATGTAGCTATCTTACTCATCATGAAGGCGCATTTCATTGTCAACCCAAGGACATAAACTTGAAATGGGTCAGCACTGTATGTGCACTAGAACTCCACTATAGTCATCCATAAGCTAGAAAAGAAATAGGACTAAAAATAAAATGTTGGAAAGAAATCAACTTAAGCACTAAGCATGAATCAACAACTAGATTAAGCATCAACAACTGTACTAAAAATGGATGATAGAAATAATAATCTCAGCGAAAAAACAAGAAACTACTCTATCTGCCTTGGCTGCAGGAACAAACAATTGTTGAAACTGAAACTAATTGTTGAATAGAAAATAACTTTTAAACTAAATGGGTGGAATTCTCACCAAGTGGCCTCCCTTGAGTGAGTCTTCCTTAAGCTAACTCAAATGCAATGAATCGGAATATCATTTTATTCCTTGAAAGCATGATTACAACATATCAACAATATAACTGTATTACTAAAACTAGAAAATGCAAGTAAAATCTCAAAACATCCAACCTTATGAAAAGGGGCATCTGACCATTATTTATAGAAAGAAAAACTTCCAATTAACTCTAACTACCTAGGCAGTCGACTCCATCAAAATAGGAGGATGCCATTTATTGAAAGCATAGAAAAGAGAGGGAGGAAGTTATGCATGCGCCAAATTTGGTCAGAGCAAACTTGCCCCAATGAGAATCTAGCACAACACACTCCCTAGATTTTCTCAACAAACAAACATGACCATTAAAAGGTAGTTACAATCTTTCATTCAAACTACAAATTTCCCTCCATTGAGAGTTTTCCCTCCTTTGACCTCTTAATGACCATCTTTTTGACTCTCTTGGCAACCAACCAGCTGGCAGGAGTTTCTTCCACTTTGAAAGCTTTGTTGACATCAACATCTTAGTGTGAACCTGCATAATGACATTAACACACACAAACAATTGCATATCCATAATTACCTTAAAGTAACATCCATTCAACCACATGTAAAATTAACATAGATAATTCACATAACATGTTAATGTCATTAAAAGTCACAAGGATAAACTTATGCCCAAGGTTTATGGTTTCAAGGAAATAACATGGAAAATGTCAACAACCAAGTGCTAAAGTTGATGGTAACAACAAAAAATATATAATAGACCCTATCAAAATTGAACCATTAATTAGACTCATCATCTCCCCCAGTCTAATGTTTTGTTGGTCCTCCAGTAGAGGGAGCATTATTCTTTTGCCTAGTCAATGCTCTGAAGTCACCAACTGCTAATTGTCCCAAATCGGTCTTTTTAGTGTCTAAATTAGGGTCCTAATAGAATCCTTGCCTGTTCTCCAATCTGTTCCACCTTGGCCTTTTTGTAGCTATGTCACAATGATAATATTTGTAATCTGACACATGCCACAATAGAGTAGGTGGCTGAAATGTTAATGGAAGCCAATATTGTTGTCTCATCCTTCTAATTTGTATGTACCTATTGATTCATTTGTATGCTGCAACATAATTTTGCAAAGAGTGGGGTTCAACTTGTTTCAACTCATCTGTCAAACTATTCCACCTTTGTGATAAGTACCCCATTATCAATTTCCTTGTAGTGGCAGCTACCTTCTTATATTCCTTGTATGCTTCTTTTCTAATAGGCATGATCCTATTCTTGTAGCTTGGACGATAAATAATTTTGTGCCATGTTTGGTAAATGTTTACAGGGTTACTAGATTCAACTCTAAGAGGCAAGGGAGTATGAAGTTCTCTTTCCCTGTAAGTTCTAAACTGCTACCCCCAACTAATTTCATTTTGAATCTATGACATAAATGCCCTCAAACGGATATCTCCAATGTACAGTAATGGGTTTCAATCATGATCATTAGTCACAACATAATTATGCAAGTATAATTCACATAACAAATTTTTAACTTCAGGTGGGGAAAATTGGTAGGCCTGGAAAAACTCATGTGGAGTGTCAATAGAGGGGCTTAAACCTGAAATAATCCTTTATAGTTTAAAGGAAATATTTTGCTCCTTCAAATGCAGGGCATATACTCTGGGAGGAGTTTTGCATGCCAGCATTTGGGGTACTAAAGCTACCACATTATCCACCTTATCCTTCAAGGCACTGATCTCTGCATTCTTTTCTTCAATTTCTGCATTTTTCTTTTTAACCTCTTCCTGTAGCTTTCATTTTTCCTTTTTTCACTCCTCCTCTCTCCTTTGCATCTCACTCCATAGGTTCAGGGCTACAAGATTTCATGAAAAGTGGGAGGTTTATGTTTTCCTACCAAAATCTTTCCTCGCATTGATTCTTGTTGTTCAAATAACACCAGTTGCAGTGATTTTGGTTGTTCATCCTGCCCAGGTTGTAGGGGTTCTTAATTCTCATATTGCTCTTGATTTTCAACTTGTGCTGCAATAGCAGCAAGCTCTGCTAATCTTGTATTTTCTTGTTCTTCAAAAATGTATTTTTCTTCAACATTTACCTGCCTCATAGGGGCTTATGTCACTTCCCTAGATGTTCTCCTGAGTCTAAGGCTTCTCTTTGGAGGTATATCAGTGGTTGGCCCAATTGGTTTTGATTTCTTAGGAGGGCTTTTATGTTTTTCTTCGGTTGCATGAAGAATGATGTCATCAACCTTCTATTTCCTAGGGCTTGGTGTTGCTTTTTTGGGCATTTGCTTTTTGGCCTTCCCTTTTCTCATTTCTACCTCTCTCATTTGTGCCTCCTCTCTTCTAATGGCATCCCTAGTTTGAATTGGGGTTTTGGGAAGAACATTAACATTAGGGTCTGAGGATGAACTTTCCTCATCTGAATATTCTGACCTAGAGGAACCAATTTCTATAGCTTGTTCAGCTACAGGAGGGTTTGAGCTAGGGTTTGCACCAAAGGTTGAGGCTCCAGGAGTGGGTTCAACAACCCTCTCTCCCCTACTAACCCTACGAGGTTGAGGCTAACCTCTAGGTTGCACATTTTCTAGTCTAAACTAATCAATGTTTACAAATTCCTTCCATGTCATACCGGACACCTCTTGTAAAGATTTCTCTACTAACAATTTTATTAAACAATGATGGGAGACAAAATTATCCATACCTTTTTGTATTTCAGCTGCCATGATTGCAAAGAGGTTATACAACACATTGGGCACATTCATCCTTCTTCCATGTATCATATGGTTCAAGAGCTTAAAATGCAAAAAATGGAGGCATGACTAGCAACCCTCACAAGTAATATACTTGACAATGTGGATGACTACTTGTTTCCACTTCTCTGGCAGAGAAGTTCTCCTCGTTCCTTGCTTATCTACAACCAGTGGAGGGTTGCAAGGTTCAATGAATTCTTCCCTAGTTGACCTCACATCTCTGGAAGTAGGGTATGGCTCTCCATCGACAAGCAAACCCATTACCTCTACAATTCTCTCCTTAGTGGCTATCACCTCTAGCCTTTTTATCATTACCTTCCTGTTAGAAAGTGTTTGTACAAATTCTAGTGTAATGTCCTCATTGAAGCTGTCAAGTTTCAAGAAGTAATCCAACCATCCACAATTCCTAAACTCAACCAGAGAAAGTGCATCCTATAGTATCACATCATGAACCATGGGAAAATTCCTGATCAACTTAACTCCCATTGTTTCTACTGCTCGCAATCAAGCAAACAATTCTGCAAAATTTCCTTTGCTGCAATCTTTCTCTGAAAGCCCAATTCCTTCTTCCTGTAACTCCTCTGTAGTGCTAACACCAATGTCATATGAAATTTACCTTTTTGGTGACGTTTAATATTATGACTAAGGCAATAAAGAAACATAAATGAAGGGTATTATCAAGTAAAATGGCAATGACTCAATGTCATTTCACACATGCAAGCTGTAATTTCACTCTATCATTCAAATTGGCTTGTTTCAAATTTGCTAACATGGATGACACATGGACATGTGGGTTGACACTCCCCCCCAACCTAAATTAGAGCATGTGTCCACACAGGCTGGGTGGTAATTATGATGTGACAAGACAGGGTACAATTATATGCTATGTGAAATATTAGTATTAATTTATAGTAATTAAATAAATGCACTAAAGATAATTAAGATATAACATATTGTCACACACATACCTAAAAACTTGGAGTATCTTTTGCAAGGAACGTGGAGAAAGTACCAGTTACCTTTAAAAGTATAATTGAGCAATTAATGCAGTGGTGATGGAATGAAGTTATGGTGGAGTTATGTAAGAGAGAGAAAATGGAGATGGATGGGTGGATGAATTTATTGATGGAGAAGTGGATTCCCACAAAAGTGGAAATCTTTTTTATGATGTGACTGCATGAATACCTTGACTAGTCAGAAGGAGGGACACTAGGTCCACTTCCTTCAGCTGCAAGAAGTTTGGAGGTTTGGTGTTGAATAAATTGCTACATGAATTCTTGCTTGGACGTTGGTTTATGATATAACCTTAGATGGTGACCATTGACCAAGAGTTTGAATCTAACAGGGTCAATGGTTGTGAGTTGTACAACACCATTGGAGAAGACTTCTACAACTTCATACGGTCCCAACCACCTAATCTACAGTTTTCTTGCATTATCTTGATACCTGGAGTCATAAAAGAGTGCCCAATCACCTGGCTGGAACTTCTTTTCCTTCATGTATTTGTCATGCCATTTGACCCTCTAATTTTGTACTACCTCAGTATGATGAAGAGCTAACTTTCTCATCTCATCTAAGGCATTCAACTGCATGATTGTGTCCTTTTGTGCCTTGGATATGTCTATCCCAAGATCTAGTGCAGTCCTAAGAGTTTTGTGCTCAAACTCAAAAGGCATCATGACTGTCTTCCCATATAGTAATTCAAAATGAGTGAAACCAGTGGTTGTCTTCCAAGTGGTCCTATAGGCCCAAATAGCTTCTGACAACCTATTTGCCTAATATTTTCTATGAATAGCCATTGTTTTGGTCAAGATAGCCTCTATTTCCCTATTGGTTACCTCAGACTGGCCATTGGCTTGAGGGTGATAGGGGGTAGATTTCCTATGCCTCACATTATATTCATTGATCAATGTTGTGACAAGGGTTGATGTAAACTAAGCCCATTGATCTATCACTATCTCCCTTGGAACCCCATAACATGTGAAGATTTCCTTATAGAGGAATTCTGCAACCTTATTATCTCTGGCATATTTCATAGCTTTAACCTCAACCCACTTGGTTACATAATCAGTGCAAACCAATATGTAGGATTTGTCATTTGATGGAGGATCAATAGGACCTACAAAATCAAGTCCCCATATATCAAATGGAGTGATGACTACCTGAGGGTAAAGAGGAATCTCATTAGATTTAGTTGGTTGACCTATCCTCTAACATCTATCACACTTCCTAGTATACTTTCCTGCATCCTTATGAAGTGTGGGCCACTAATATCCTGTATTAAGAATTTTCATTGTTGTTCTCTTGGCTGCAAAATTCCCTACACAAGGTTCATTGTGACATGCATGCAGTATATCATATGTTTCATCTTCCGTTACACATCTCCTCATGACATGATCTAGTCTAGTGTAGAATAAACATTCTACAATCCATGAGAAAAGAAAATTTTTCTCAATGAACACCCTTATATCTGATCTGATTTAGGATCTAAACTAATTGCATAATTGAATGCTTAACTTAATCAATTTAATGGAAACTAAAAAACAAGTGTACATTATTGAAGTTATGCTTTAAAAATCAAGGTGATAACCAAAATGTGGAGAGAAGAAGAGAGAAAGTGCAAACAATCTGATAATGGAGTTCGCCACAATTGTGACTACATCTCTGGGTCCGCTCCAATGGAGTGAAAATGATCCAATTATTCCTCCAAAAACTCGGTTACAATCTTCAGCATAGCCTCCCCTTGGATTACAAAGAAATATGAAAATGCACTTCCAAAGTGCATGAGAACAAGCTTCTCCAAAAGCACGAAGTTACAATAAGATTTCTCCAAGGAAGAAAAATCCCAACTCTCCACTTACAAAAATCACCTCCAAAATTTCTTACAAAAATAATTAGCTAAAACATAATTACAAACTCTCACCCATTTACCCCTTTTTATACACCAATTTTACCCAATTTGGTGTATAACAACTTGATTTACAATCTCCCCAAATTTACATGTAAATCCAAAAGAAATCCCCCTGTTACATAATAAAATCTCTTCAAAATAAATAACGAAGGGCCCTTATAATTTTGTGCTTACAAAGGAAAATAATAATCCCTATAATTTTGTTTTGATAACTCTTACGGGATTATTTATATATTTTTAAGAAGATCTTTTAAATTTTATCCCTTGAAAATAATCCCATTGCTATCTTATAGGAGATTATCCCTTTTGAATAGGGGTAATAATAATTTAAAAAGGGTTTAAAATCCCTTAAAATAAGGATTCCATGAAAATAGGCTTTTTAAAAATAACATAGAAAGCTTTTAAAACAAAACTCATGGCTTTAAAATAGGGTGGCTTTAATATGGGCTTTAAGATAGGTGGAGATCCTTCAATATAGGAGAGCCCACGTTTATTAAAAGAATGTGGCATTTTTTATTTTTTATTTGTTTTATATATTTTATTATTTTTATTTTTTTATTATTTTTATAAAAATAATATGCCACCTTTTGCCAATAATGGCTTGCCACGTGGAGGGGTGAGATGATGCCATATCAAAATTTCATTCGCCGGTCAAAGACTTTGGAGTGATGTGTCCGCTGACTAGATTGATGATGTGGCATTGACTGGACTGCCACGTGTCCACACATGATTGGCCGATTTTGACTTCTCGTAACTTGGGCAAACGAACTCCAATTTTGATGAAACGAACGTCATTGGAAAGCTTGCGATGAGCTCTTTGCATTGACACTAGTCTTGACCACTTTTGACAACTTTGATTTTTGACCTTTTTCTGACTTGGGTCTTTGAGTTGACTGAAGGTTTGACTGAGTGTATCTCGAGCACCGTAGCTCCGATTGACTCCGTTCGAGTTGCATTGGAGTCAGAATTCCCAATATTTTTTGATGAAGATGTTTCTGGAGAAAAATGAGGAACTTCAAAATTTGACAAAAATCCTCTGGATCAGGCCTCCCCACTAGAGAGCTTTTGGACCTCCAAAAGTGGCATTTATTCAGACATTAAGTGAGGACTTTGCCTCCCCACTTGTCCTGTATCATTTGTACATCTGTAAGCTTGGCTTACAATCACAATGAAGACTGCAACAACATTGTTGAACATAAACATCATTCTATCACTTCCATAAGCATCTACATCAACTGTCGTAGCTACTAGCCAACAAACATTGACTAGCATCAAGCTGAACAATAATGCAGATATGAAAGAGAATAAATCAACAACATATCGATCTTTCACAATAGAAACATTTTTACCCAAGGGACCATCAATGCTTTCAATCACCATTCCCTCATGTTGTACTGTGGGTGCATCCCGTGACATCTGACCCTGATTAGCTACTTCAAGTTCATGTCTAGAACCACCTGAACTGACAGACATAAGAGTCAAATCTTTACTTGCATTAATTACCCTCTTTAATTGCCCTGTGTTTGCAAAAGAATGATTAGTCTTAGAATGTACAATATACTATATGCCATCTTTAAACAAATGATAATGATTCTTTTCCCTGTAGAAAATAGCTTTTCGATCATATAGATAAGGGCTACCCAACACTATCCCACAGATATCTAGTGGAACCACATCAAACTGTACTTCATCCACAAACTTACTAGTGATTGCAAATTTCAAAGTGCATTGTCTTGTTACTTGCAATTTATCATTCTCACAAATCCAGCCTAGTGGATAAGGTTTCTTATGCAGTGTAGTTTTCAATCCCAAGTTTCTTACAACATCTTCAGAAATTAAGTTAACTTGAGAACCACTATCTATGAGTGCATCAAGTTTCACATTCTTAGCAATAACCCTTATGTGAAAAAGTTCATTCCTTTTCTTATCATCAGAGACTTCATTAGCTTTAGGTGTAGAAGCACAACTATCAAAGGAAACACTGGCAATAGGAGCTTTACCTTTCAAACCCATAGTTGTTATCTTAGTTTCATCATCAAAATCAGAACCAAGATCCATAACAACATTTGTTTCTTTCTCCTTACCTTTATGTTTTTGATTTTGTTTCTGAGCCCACTTAGGCTTCAATTCCGGATGCAACTTCCAACAATGATCTTCATCATGACCCTTCCTGTCAGAATGAGAGCAAGAAAACTTGTCATCCTTCTTAATTGTAGCTGTCTTCTTTCCTTTCCCTGTCTCTGCAACTTTAGATGATTTCTTTACAGAATTATCATTATCAAACTTATCAATAAAAAAACCCTTTCCTCTTGACTCTAAGTGTGTAGCTTGGACACAAACTTCATCCAAATTACTAGGGTTCAAGACCAAAATAGAATGTCTGAGATATGAATGAAGACCTCCTATGTACTTTAACAAAGTATCCTGGGTGTACAAAGGTACATTTAATGCAATAGCCCTTTTACGAAACTCGTGGGTGTAATCTTGAACAGACTGTTCTTTCCCTTGCCTAAAAGTTTTCCAGTTCATCATTAACTGTTGCATATAGCCTAGGGGATAAAATTGTTTTTTAAGAGCACTAACAAATTCTAACCAAGACAAATTGACTCTGCCTTGCTGTGAAATTTCTGCTCTAGTCCTACTCTCCCACCAGGTGAGAGTTGAACGTCCCAACCGAAGAGTAGCTAACTGGATCCTAGAAGCATCATCAAAGAGGTTTTAGACTCTACAATAGACTTCTACTTGCTGAATCCAGTCATCTAGTTTTTCAGCATCTAATTCACCACAATACTTAGGTAGTTAAAATTTAACATCCAATTTAATCTTAGGCTTATTTACACTCTTAAAAGGATTAGCAAAAAGAGAATGTGTAGAAGAAGGAGAAGAAGGGGGAGAAGAAGGTGTAGATGGAGGAGATTTTGGAGTTTCATCACCACCTCCTGGTTGCTTCTTCTTGCCTTTATGGTCTTCATGATCTTCTTGCTTCAATGCATTATCTTCTTCAAGTTTCATGCGTTCTTCCCTTTCTTTGAGAAACATCTCCAATGCAGCTCTCATTTGCCAAAAGGCTCTTCGAAACTCCTGCTCACTGAGTTCTTCAGGTACCTCCATTCCAGACACATACATTTTTGTAAAAGTTCTTCGTTTCCCAATCTCAGGATTATATTCTTCAAGCTTTCCTTCACCCTTTTGAATCCTGGATCTTGTTAGCATTCACAACAAATCTGCAATACTAGTCACCAAATGCTCTGATACCAATTTGATCTAATTTAGGATCTAGACTAATTGCATAATTGAATGCTTAACTTAAACAATTTAATGGAAACTCAAAAACAAGTGTACATTATTAAAATTATGCTTTAAAAATTAAGGTGATAACCAAAACATGAGAGAGAAGAAGAGAGAAAGTGCAAACAATATGATGACGAAGTTCACCACAATCGTGACTACGTCTCCGGGTCCGCTCCAATGGAGTGAGATCGATCCAATTATTCCTCCAAAAACTCAGTTACAATCTTCAGCATAGCCTCCCCTTGGATTATAAAGAAATCTGAAAATGCACTTCCAAAGTGCGTGAGAACAAGCTTCTCCAAAAGCACGAAGTTACAATAAGATTTCTCCAAGGAAGAAAAATCCCAACTCTCCACTTACAAAAATCACCTCCAAAATTCCTTACAAAAATAATTAGCTAAAACACACTTACAAACTCTCACCCATTTACCCTTTTTATACACCAATTTTACCCAATTTGGTGTATAACAACTTGATTTACAATCTCCCCAAATTTACATGTAAATCCAAAAGAAATCCCCCCATTACATAATAAAATCTCTTCAAGATAAATAACGAAGGGCCCTTATAATTTTGGGCTTACAAAGGAAAATAATAATCCCTATAATTTTGTTTTGATAACTCTTACGAGATTATTTATATATTTTTAAGAAGATCTTTTAAATTTTATCCCTTGAAAATAATCCCATTGCTATCTTATAGGAGATTATCCCTTTTGAATAGGGGTAATAATAATTTAAAAAGGGTTTAAAATCCCTTAAAATAGGGATTCCTTGAAAATAGGCTTTTTAAAAATAACATAGAAAGTTTTTAAAACAAAACTCATGGATTTAAAATAGGGTGGCTTTAATATGGGCTTTAAGATAGGTGGAGATCCTTCAATTTAGGAGCCCATGTTTACTAAAAGAATGTGGCATTTTTTTTTCATTTTTTAATTTGTTTTATATATTTTATTATTATTATTTTTTTTTATAAAAATAATATGTCACCTTTTGCCAATAATGGCTTGCCACGTGGAGGAGTGAGATGATGCCATATCAAAATTTCATTCGCCAGTCAAAGACTTTGGAGTGATGTTTCCGTTGACTGGACTGACGCTGTGGCGTTGACTGGATTGCCACGTGTCCACACATGATTGGCCAACTTTGACTGCTCATAACTTGGGCAAACAAACTCCAGTTTTGACGAAACGAACATCGTTGGAAAGCTTGCAACGAGCTCTTTGCATTGACACCGGTCTTGACCACTTTTGACAACTTTGATTTTTTGACCTTTTTCTGACTTGGGTCTTTGAGTTGACTGAAGGTTTGACTGAGTGTATCTCGAGCACCGTAGCTCTAATTGACTCCGTTCAAGTTGCATTAGAGTCAGAATTCCCAATATTTTTTAATGAAGATGTTTCTGGAGAAAAATGAGGAACTTCAAAATTTGACAAAAATCCTCTGGATCAATATCTTTTGGAGAGAAATGAGGAGGAATTATCCTTGTAACTAGATAATTGGCTATATCAGCATACCAAGGTGTGTGCACATTGATGGAAAACAAATTTTTATTAGGGAAAGAGTCATCAATGACTTGAGCATCCTCTGATGTAGTCAATCTAGAGAGAAAGTTTGCTACAACATTTGTCTTTCTTGGTTTCTCAACAATGGTGATGTCAAATTCCTGCATCAACAATAACCACCTTGCTAGCCTACCTAAAATCAAGGGCTTATTCATGAGATATCTTATGGCTACATGGTCTATATGAATAAAGATCTAATATCCTGTTATGTAATGCCTGAACTTGTTAAGGGCATAGATAACCGCCAACATCTCCTTCTCTATCACTGTGTAATTAAATTCAGCTCCTTGTAGGTTTTTGCTGACAAAGTAGATTGCATTCTCAATTGCTCCTTCTTTTTGTCCTAATACAACTCCTATAGCATAATCAGATGCATCTATATGAATATAAAAAGGAAGCTCCCAATTAGGGCTTTTGAGTACAGGAGCATGGGTTAAGGTTGCTTTCAAATCAGAGAATGCTTTGTCACAATCTTCTGTCCATTGGAAATTAGCATCTTTAGTTAGAAGATTTTATAGTGGTGCTGCCATTTTACTAAAATCTTTGATGAAGCGCCTATAGTATCCTGCATGTCCCATAAAGCTTCTAACATCTTTTTGTTTGGTAGGAATAGGAAGATTGGTAATCATCTCAATCTTGGCTAGGTCCACTTGAATTCCCTTCCGAGAGATGTAGTGGTCAAGGACTACTCCTTCCTCCATCATCACGAAGCATTTCTCACTGTTCAAGGATAGATTATGGTCTTCATATCTCTGTAAAACTTTCCTTAGATTTTCTAATGCTTCTACAAAACCAACACCATAGGTAGTAAAATCATCCATATAGATTTCCATACAATCATGTGAGATATTTGAAAATATACTAATGAATTCCCTTTGAAAGGTTGCAAGTGAATTACACAAACCAAATGGAAGTACTGAGTAGGCATAAGTCCCCCATGGACAGGTAAATATTGTCTTCTCTTGATCCTCAAGTACAATTTGTATATGATTATAACCACTGAATCCATCTAGAAAAGAAAAATATTGCTTACCTGCAAGTGAATCCAGTACTTGGTCTATGAAAGGAAGGGGAAAATGATCCTTTTTGGTGGTAGAGTTTAGTTCTCTATAGTCAACACAAACTCTCCATTTACCTCCCTTTTTAGACATAATTACCAATGGGGACACCCATTGGTTGTCTGAGATAGGGTAAATAAATCCTACATCCAGTAATTTCTATAGTTCCCTTTTTACAATCTCCCTCAATGTAGGGTTGATTCTCCTTTGTGGCTGCCTTATTGGTGTGCAGACATCTCTAATATATATCCTACGAGTACAAAGCTTGGGGTCCAATCCTTTCGTGTCATGGTAATCCCATGCAAATGCATGTTGATGGGTCTTCAACAGGTTTGTCAGGGACAACTGTTGCTCTTGACTCAACTTGTTATTAATATTCAAATGTTTCCCTTCTGACACTTGCACTTGTGTGGTTAACTCAATCATGGTTGTTTCACTAATGCTTGGAATTTTTAACTCTCGTGGTTGCAATGTATGAAGCATATCTGTTGCTGTAGGAAGTTCAGTTGTAGGAAGAGTGAGTAGAAGTGTTTTCACTAGACCTGCATAACCAGATTCATGAGTGGATGATTCTTCATGCTCCTCACAATGGTTCTAAATTATGTGGGACAACACTTCATCTTCCTCTTGAAGTTGCATGAAAGGACTTCTGCCAACAATCATGAGTTGTACCATTGAATTGACTTCCTCGGTCTCTTCTCCAACATGTGGCCATATGGGGTTATCCATATCATGGGATGGTTGAGCAGGAGGGTAGATAACAAGTTTTTTGGTGCTTTTCCCATCAAAAATAGTCATGTCTCTTGATCGACATCCAATGTAAGCATCTGCTATGGCTAACCATGACCTTCCTAGAATAATGGGATACCCTCCTAGTGTAGCTTTAGGAGAAAGGATCATGAAATCTGTTGGGTATTCTCAAGATTCTAGAGTTACAACAAGGTCTTCTACTATACCATCTAGTTTGACAGTGGAACTATCAACAAGCTGCAAGACAATAGGAGTAGGTCTCATATTTGCAACATTCAGTTGCTGCAGGATATCCTTAGTCATCACATTTATTGTTGCTCCCAAGTCAATTAGAGCATTCTTTATTTGGATTCCATTTATAATAACTCCTACCACAAGACTACCTGGGTCAGTGTACTTAGGAATAGTAACTTTCCCAAGCATGATATCTGCCAACTATCCCACCACATGAATTGTAGTGGGGTCTTTCTTTTTCCTCCTTGGATTTTTGATCCATGCTTCCTTGATTACTTTTCCATATATGGGGACATACTTTATGGCCTGAAACAAAGGTATCTTAACACATATGTGTTTCAATTGATCCAAAATATCAAAGGTTGTTTCCTCCCTCTCTTTCTTTTGTTTAACAACTTCTAACCTTTGAGGAAACGATGGATTTTGATCAATTTGCTGAACTGGTTCAGGATTTTTAGGCACACTTGGCTGAATAGGGACATTGTGATGCTTCTCTTCTTCCATAGGAAGCTGGGTGATAATAGGATTGGAAGAAGCTGACAAAGTGGTTCCTGAACGAAAAATGAATGTCACTCACACTCACAGCATATGCAGGGAATTTATTAGGATCTACAGAGTAGACTGGTTGTTGTTGTGGTTTGTTATTTGGGTTAGGTGTGGGTTGAGCTGGTAATTGAGTAGGTATAGGTGTGCTAGAACTTGAGCTAGTAGGAAGAGTCATTATGGTAGACTGTTGAGGTTGTGGAGGTGGTTGCATATAACTAGTTGTCTGGTTTGGCCATTGTTATCCTCCCCTCCATTGGGATGTCTACTTCCAGTTTCTTGGAGGTGGCTACCAATTCCCCTGGAACTACTGCTAATTCCCCTAAGATTGTTTCTAGTGGGGTGGAGAGTTTCGGTGATTAGGCCAAGTATTTGTAGGGCTGCTCCAAGGCTAAGGTGGATATCCTCCATAGTTGGATGGGTATGGGGGTTTCCATTAATTACCAGATGCATAAGAATTGAAATAAGGCCCAACAAAAGATAATGGATCTGGTGGCATACCTTGTCTTGGGGCCCATGGTATCCTTTTTGCAATGAAGTAGGCTTGATCATCATCACCTTAGACTGGCTTGAACTCAGGTGGGATTTGCTTGTTGTCAATGTTAGCTACCATTTTGCATCTATAGTCCTTCTTATTTTGTCTGCAATGAGGTCAATATTATACCAACATTGCCTCTGCCTCCTCATGTTTCTTCTTTGCTTGAAGTGTATCTAGCTACGTAGCCAGGTTGTTTATGATGTCTTGCTTGAAATATTCCAACAAGTGAGTAATCTTCATCCTTGAAACTCCATTGGTGGATGATTTACCCCTAGAGGATTGGTAACCTCTTCCTTTCTTTGAAGTTGCCCTAGAATAGTTTTGACATATCTTCTTAATATCATCCCAAGGAACTTGGGTGATATCTCCTCCTCCCATTCGGTCCAAAGAATCCATGTAGTTATCATTGATCCCTCTAAGGAAGAGAAGCTTTGGAGACTCTTCATTGAGTGTATGATGTGGGGATTTATGTAGGCAAAACAAAAACCTTGAAATATAATCCTCCAAACTCTTTTCTTCCTTCTGTTGCATCCTAAAGATGTCATCTCTTCTCATATCATTGCCCCTACAATATTCTTTGTACTTCTCAAGAAACTTTATTCTCATATCATCCCAAGTCTCTACAATATTCCTACCTAAGCTCATAAACCATCTTAATGCAACTTATTTCAAGGTGGTAGGAAACAACTTAAGCCTATGAGCATCAATGGTATAGTCATAACTTCTGTAGAGGATAGAAAACTCAAACAAGAAAGTATTAGGGTCTTATGTGACAAGCCCATAGAACTTAGGAAGGATTGAAGTATGGATGTTTTTGAGGTTATTAACATCATTTTGATGAGTGATAGAAAATGGAAAAGATGGTTGGTTGGGTCTGTTTCAGTTTGCACCATGCCTACTTGATGGAGTTCTGGAGCAAATGGATTTTCAATCAGATTTTGGTCTTCAGAGGAAGTGTCAGAATTGGTCAAATTGGGAAATGCATCAACAAAAGGATGTGCCTCTTCTTCTTCTTTGTCTCTTAGCAGATTTTGAAGCTCAACTAGCTAAAATGGGTCAAGGTCATTAGGAAGGAATCTCCCATAAGCATCTCTTATCCTACCTCTATGCATGTAGTATCAAGTTAGTACCTGCCAACTCACACAAAGAATTGGTGAAAGAATAGCAGGTCATTACTTTCCTAAATGAAGGGTATGCTAAGAACAAACTTCATAAAATACTATAGTAAGAAAGAAACTATCAATAACTCCAAAGAACTTCCTAGTTTAACACCATCCCCAACAATGGTGCCAAAAATGTTGGCCTCCTCTAATGGTTCAATAGCTAAGCCCTAGAGCTATGACTTAGAGATTGGACATCTGCACTAAGTAGCTATCTTACTCATCATGAAGGTGCATTTCATTGTCAACCTAGGTATGTGGGTCAACACTATATGTGCACTAGGACTCCACTGTAGTCATCCATAAGCTAGAAAAGAAACAGTACTGGAAATAAAATGATGGAAAGAAATCAACTTCAACACTGAGCATGAATCAACAACTAGACTAAGCATCAAAAACTGTACTGAAAATGGATGATAGAAATAAGAATATCAACAAACAAACAAGAAACTAGTCTATTTGCCTTGGCTGCAGAAACAATCACAGAACAAAATTCTAGTGGTTGCAGGAACATACAACCGCTGAAACTGAAACTAATTGTTGAACAAAAAAATAAATTTAAACTAAATGGGTGGAATTCTCACCAAGTGGGCTCCCTTGAGTGAGTCTTCCTTAAGCTAACTCAGATGCAATGAATCATAATATCATTGTATTCCTTGAAATCATGATTACAACATATCAACAATATAATTGTATTACTAAAACTAGAAAATGCAAGTAAAATCTCAAAACATCCAACCTTATGAAAAGGGGCATTTGACCATTATTTATAGAGAGAAAAACTTTTAATTAACCCTAACTACCTAGGCAGTCGACTCCATCAAAATAGGAGGATGCCATTTATTGAAAAGCATAGAAAAGAGAGGGAGGAAGTTATGCATGCGCCAAATTTGGTCAAAGTAGATTTTCCCCAATGAGAATCTAGCACAACACACTACCTAGATTTGCTCAACAAACAAACATGAACATTAAAAGGTAGTTACAATCTTTCATTCGAACTACAAATTTCCCTCCATTGAGAGTTTTCCCTCCTTCGACCTCTTAATGACCATCTTTTTGCCTCTCTTGGCAACCGATTAGCTAGTAGGAGTTTCTTCCACTTTGCAAGCTTTGTTGACATCAACATCTTAGTGTGAACCTTCATAATGATATTAGCACGCACAAACAATTGCATATCCATAATTACCTTAAAGTAACATCCATTCAACCACATGTAAAATTAACATAGATAATTCACATAACATGTTAATATCATTAAAATTCACAAGGATAAACTTATGCCTATGGTTTATGGTTTTAAGGAAATAACATGGGAAAATGTCAACAACCAAGTGCCAAAGTCTATGGTAACTGTTACCCAATTTTCACCTACGGGCTCAATCAAGGGGAAATTATGTTTCAAATTCGCATGTGGATTAAATGTGGCTCCCATAAGGGTTGAGCCCAGCGTTTAGGTGCTCGGATTTCATTGGGAAGGTCCTTATCTAATAGGGAAGTCTATTGGAAAGCCTTGCCTCAGTCAGTTTTGACATAAAACTCATCAGAGCAGAAAGTCGGCAAGACCCTCCTATTGTCTTGCTGACTAGCAGTGCGTTTTAATCATTTTTGAAATGTTCCGGTCGGCCAGACATTTTAATCACTGTAAGGTTTTGTATCTCCCTCCACATGGGAAGTATCTTGCTGACAGGAGTGAGGTCTCATTGAAGGTTAAGAGTCTCACCAAAGGAGGGCCCGAGCTCACCAAGAGAGGAAGGCTTCGGCATGAAGTCTCAGCGACTATTGAAGATCTTAGTGAAAGCTTATGCCTTCGCTATGATGTCTCCCCGACCGAGGGTGGTCTTGCCAAAATAGAAAGGGACATTGGTAAGACTCTTGTTGTTCGCCATAAGGTCTCACCGACAAGGTGAGGCCTTGTCGAAGTGAAGTGACATTGGCGAAGGAAATGAGCTCGGCATGAAGTCTCACCGATAACGAAAAGGTCCCGTCGAGAAAGTTTGACATCAACGTAACGTCTGGCCGTTAGAGTGATGTCCTGCCAATTTTTGGAGGTCTTGGCGAAATGAAGTGAGCTCAGGGAGAGAAAGGGAGCTCACTATGAGGTCCTGTCGAGAGAATAGTGTCTCGTCGATAGGGAGCTAGCTACGGTGGGACTCATCGCTGAGAGGAGGAGTTCAATAAGAAGTCTTATCGACCCGATAGGGTCTTGCCGAGATGAAATGGCCTCACCGAGAGATATTGCCTTCGGCATGAGCTCTTGCTGACAATGGAAGGTCTTGTCGATAGCAATCAACTTGCCATGGAAAATGATATCGGTAGGACTCTTAGCATTCGCTATGATCTCCTATCGATTGATGATCTCTTGCCGACATGATGTGTCTCTGACGATAGTCTAGGCGATGATGAGGGAGAGATCGGTATAACTTTTGCATTTGATATAGGGTCTCGCCAACTGTCACGTGTCCTGCCGAATGCTACTGTGAGGTCTAATTGTATCGGGGAGACACAATTAGTGTCTCACCGACATGCGATTCTGATGAGGCAACCTTTGACCATCTGGGAATCTACGTGACATGAGTTCAACCAATCTGAGTGAGCTATAGGTGAACTATTGGCAGCTTGACCAGTGCCAGGAGGATCAACAAAGCATAAATGAAGTGGATCCACTTCACTTCAATTGATGATCATGACATGCGAATTTAGTTCAAGGAGCACCTGATGCTGCTTCTCAAAGAAAATCAACTTGAAGAAAGATCTGAAACAAGAGGAGAGCAGAGAAACCGCGAGTCACAGTGACAGCTGGGATGTCGGTTGGTAAAGGAGGTTCGAAGGTGGACATGAGGACCAGAAGTTAATGCTGCAAAAGATCTTAAGGCTTCCCCTAAGGGCGATCTGGCACCGACATGGACATGTGAACGCAACTTTAATTTCATAAAAATATCTAAGGGGCTGATCTTTTCGAAGGCTGATATTTTGTAAGCCCTAGGGGCTGACATATTTTTGTATATAAGGCATTTTTGCCTCTTTGTAAAGGAGTTCTCTTGATGCTTTTTGAAAGTCTGTGACTTCTATAGTCCTTTCTCAGATTAGCAAAATTTTGTAACTCATTTTGGAGCATAATATACAGAGCTCACCTTGATCATTGTGGATGTTTCAAATTACCATCTTGTTCTTGCAAAGTGTTGTGCATTTCAGATTAATGATCAAGTTATTTTGTGAATTTATTTCATTCCTTTATAACTTTATCTTGTGTTTTCATGCCTTCCTTTGCAAAAGTATCATTATACAAATCACAAACTGTGTTCACTTAGTCACACATGGATTCTAATCTGTGAAAATCTTTTTCCTTTTTTGAAAAAGTGTGTGAATCGAACCTTTTTGTGAAACATTAATGCAAAGCTTTTACAGAATTTGATGTGCGATCTTATGTTCATTGTCAATTTTCAAGTGTAACCTAAGTATCCCATTACTCTTGTCATTTTGGTGTATCACCATAGGATTTAAGTTTTATTTTTATGCATTCCTTCTCCCTTTACCTCACAAAGATTAGTAATTAAGTGATATTACCAGTTAGGAATTAGCCTCATCCAGAGGTTCATTTCAACTTTAGGTGACCCAAAGCCTTGAAATGATCCCATGTTTCTCTAAGAAAGCTCAGTTTTTGTAACTTTGCATAGGGTGCAATTTTTAGAGATAACAGTAACAACAACAAATATATAATAGACCCTATCAAAATTGAGCCATTAATTGGACTCGTCAAATACAATATTATTTCATATAGCGATCATTTACATTGTTCTATTAAACCCCATATTGTAGTAAAAACCCTATTTTTTATTGACTTTGTAATGTAATTTATGGGTATAATGTAATTTTATGGGCATGGGCATGGCGACCTTACCTATAGCTACTTGAGTCCTTCATTCGAATGATTGTCCTCTCTGTCACGGTCTCCAAGTTTTGTGATCATGTGCTCCCTCGGGTCTCTGACAGTGGTAGTAGTGATAGATGTAGTTTCAGTAAAATGAACTGACAAACTAAGTTTTCCAGTTTATATATATTTAAAAATAAATAAAACAAGGCCTTTGATTGAAGTTATTATTTTATTATTATTGTTTAAATAAAATAAAACCTTTGATCAAAGGTTTATCTTTAACCAAAGGCTTTTATGTGGAGACCTTCAATCGAAGGACCTTCATTTGAATAAATATCTTCGAATGAAGGTGTCCTATTAAATCTTCAAACCTCCCACCAAAATATTCATTTTATACAAACACAAACACCATCCAAGATCAAAATACTATTACCAATCCATTATATCAACCAAGCATTCCATTCAACAAATATAACATCCTTAATCCAATGACAAATACACAATCACCTCCATCATTTACATCTAACGTCCATACTTACATATCTAACAACCTTAACATCACCCACAAAAACTATAACCCCATAACACAATCTCCACATACTATCAACCCAAGTCCAAATTAAAACTTAAATCCAAATAATTAAAACATCTATCAACATAACACCCCCCAAAGATCATGACCTCTTAGTTCATATATATTTTTAAAAATAATAAAATAAGGCCTTCAATTGAAGTTATTATTTTATTATTATTTTTAAATGAAATAAAACCTTTAGTCAAAGGTTTATCTTTAAGCGAAGGCTTTTCCATGGAGACCTTCAATTGAAGGACCTTCATTTGAATAAATATCTTCGAACGAAAAAAATATCCAATACTGTAGGATATTCAGCTTAGAACTAAAAATGGCGATTGGTTATAAATGCTCAGAGTGGAGGAGAATTTTTTTTTTTTTTGAACTATAGGAGATGCAATCATGTGACCGTAGATTGCGTAAATAATAAAAAATTAGATATCGATCATCAAAATAACTCAGACCTGCTTTCTAGAATGGGCTCTTCGTGCCACGCTAATGGGATATCACTGCCACAAGAAGGGGATGTGGGCAAAGCAAAAATCACAACGGCTAAGGGTTTCCCTTTCCCTACAAATAGGGACACCCCAAGGAACATGAATGAGGACTACTCTTCACCTCCAAATAAGTCTCCTAGTGTTTCTACAAACAAAAAAGAAAGGTTGGAGCATGTAGTCAATTGTAACAATATTAATCCTCCAAATACAAAAACCCAAATAAGAATGAAGGTAATGGCATTGATGGTGAGGTAGTGTATGTGAATTTAATAGATAATTATTATTGATTTTCTACATGCACTATGTCTAAGTCTTGATTGATATGTTGATTGAAAAACATCCATAACTTTCAAAGGTTTCATATTTTTTGAATTTGAAAGATGCATCACAATCTATGCTTCACAAGTTATAGAGTGAAAAAAAATTGAATTGAATACATTTTTGACCGAGTTAGGTTGGCTAGAAAATTAGTTTTTAATATTTCTAAAAATTCTTACTAAAAAATTCATAACTAATTATCTACTTGCAAAAAAACTACAAAAAATATGTGTGACATCTGGGCAAGTTTCCTTTACTTATATTGAAAGATTTGTTTTTTTTTTCTCATACTTAGGTTGACTAAAATGACACATGCTTTTTAATTCTTTTCAAAAATTATAGTATTGCTTCAATAAAAATTTAAACTTCCACAAAATAACTTCTTTTTTCCTAAAACAACTAGTAGCCTACAAACTACATTCAAATTTCTAAAGATTCTATTCCTACATATTTTTCAAATTATGTTATTAACCTATTCAAAATTTTATGCCAAGTTGCTTAACTTTGTTTTTCTATATTTTTATTGCTACTTAGAGGCATAGTTTAGCCCATCATGATCTTGCACTCACCCTTATGCTACCAAAATTAATCAAGAATCTAAATGTTATTGATACAATTATAAAGGTATATTTGAGATATGTATTGTAACCAATTAATGTTGGATATTGAAATCAAATTTTCTTTAGATTGTGATTCTTTTCTCCCAAAAGGGTTTTCCCATGTAAACCATCTTCTCATGGTATAAATGTATTTGTACATTTTTTTTGTAACTATAAAATCTTTATTTTTTACACATATCTCCCATTAAAGGTTAGTGTTGGAATAATTTCCTCACTATTTATTCCCTTCATAGATATTCTTGGATAGGTAAGAAGGAATGATTATGTTGTAATTAAAATTGTTATAAAATAGGTGAGATATCACCTCAAACTCATGTTTATATGCATTCAAATAACATAACTAAGCTATATAGGTCTATTTAGGACACTTTTGACACAACTAATCACTCTATGGAGCACCAAATAGCATATGTACAACACTAAAGAAAGATAAGAACATCCACGATCATGAAAATTCTATTTCTATATGGAACCCCCAAAAATGGAGCTAGAGCATGGAAAGAATGTGCATGCATAACTAATCACAACCACCAAGACCTCTAAGAACATGTGTTGATTTATAAGGAAACATGCAAAAGCTATTTGGTTGAGAAATTAGCTTGCACTAACCATCATCATTTGATATAAGAGTGAAAAACCATAAAATATGGTGTATAGGAACTTAGAGAATACAAAAGAATGGTGTTAAAATTTTTGAAATTTAAATGAGGATTGATAGTTAATTATGATAGACTCTTAAATCCATGTCTAGAATGTAACACTAAATAAAAGTGCATGCTACAAGGATTGGCTTGTGGGCATAGTTTATTCAGTATCAATAGGAAGTCACCACACCACATATAGGACACATGACCCATTTTCCCTTGATTTGAAGAGGTTCTTAAGACTACCATAAAGTTTTCATGTGGCATTAAAATATTTTTTGTTGTACAAGATAATAATCACTCTCAATGTGGTAGGCCCACCATTGCCAAAGGTAATGTTTGGTAAGCAATAATTTGATAATGACTCCAACTCAGCTACCAAAGAGACCATTTTATTAGGATAATAAAACATCAACACCTACATTGGTATGAAAAATTGGTCTCATGGACCATCAAATAATAACCATAGGAAATACATAGAAATTGAGTGTTGTAAGGAGAGAAGATATCGGATCCTATTACAATTGTTAGCATAAAGGGACATAAACCAAAAAGGAATTGGTCCACATCCAAAATTTATGATCAAACTTCCATCCAAAAAAATTATGGCCCAATGAGTTATCAACACATATATATATTCCACATAGTTCCACGAGGAGATTGGTCTTCTAAAAAAGGGTTAAAATGCAAGAAAATTGTAAGGGATTAGGTAGTTGGTGTGTTGAAGGGAAGATCTAGTAGATAGTTAAAAGTGGTAAAAGTGAATATGCATGTGATTACTAAAGTTTATATGTACCATTAATGGTAAAGAGACACATAATTCATATGACAAGAGGTAAGTAGTAAGGTTAACTATTCATGGCAATAGAAACAAAGAAAATGAAAAAAGTCATGTGCATTAAATTGTGCACTTGTGGGGCATAGGCAATCACTAAGAGATTAAAAAATTGAGTGTGAAGTGGATTTTGGTGGGATTGCACTTATAAATTGTGATATGTATGGAAATATTAATTCAAATCTTGACAATAAAAGTGGGATCTAAGGCCATTATTGTTAGCAAGTAGGCTACCATTAATGTTGGAGGGGATGATATAGAGAAATGAATAGGAAAACCGCTTGATAGAAAATGGGCCCAAAGAAATAGAATACATTTTTAACACTATGGAAAAACTTAAGACGTAACCCCATGAACATGAGACATAATCACTTTCACCCATAAGAGGTTATGCCAATATAATGGGGCCCACTAATGAGCAACTATGTAACCTTAAAAGAATTTGGACACAATATGATGTGTCTGGGATAAAGATAGGTTTATAGAAAAAATATTATGAGTTTTCAAAGGATTAACAACACACAAAACCTAATACTATAACATAAGATTTCTCAAATTTGTAATCAAATAAGGTTTAGGGGCACAAATGACATGAAATTTTGAAACTTTGGGGTAGGTGCCAATAAAATGATCTATTATTTGGTATTGGATTGTTGAATTATTACCTCCAACTACATGGATCATGTGTGGGGATTTTAAAATGGTAGAGGATACACCTGACAAGTGTGATAATTTTATCATGAATTGGAAAAATAGAGAAAGAGGTATAATTTTTCATGCATAATAAGTTGGACCTTTTTCATCACATCATTGGTTACTATCATAACCAAGATTATGAAATATATGGGGTAGAGTATGCTTGAATTATAAATGGGTTCTTAAAAGGATTGATATTCCCACGGTGTTAGCTTGATATTTTTTCTCTTTTACTAACTATTTTTCCTTTCTATTTGAGCCTTTGTCGAATGTTGTCCTTTTAGAATACTTTCATACTGAGTTCTACATTGAAAGATAATATGTTGCACCAAAATATTTAAAATGTATTCTTTAATAATACTTCTTTATTTCCTATAATTGCTCAATTTTATGTCTAAAACTTAGACCCACATGCATGTTATTAGATAGGTTGGATCTATTGGTGGAATAATGCAATTAAGTTAGTTCTAATTTTTTATACATATATTGGAACCGACTACCTACCTTTTGTTTTGAATCTCCACCACACCATTTCTAAGCTTGAAACACAACCTTTTAATCCTCTACAAATTCATGTTATAATAATTTACAATTAGGAATATATTATAGATAACATTTCCACCATAGGGGCTCAAATCAAGGCTCACATGCACTTGTTTAAATTTGGGGATAGAGTCTTCAATTTTATAATATTCTCTTTAAGAGATCATCATATTTCAAGTGATCAAACACATAAAATAAGGACCTCAAATACTATAATAACTTATTTCCATTACCCATGATTTCATCCAACACTATGAATAGGTTTTCAAGGATTAGGATCCCCCCTTGGAGTGATCTAATGTTATTCAATAGGCATTTAGGTGGTTGCCTACTAGGCTTTACCTTCTCATGGATCATTCTGTGAAATTTTTTCACTCAAATAGACCTTCACAAGGATTATTTTCCCATGCTAATGATAAATAACTTAGATGTGATAGATTTCTATGTGAACTATAAAAATCCCTCTAGGATATGGTTGCTAATGATCTTCATCGAGATTATATAGAAGCTTATAAATCAAAATTCATAGAAAATATTATTAACAAAGGATATATTAATTTCATTCCTAAGATTCAAGATTTGAATAATATTTGTAATTAACGACTAATCACCTTGCTCAATGTTTCTTATGAAATCACTTCTAAGGCTCTTTCTCTGAAGTTGTGTCATGTTCATTCTTTGACTTTTAAGCTAGAGAAAACTAGGTTTATCAAGTCTAGATATTTTTTTTTATCACATCATTAATGTTTGGCAAGGAATAGATTAGGCTATGTACGTTCTTAATATATATCCATCTTTATTAAAATTGATTTTCTAAAATCCTATGATTATATAAAATGACCCCTTCCACAATTCAAGATTCATGTTTTGGTCCCAAATTCTTGATGTTTCTTGAAATTATTTTTGTTGATTCTTGTGAGTGTATCACTATTACTGGCCATCAATCTTCTCATTTTGTGGGTTTTCACTCCATATAATAAAGAGTTTCCTTTTCTCTTATCTTACATATTTCAATTACTCGAGGCTTCATTTATCTTCTAGTTCATGTTGTTTCATAAAATCTAATTAATGGTATCACTTTTTCAATTATTCTTAATAGCTTAAACGGTCAGCATTTTTATGATTATTTTATTACTTTTTTGGAGGATGAAAATAATATGAATCAACTACTTTAATGCTTAGATACATTTTACCTTTCTTCTAGTTCAAGTATTCAATGGTAGAAGAGTCAATATTATAGGAAATATTCCTTCCCTAAACTATTATGAATTAACTCTTTTGATTGGAAGTGGAGTTATCATGGATATTTTATTAAGCTCTTATACATTCCCTTTGGCTTTCAAGATTCTTATCTACTCTATGGTAAGCTATTATTAGTTGGGTGGGAAAAAATTGGCTTCTTGGATTACTAAGAATCTATCTCTTAGAGGTAAATTTAAGGTTTTTTCTAAGGTTCTAGTAGCCACCCACGTTTATCATTTCTCATGCTACATGCCTTTCAAATATTTTCTCAAATATTTTTCATGGAAATCTCTACAAAAAAGAAAATGATTTCATAGAGTTTCTTGGGAATTTTGTTTCCCCCCTCATAACTCTAGAGGGATAGGTCTTATTGGTATGCAACAAAAATGTAAAATCTTATGTTCTAAATGGTTAATTAGAGACATTGGGAGTGATGAAGCTTGGAAAGTCTTACTTCACTATTGTATTTCTACTTGTGTGCTAAATTTTTGTAAGGTTGAGGAATAAATTGGCCTTCATTTCATTTTCATTATGTAGGATCTTGATCTAATTTGGGGTAATTTTGTTAGCAAAATTATATGGAAAGCACAGGACACTATTAAGTAATGGTTTCTATAAAACAATAGAAGAGTATCAGACAAGGATACATAGTGGTAGCTACATGTAGTATTGAAGCGAACTAAAAGGGAAATTATGATCAAGCAATATAATAAACTATCATAACAAAAAGAGGAATTTGTTAAAGGAGTGACAAATTTTAAATGGGTGGTTCTTGGTGGCTACAAATGGTGGAAGGTTGAAATTTATTGATTAGACCTATTGGATGATGGAAACAAAGGATCATTGAAGGTTTGGGAAGAAAAATAGGTAAGCCATGAAATATGGAAAGGATCAATAATTGATTCCAATATCTAATGGAAAACAACAAGGTTGATTATGGGACTATAAAATATGTGCTTTAATCATGTAAGGAAAATTTTCAAACATTAGAAAAGATGGAAGCAATCATTGAGAATTTTGTGTTCCCATTGGTATTTATGAGGACCCTTCCTAAATGTAAAGGAAGGACCATGATTAAATTAAGGGAGTTGATAAACAATTAAGGAATGATCATGTGAGATCCTAAGGATATTTAGTTGTAAGCTACATTGAATGGAAATATGACACACATGGTAGGGAGTAGATGAGTTTGAATTCTTAAGAATTTGGCTAATACCCAATGAGAAGGTGCATTGATATGAATGTTTGAAAGGGGCATGCATGATTTCAAAATATTTCAAGGATTTGAGGAGAGGAGGTGGGTCAAAAATATCTAATAGAATAGGTGTCTAGTAGAAAATAGAGAGGAGATATCCTATGTGATCTTAAAAATAAGGAAGAAGTTGAGAGGAATTGGTGAATATAGAGGAAAAATGATACAAAATTTTAGAAAAGGGATCAAAAAATATGGAGAGAAGAAAGATAGACACTGACAAAGAGGAAAAAATAAAGAAGAAGAAGGCCTTGGCAAGGAGGAGGAAGATTGTAAAGAGGTGTGTGGATAGTCAATGAGGGCTGATAGGAAGGTAGAGAGTTCAAAAAATAAAGAGAAGAGTTACATGCTATGGAGATCATCCAATGAGTTGGGAAAAAATAAGACATCCATAAGGAGCCAAGTAAACTTGAGTAAAGGATCCAACAAGAAAGAATGGCCCATGAGAAGTGTAAGGCCACTTAACCCACTTATTATAACACAATTTGGGATATTCTAGTATGTAGTAATGATGTACCTAGTAAGCATAGAGTTCATACTTCCATTAATAAGAATGAGTTTAGTTAGGTGAAGCTTACTTCCTATTTGTGAGTAGTAATATTTTTAAAATATATTGATATATGATCAAGTTGTGATTGAGTTGGATGATATTTTTAGTTGTTTGACTTCAAGGATGAATTATTTGATTTCTTATGTTAATTTCTCATGTATAATAATGTTGGTTACTAGAAATATCCATCATGAATATTTTGTGAGATATTTGATCTTATTAAATGAGCTAACATCGCTACAAGCATTTGATTGTGTTTAGGCCTAAGGACCATGTCAAATACTTTGTCAACAATTCCTAGCAACATGCTCAATAATCAAGCTATAGAGGTATGATAAGTGCATGTATAAATTTTACAATTATTATGATGCATATATGTTATGATTCCTTTGTTACATATATAGCTTTGGGCATCTATTTCTCCTATGAATATAATGGTGATTTGTATACACATTATTGTGATACTGCTCTATTATTATCACATTTGAATCCTTGTTTGTATCATTATCGATTGTCATCATGTCCAAGTTGTTGCTAGTTATCCACATTTTGTAATTAATTACTTACCATTTTATTATAGGTGTTATAAAACTCTTATTGATTGCTTTATCTTTTCTATTCACACACAATTGTATTTGCACACCATCATAGCATGAAAGAGTAAAGAGCCATAGTCACACATACACATATATAAGAAATATAATTGCATAATCTACATAGGTGGCCTAGGAGAACACTCTCATAGCATCTCATGTATCTCTTGAGTGAAAGCAAACACATCCCAGAGGGAGAATATGTCCCATCGTATGATACTTTGGGAAAAGTGTAAAGCATATTTCCACAAATAGCATATGATTAAGCTATGATTAGGCCTTTTGATGCATTTAACTATTTGACATTATGTTGAGTATGAGGATGAATACATACATATCTATCATGTGATAATTCTTATAATGTAAATAGTTAATGAAAGAATGATAAATTTTTGTGGTTGTATTATCAATGGATTTAAGTAAATAAATTGACCTTAGGAATGTCTACACAATAAAATCAAATTATATGTGAATATTAAATTTTAAATGGAAGATAAAATTATTTGATGTGAGAAGTGTACCCTATATGAATTACGGTTGAGGTGTTCTAGTTTTTTTATGATGTGTTATGAGTGAGTTCACATTGCTTCGGCTATATTTACTATGTTTTACTAATGATTCTAATTAAATGTGAACCAAGCCTAGACTTGAAGGAATCAGGAGGGTGGAAGCAAGTTTCATATAAAAGAGAATCTGTTGAGTTGAATTTTTTGGTATCATGCAAGAACCATGAGAATTCATTAAAATGCCAGTTTAAGAGGTATTTCTTACTCATAGATTTTAGTACAATGTTTAATTTAGCTTGGTAATAACATTTTTTGAGGTAGTATATCAACTAGTTGTATCTTTCATGAGTTAGGAAATTATTTTTCTTTGATTTCTATAAGATACAAATTGTTAGATCCTCTATGGTGACATTTTTGGTTAACTTACATTATAGCTTATTGGTGTTATAAAATTGTGTGCTATTCTTCTTATGAGTAAATCATATTTGAGCCATTCTATTAAATATTCTATGCTACTCATCTATGTTTACCTTATGACATTCTACACATTATTTGAGATGTTATTTCATTAAAGTTTCTCTATCAACTCATACTAGATGTCCTTGTATCTTCCATATTCATGAGATGTGTTTTTGAGTCACTCTATCAAAATTGTACCTTATCTACTTCTTGGAACATTCCTCTCAAATAGTTTAGTATCTTTCTATAAGCATCCTTACCAAATAGATTCACCTACTTTGTTATGTGATCAACTTTCTACGAACCTAATAAAAAATAATAATATACATAATACATTTATATTGATTTCAATAAATTTCATTGTCACAAAAGTATATCTAACTAAAAATTGCTCCATGGGGGGGTGGCAGGGAGATTGGGAATTTGGAGAAAGGGAGAATCGATCAACATTCTTACTATTTGTTAAAGCTAATGTGGAAATGAAAAGGGTATTTTTGGTTCAGTTACTGCCCACAGATGCCTATGTAGTATATAAGACATTGTAGCATTTGTGAATTGTGTGGATGAAGAATTATCCTTCTTGGTATTATGCTCATACCTTGACTCATATCAAAATCATAAATGATCGCATGTCTTATAATCAAAGGACAATTAGGAAATAAATCTGGTTTACTATGTTGGTCATCTGAATTTTATGGACTCGTGCGAACATTTTCTTTAATCTTGGACCTAAAACATTTCTTTGAATTGGATACTAGAAATAGCATGACATACACTGTATTTGTGTCTTGTACAAAATAACTCTGGTCACATTTCTTGTTCATTTCCTATGTTATATCTCATGACTATTATGTTATGGGTAATGTTGTGAATTTTGTAATCTCATGGGTGTTACCCATTGCATTGGATTTACATTTCATTTAGTAAAACACTGCTTGGTTTCTTTTAAATTTTTATAGTGGGAGATGTTTTAGAGATTTCTTTGCGTACATAGCATCACATTATTTATTTTTAGTGACTTATTGATACAATTACAATTATTGTTTTTTCTTCTTCTTCGATTTTGACTTTGTAGTGCCCTGCTAAGCTATATGTTTTAGGTGGTCCATCTACATTGTATTCAAATAGTTTTCAATTGATTTGGTGGTTTGGATTGTTGTTACCCAACTTATGCATTAGTATATAATTAAATATTGACATTTATCATTGAAATTGTGGTATGGGTTGTTATTATCCCACATATACATTTGAATTCAACAAACTGACAAATCTTGTAACTCTAATTTAAATGAATTGCTATCTATGAGTGTTTATGAATGTGATTGTAATATAATAATATAACTATATAATTTGAGATAAGTATAATAAAATATATAATTTGAGATAAGTTTAACTATATAACTTGAGAGAGATAAGTATAATAATGTATTAAAAAAATCATACAAATACTTTATTTTTCTCTCAAATTTTGATATCTAAGGCTCTATCTAACTTTAACTTTAAACATTTGTTAATATTTCCATCCAATTTTTTTATATAATATATATAAAAATTAATTATAATTATTATAAATACCTAATTCATTAAAAATTTAATCAGTTAAATATATAATTCAATTAAAATCATTCTTTTAGAAACATATTAAAAAATACACAAAATAATATATAATGAATAAATCTATGAATATCCATATAGCTCACATCATAATAAATTACTATAAGGTATATAAAAATATGCCTAGGAAATTTAAACCTCTATAGCTAATCAATAAGTTATCCTTTTGTTCTTATACTACGGATGGATTAGTCCTTTCAACAAATTTTATGACGCCCTCCAATTGCTTGTCTTCAAAAAGTGCATTCCTCTCATTTAATGGATATAAATAATATTGCTCTTCAAACCATGCAAAAGTTACTTCTATTGGAAGTTCAAGTGCACTAGCCATGATGTTTCCCTCTTCTTCTTTTATTCGTAAGATGCACTGGTTCATTTCATTAGTAGTTTCAAATATGCTTGTAGTTTTTATACCATGTGAAACAAGAATGCTATCCACTTGTCACATTTGGTCAGCTCTATCTTCACTAGATTCTAACTTTGGGTCGACCTTACATGTAGATAAATTACTGTGTTTTGATTCAGTTGCTTTGGTACCTCTGATTGTCTGTTGATAACACACCCTTATTATTTGAATGAATGATATTTCATATTCAAACATTCAAAAGGAGAATGTGAACTTATGACTTAAAGGGAACCTTACATATCTATCAACTCCATCCTTATATAGCATCAAGGAATCTTCTTTTTGAAGACTATGTGATTGAATGAAATCCCCTCAAATATATGTAAAACAAATCCATAAAAATCCAAATTTTATGTTAAAAACAATCTATAAAACTCCAAAATATATGAAGGAAACAATCCATAAAGCTCCAAAACATATGAAAAAAAAATCCATAGAACTCCAATTCCACTACCCCATTTTAGATTTGAACATTTAGATTTCTTGAAACCTACCATCATTTTCTACTCATGCATATTGCTCTTATTGTTTGATAATTTGAACATTAAAAATATTTCAAACTCACTTGTATTTTCCAATATATACATTTTACTATTATTGTTTGGCCAAAACCTGCACATTAATCACTATAACATTAGATCACATATATTTATTCTTTTTTTTTTTTAATCTTAAAAAAAAATTATATAATATTTTATAGAAATTATTAGTGGTGGTGTTTACTAAAGTAAATAGGATAAACAACTTCCACCTCCATAGGCTCTTCCTTAATTTTCTATGACCTATACATTTATATATAAATGTTGTAGTCTATGAACCATGGAATTCAAACTTATTATTTATCATATTTAATTTGTTAACTACAATTAATTTCATTTATAACTAAGCCATTTTTTGCTTCAAATCTTTTCTTCATATTAATATGAAAATATTCAATAATGGGATAATTTAATGATTTACCTGTATTTGAGATACCATTTGCAGCTACCTTCAAAGTCCTCTGTTGTTATGACAATGCCTTCCTTCATATCTAGGTATGTAAGGTTTACCTTTGCAGCTTTCTTACATGTGACAAGAATAAAAATAATTATTAAAGACTCCATTTTCTTTATTGACATCTATAAAATATTTAAAATTTAAGTAGATTGTTATAATCTATATCTTGTTGATTAAAGAATAAATAGATTTTAATGGACTCCTAAAACCCATTTATAACAACAAAAAAATATTATCATCTAAATGTTATTCTTATATTGACCTATAATAAGAATAAGTAGTAAGAAGGGATTTACTAACCTTAGGAAGAACTACTCGTCCAAGATTGCTAACATCACTGTTTTGCAATTGCTTCCGCAACAAGAGCCTCAATCCTTCATATGAGAAGTGTGCCTAGGTATATCAAAGAAACCAACATGTCATATGCGAATATATGGCAAAGTATTTATACATATCTCAGTGTCCTTAAATTTATAGATAAAATACCTTGGTTTCATCTTTGGTGTTTGTTGGATGCAAAGGAGCTTGCATAGAGTTATCGAGTCTTTTATTGCTATATTTAGACCACCTCTTCTCAGAGACTCGATATTGACAACATTCTTTGGACTTGCAATCCCTTCTTGCCTTGAATCTGTCATTTCTTTATTCAAAACTAGATGCCTTCCTCTTAAAGTCATAAGATTTCATTTCCTTAAGTACAATTTGTTTTGCACGTATCTTTTATCTGAAGCCTAGTAAGCAGATTCTAGTGTCTTAGAATATCCTTGAAAGACTATTATAATCATGAATCATACTAAAATCGCCTGAAATGGGAAGTGATTCGCTGTTTTGGAAAATTGGTTCAGCTGGTAATAATGGCAAAGTTGTGGCTATTGGAAAAGGAGACTGAATGAGAGGAATTTGGTCACTGGAACTAGGAAGTGATGTGGGGTAATAGTGGCAAAGGAGCCTGTATCTGAGGATTTTGTTTAGAGAATGGATTGGCATAATTGGGCATTGGAAAATGTGAAAAATCCTCATGTGCATTTCTTTTTTAAAACGCAGGAATCGGGTAGCACGACCCCATATAAACTGCAGTGCGCCTGGTAAACTTTTTAACGTGACCGGCGGCGCTGGCGCGACACGCCCTCTGGTACCATGGGGGTGGGGGAGACTAGACCTCGTGACCAACCTCCTGCAACAGGGAAGATTTAGCCAACCGAGCTAGGGCCCCAACCCCCATGTGCATTCTTATTCGAAGTAGAAAGTTTGGAATTGAATATAGATTTGAGGCCTCCATCCATAGTGTTCAAATTTTTCTGCAGATTCAAAGTGGTTGAATAAGTATAAACAAAAAAAAGGAAAAAAGCTTCCTATCAAAAGGATTATCTCTGGAACACATAAGTCCTTAAAAGGAGATTTACTATAAGAGGATACAAAGAATTTGAAATAGGAAAAACAATATCTAATTTTAGTGATGATGAACAGGAGTCTTTACAACCAAGAATGGGTTACTTAGTAGCTTATGGGAGATCAGTCCATCAACGATATTATGGGAAATATGGAAAGAGAGGAACAGGAGGATTTTTGACAACAAATCAAAACCGGTTGAATCAGTTATTAATATGATAGAAAGCTCAATTGTGGAAACGATAAACAACAAAATAGCATTAAGGCTCAAGACAAAAGGAGTCTTTACTGAGTGGGATGGAAAAATGAGGTTTAATTGGGCAGGCCTTAAAGTCCCCATGTTTTTTGGGGAAATAGATAAGAAGAAAGAGCAAACAACATGGAATCCGCCTAAGACTGGATGGTTGAAACTGAACTTTGATGGGGCTTCAAAAGGTAATCCTGGTCCATCAGGGGCAGGATGTATAATTAGGGATAGTAGTGGTTCCATTAAAGGCAAGATTGTTGTTCCCCTTCAAGAGGATACAAATAACATAGCTGAATTCATAGCCTTATACATTGGGCTGACTGAATGCCAAAAGAAAGGTATTAACAAGTTAGAAATTGAAGGAGATTCGGCTATCATTATCAATGTAGTGAGAACGTCTAAAACACCCAACTGGAGACATAAAGCCCTACTTGAAAGGATACTGACAATTCTTGATTATTTTGATTGCTTTACTATTAATCATGTATATAGGGAGGCAAATGTGGAAGCAGATGAGTTATCGAAGCTTGCAGCGGAAGGTAAAGCGGTGAGGTGGTGGCCGTAAAGCTATGTTAGATGATCAAGGTCCTTTGTTATTGGGGCCATCTTTGCAAGAGACAGTTTGTTCCTTTGGCCACAACACTGGTTGGGACTTAATTATGTCTACTAGAGCTCTTTCAGATGTTTATATCTTGTCAAAAACAGTTGTTGTTTTGGTTTGGAGTATTAGCTTATAATGATTATCTTGTAATATAAGATGTAAGAACCTTTGATAGTAGATATATTAATAAAATTTGGCTTGCCTCTTGCTGATAAAAAAAAAAAAGACTTGAGTGTTAGAGACTGTACAGATGAAATAATTTACTTATATTTCTACTTATAATTGTGTTTTGATACGTTCTATTTAATTATAGGTGTACTTCTAAAAATAGTTTTGTTTTGTAATAACTTAAATTTATTAGGTGTATTTTTAAAAATAGCTTTATTTTGTTTATAATAATTTAAGTTTATTTTTCTAAGTGCATTTATGCATGCAATCTAGAACAAAATTTAACATATATAAAATATATATATAAATCTAGTCCATGCAACAACAAAGAGTTGTGTTCATCTTGTTATTGTATCCATGCAAAGTTCTATATTTTTTAATGAATTTTTATTTTTGTTATATATTTATTATTTAATAATATAATTATTTTGGGTGCAACAATTCATTTTATTTGATATGATATTATTGTCATGGTTGTAATAATTTAATTTTAAAGATATTTTTTATATTGATCTAGAAGAATTTAAGTAATTCTTAACTTGTAGTTAATGTGTAGGATTTTTATATAGGGAGTGTGCTTCCATTTGAAGATTTTAATCAAAATTATTTTTAAATAAATATATATAAATATATGTAACATATATTTATAATAGAAAAATTAAAATTATAAAATTATTTTTAAATAAATAAAAAAAGTAAAATACATCTTAAGTAAATAATATATATATATATATTAGACTGTAGGAATCGGGTAGCACGACCCCCTATAAACTACAGTGCACTTGGTAAACTTTTTAACGTGACCACAGCGCGCAACACGCCCTCCGGTACCACGGGGGTGGGGAGACTAGACCTCGTGACCAACCCCTAACAGGAAAGATTTAGCCAACCGAGCTAGGGGCCCAACCAAGTAAATAAAAATTTAATTCTTGAAACAAAAATATATTTTTTAAATAGATATATTTAAAATATTTATACTACCTAATTTGGGTTATTTTTAAAATAAAAAAAAATATTAAATATTATATGTTTTAAGGACTTAAGGCTTTATCCCCTCTACTAATGACTTCTACTTCTATTTTGGTCTCATTGATTTAGGACTCGTCTTTGGAGTCAAGAACTTCATTCCCTCTATTGTTTTCTTCTCCTTATGCTTCTTCCTACTTCCACACCTTTGGTGAATGAGGTGGAGATTCACACTAGCCTTGTAGCAACTATTTTTTGGTAGGTAGTTGTTTTGTGTGTTGAAGGCGTCGTTCCTCAACCCTTGACATTAGAAAAAGAGGGACAATTCAAATTTGTATCTCTTTTGAATCTTGTGATGAGTAGTCTTAGTAGAAGTCTTTGTCTACTTTTATTTATTATTATGACTTAGGTGAATTATGGTTTTCTATTAAGATTCACGATTTTGTTGTTGACAGAGTGGCCTTGCAGTTTGAGAACTCTCTCATTGGGATTTTTTGGGGAAAGGTCTAACATTGATGCCTTTAGCAAATAGGTTAATAGAAAATGGTTTCATTGTGGCTATTTGGAGATAATAAAAAAATCAATCCATGAAGATTGTCTTGAAACTTTGTTGGATAGTACATAGTTCATTGGTAAATTTGGACTTTTCCTTGAAAAGTGTGCTCCAAAATTCAACTCTAAGAAGGCAAGCTTTTTAAGTTCATATTTGGGTGAAACTTCTAAGGTTGCGTTTGGAATATTGGGATGAGGAGGTCTTGAAAGTTATTGATATTTTAGTTGGTCAATTAATTTCCCTTCACCCAATGAATTTTTTTAGGAAGCATTTGTTGTTTGTTAGATTCTATGTGTACATAGAGGTGGATAAGGTTATTCCATCCTCTATCACCCTATCCTCCAAATTGGGTAATTCGATGCAAGATCTTTCATTTATGAGAACTTACAATTATGTGTAAGAATTTCCATATGGTTAGTCACTCCTTTAGCACTTGATCATTCTTGGGTGATGAGGTGCTTTTTCAAGATATTTTTATTTCAAGGGAAGTCTTTGGTGAGTGGTTTTCAAAGGTAGACCATAGATCAAATTCTAGGCAACATGGTGTGGAGTGGGAAGATCTAGGTTGAGCCTACTAGAGGTTCCTCTTACTTGCTCCAACTCTTGTTGGTAGCCCTTCTCCTTTGAGGGAGTGGTTTTCAAAGGTAGACCATAGATCAAATTCTAGGCAACATGATGTAGAGTAAGAAGCTCTAGGTTAAGCCTACTAGAGGTTCCTCCTAAGTTTGCTCCAACTCTCATTGGTGGACCTTCTCCTTTGAGGGAGAATGACACATCAAGGATGGGTTTCAACCGCTCCAATTACACTAAGGTTTTTCTTGAGGTTGGGTTGATCCCAAAATGGGTGTCCTAATAGGTTGTGTGGTTAGTCCTAGTAGACACATGACCAACCTATTTTTTCCAAATCTTATCAAAGGGGAGCTTCTAGGAGCCCTAACAGTAAAAAATTCCATTGAAAAAAATCTTGTAATTTCTTTAGTAAGAAATGATCTTCATTCTAAAGAAGAAAAAGAAAAAGATGAAGGTGTCATCATAGAGTGGTAGCAAATTTGTGATAACTAAAATCTTTCAAATAAAGGAAACACTCAAATCATTATCTATAACCTCTTCCTACTAAGATAATTCTTCCAATTTACTAATTTATCTGTTTATTATTTTTATTTTTATTTTATCTTGTATATAAATTATTCCAAATATAATTTTTAAAAAATAATATTAAATATATTTTATAAACTAATGCAGTAAACACTTATTAAAAGTATCATATATATGGTGTACTTATAATCCCTTTCACAAATTCAAAACAAATTCATTTCATAGTTGTTATCTATTTCTCTACAGGATACGACACAACCCATTTCACCAATTTTTGAGCATAATAGGACTAGCTTTTGCCAAGTGTCTTGGAATACATCCTAAATTGAGGGGCCTTTAGTTGCTTAAATAATTAATTATTTATATATAACAGGGTATCCACATGTGATAATCTCTTGTTGAGCAGCATGATTGACAACTTATGATGCTTGTGGTAGTTGTCTGGGTGTGTCACTTTCAACATCTCCCTTGCAACCTCTAGAGAGGAGATTTCTACTCAACCACTTTAGCTAGTTATAGGACGTGTATGAAAAGGCTCTACTTTGTGACTTTCACCTCTTGTTTGTAGGGCTTCAAGTATGTTACCTTTGTTTCTTCACTTTCATCCACCTCAACCTATTGCTTTCTCTTCTTTCTATTTTTATGTAAATTTATTGTTTGTTCTTCTTTCTAATTAAATTTGGTTGAAATTCCTGAAGTATTTTGAATATATTCAATTTTCTATGTTTCTATCTACTTGGTGATACAAGTGCAGGCCTAAGAACATTTCTTGCAAGTATGATAATTGGAGGAGCACCGGATACCATAGTTGCAACATGAAACCAGTATTAGATTTTAAAATATGCATCATTACAAAAACATTTTCTTTTGTAGCTTGAAGACCTAGACTTTACAAAATTGTTCATTTATGCCTAAATACTCAAGAAAATGTAATTCAGATTTCTCCTTATTCGTGCTGAAATGAGATTATCCCAAAAAAATAGCAATAAACAAATTCCCACAGTCAAAATGGAACCCAATTATGTGCAACAAATTAATCCTAGCTTCCCATGTCTGTCAAATCATTTGATTGCTACAATTCTTTAGCAAAGTTTAACAATGATGTTACTTTTTTTTGTATATTTTTTATGGTTGGTCTTTCTGCAGATAAGAGGGTATTTAGATGAGTAATTGCAACTAATTTCGATATGTCTGTTGTTTTTCCATTCACTAATTTTTAATTAATTTTTTAGATCTTCTATATTTAATTGGAAACATCTTTTGTATATATTAGGAAGATATGATCCTTTCAAATTTGAGGAACAACTGAATAGATCTGATAAAGAAGCAAAAGCTAGTTGGGATAAAATTTCTATAGATTATATTCAAAGGTACCCTTAAAATGATACCCTATGTCTATACAAGAAGGTGGTTCTTTTCTTATTTTTTAAACATTAGAAGAACATCTTTTTATTTTTTATGAAGGTTTTGAATTTTCCCATTTTAAAACCAATAATTGCAAAATAGTTACTCTACCAAGACCATGTCATTATTAACTAAGTGTACTCAGAAATTTCACTTCTCATCATTCATGTGGATAAAGAGAGGCTATTAATGATTTAATCCATTCTATAAAACCTTTGTATATCCAGCTCACTAGGTTTTGTTTCAAGACCATTGCAACAATTTAGCAAACATGAAAGAAAGAATGAGCAGCCTAGATACTTTGATAGTATGCCAATTTCTCTCCCAATTATATTCTCTAGCTTTTTATTCATATTGTACCACATTCTTAAATCTTCCATTATATCTTTTATTGGGCATATGATATGGAAAAGTTGCTTGTGCAATGAAACAAATCATATATAATTGCTATGTCCCTTTTATTAGCATTTGCTTCAATACTAGCCAATGTATTGAATACTTACTAAAACCTAATCTTCATGTTTGTGGGTTCAACAACAACCTTTTCACTTCATTGTGGACAATGGTAACAAAAAGACTCTAATAAGAACCCTAATCAATTACTTGTAGAAGCTCTTACTTATGATTGATTGATTAGATTGTAGGACCAATCCAAAACTACTACATCAAAGTTCAAACACATTTCTTTCATCAATCAATTTGTTTAACAAAAAAATATAATGTGGCCTTGGCTTATGCAAATGCATTCTAGTCACATCATATGTGGTTCTATTCCATTGATAGCATGTCACAAATGTCTGCTTTATGCCAATGCACAATACCAAGTTTGGGACTGCACAAAGTTTTTTCTAGTCACACTTTGTGCAATTCAACCTAGCCTATTATGTAGATCTTCCCCTATTAGAGCACAACAAGCTTGTATGTACCAATGATAGTATTTTATTGCATGCAAAGATAAAACATCACTACTCTTTGTTGGTCTTTTATTACATGCAAGGATAAAACATTATTGGTCTCTGTCGGGTTCTTTGCTTCTTTAAGGTCCCACTTATTGGAAAAAACAAGCATAATTGCACATTCAATATTTTCATGCTCCAAACATTTAAAAAGCTCATTTTCAATAATTGCAATCATCGGTTTATCTAGATTGTCAAACAAAATTGCTTTGATAAAACCACTCTAACAAACTGCTATGAACTTGGCTGCTCCACAACTCTTGTTATATTCATCCAACCCCAAAACTACCCTTGGTTCTCATCTCTTTGCTCTCCTCCCAGTACCAGAAGGCCTTGGGATATGCTAGTGAGAAAGCAAATATCTACGCAACAAGTAATCTACTTTAAGAAGTGAGAGGGAAGAAATGGTAATAATTGACATCACCATTGTAGACAAAACAAGTTGAGAAATAAGTTGAAATGATCATTTAAAATAAAATATTTTAAACTATGCACACAAATCATATCTAAGAAGAATATTTTAACCTATTGCTAGAAGTAATTATTCATTGATTTCAAGTATTCAAATGGTTTGATACTCTAAATTTAACTGAAATGTATAAATAACTAAAATTCATAAACCAATCATAAAAATGGCAAAAAATAAACTTATTTAGACCTAAGAAAATAAAAAATACAGAATAAATCTAGTGAAAAATTGTAGAAGAGATTTGATAAGTCATAATATGGAAAACCCAACTAAAATACTTGTGAAAAACTAATGAATAAATCATAAAAATGGTAGTCAGTAAACTTATTTAGACCCAAAAAAAAAACACATAATAAATCTAGTGAGAAATTACATAAGAGATTTGATAAGCTGTAATATGGAAAACCCAACCGAAATACTTGTGAAAAAATAATGATTATTTTTATTTTTGAAATAGCAATAGCATTGTAAGAGACTGCAGAGGTAGCATAGGTGAAATAGACTCACTTGCAAATAGCAGGGCTTCTTTGGTTCTTGAATGAAATTTTCTCTAGATCAAAATGAATGAAGAAACAAATAGTCTTCTTGGAATGAACGAAGAAACAAATAGTCTTCTTGGAATGAACGAAGAAACAAATAGTCTTCTTGAAATGAATGACCTGAATGTAATCTTAACATTGTTTGAATGAATATTTTTAAGTGAGAAAGGATTGTTGGTGAAGATCTCAAGCTAGTTGGAGGCTTGATAAACTAAATTAAACTCTTATAGTGCAACTCAACTTAAGGTGGCTTAATAAGCTTAATATATTGAACTCAACACTTATGGCTACTTCACTCATTCTTCCTAACAAAAACTGATGTCAGGAAATTCTAGTTTAAATACATAGTCTCAAATAAAAATATAATACTACGATTTTATAACATCTAGTTTAGCTCCTTAACTTGAAATATATATAACAATATATTTAAAAAATATTATAATGATATAATACTATTATTTTATAACATCTAGTTTAATTACTTAACTTGAGTTATATGTAACAATATATTTAAAGGGAAACCAGACTAATCATCGCGTTGTGGTCAAAGTTGCTTACATCAACATCAAAGTTGTGTTGGAAAGGGGTGCTTCTAAAGTGTGGGTTGAGTGTGATTCACTCAACATTGTTAAGTGTTTGAATGGTATGCAAAGTCCTAGTTGGACGATTGAGCCTCTTATTAATGATTCTATCATGATGTTGAAATATTTTGAAGAGACCTGTGTAACTCATACTTATAGGGAAGGTAATTCCCCAGCTGATTTCTTTGCAAGTGAGGATGTTGGCCTTAATAATTTCAAGTTGTGGGAAGAGTACTCTTCCCTTACCGAGAGGGCTAAGCTTTTTATTATGAGATGACAACTAGATTTGGGTTATTGATATGGGGTGATAAGTTAATAACCTATCCCTCTCATATGACACGCTTTATGGGTGGTGTTTGTGTCACAACTCTAATTGTGACCCGACCCTAAATTTGTATAGATGTTTAGCTAAATATGAAACCCAACCCTAAATTTTGTATTGTCATGTTGATATGGATGTTCATCTGAATATGAAACCTAACTATCATAACGGTTGGCCCTAAAATTTTATACTTTTGTCTTTTTTGTTGTTTTATCTGGATATAAAAATAGTTGTTTCAGTTAGTTGTTAAAAACTAATTGTTTTAATGACACATCAAATGGGATTAATCATGATGTTATGAATGAGTTCCTATAATTTCATACACAACTATATGATTGAATTTTATTAATTGTAATGGGATAATGTTATTCTTGAATTTTGGAGTGTTACAGGGCAGTTGCACACTCTCGCCGAAGAGAGAGTATCATCGGGAAGGGGAGTCTAGTCATCCGAGACAATTTGTGTGAAAGTAGCACACACGAGCACATAATGTTATTCCTAGGTTGCATATTGCATCAAGAAGGGTAAATTGAAATATCTTAATTATTTAATTATTAACTCAATAAGAAATTAAAATTATCAATCATTAATAATTTTATATTCATACTTATGTGGATAAGTAAATAGAAAATATATATATATATATATATATATATATATTAAAGAAAAAAAAGAAAGAAAAAAATGTATAATCAAAATAAAATATACTAATTCAAAATATTCATCCCCTTTTAATTAAAAGGTATGATAAAAGAGTTGTGGTGGGACCCATACCTTTTACAAAAGAAAACAAAAAAAACCAACCAAAAATATTAAGCTTGAGGTGGGACCCACAAGCTGAGAGGAAATTGTGTTAAAAGAAAACAATATAAAGCATACCTTAAAAGGTACGTAGCCTTATACTTGTCTTCCCTAAAGCAAAAAGAAAACAAAAGAGGACAACACATAAGTCTGCAACAACTGTCAACAAAAATAAAGGGTTTTTAAAACAAGTTAAACACCTTGCACATAGAAAAACTACCCTTATTCTCACCTAGCAAGATGGGAAAATTATGAGGTAATAAACAAGTAGAGGAGAATTATGAGGGCATTCTACTTTTGGAAAAGAGGAAGGTTGTTAGGTAGATAAAAAAAAGATGAGGAAGATCATTAAGATCATTATTCTTTTTGGGAAGAGCAAGACAACAAAGAAAAAGGAAAAGAAACGAAAGGGCTACGTATGGTAAGGAGTAAAATATCTACATATCTTTATCTTCACAAGTATGTGATTTTGGTTTTGAACCTTCAAAGTTGCTTGAGTAAAATATTCTTTGAAAGGAAATGCCAAGAATTGGTTGTTGGAAATAAATAATTAGTTATAATTGGAGATAAAATAATATGTTTGTACTCAATCTTACAAGGATGTTGCTCTCAAATTCCATTTTATACCAGTTTCTATTTACTGATTGATATTGGTATAACCCATCAAAAAAAATTATGATTACAGTGCAATATTTTAGATTCATTATTTTGATTGGACTTAGCTCATAATTGCACAAGAATGGAGTAAGAAGCTATTATGAAAATTTGTTTCAATAGGTTGATAAATTGTATTAAACACCAGCTAAGAGGAGGTTTATAAAAGCTACTGATAGCCAAGTGACCATTATAGCAAATATTGTCACATTTGAACCATGAATAGTTACAAAAAATTCTTTTTGAACGCTTAATTTTATTATAAAATATCTAAGAAATATTGGATAAGGGTTGAGTATGATTGTTGCACACTTTACGATAGTCATGGGAAAGCTAATGACACTATGAGCTTTCACATGACTGTTGTAGTAATATACAACAATCATATTCAACCCATCATCAACAATATGTTGAGAATTATGTGGCTCACAAATAACTCTAAAAGTTCTAAAGTATAAGTGTTATATACTAGCATAATGACTAAAGAATAAGTAAATCTATGTCAGTATCATGAAGTTCAATTTAGCATTGCGTTGTTGTGGATATGTAATTTATATTTAGTACTTTTCCTTGAATCTAGGCAATCATCTACAACTTTATTCTGTGAACTAGTATGATCAACAATCTTGTACAAGGTTTGGATAACTATGTAACTTGTGTTATTTCAAATATGATATATTCAACACAAAAGAACTTATTAATTTCTAGCAATATGTAAAGATGGGAACAACACCTTAATGTAACCTTATTTTGTTGTTTGTAGAAATGTCATTGTTAAATTATAAAAATAGTAAACTAATGGCATAATTGATTGTACATATTAAAAAAAAACTAAGTGCGAAAATGCAACTAAGAGCTTATGTCATTAGTGTCTTGGCTAAATCATACCTATATATATACACTTAAACAACATGTGTAAAGGTGCTAAGTGACTACTTGGTTAGACCTAAGGAATCAAATACTAAATAATAATAAATTTTTTGGCTAAAGCTATTATTTCGAATAATTAGAGAGAGGATTGTTTGAGTTAAAATTGAGTCACTTCATGGGTAAAGGACATGCTTAGGAATTTTTGCTTGGGGAATTAATAGGTTGCATGTGTTAGTTGTTCCATAGTTGCATAAATTTTCACACATGTTGGCCACAAATTGCTAGACTCTTCATGATGGGTCGGGCTCCCTTCGCAGGGTAGCATGGGGAAGCTTATGGCTTCGTGGCAGAGCAAAAATTGTCCTAGTGATGCTCTCTCTCTCTCTCTCTCTCCCTTCCACTTCAAGATAATGCAACAAGTGGTATAAATTGACAATGCATGATGATATGATGTTTATTTTGTGTCATTTACTTAGATGAGTAAATGACTCTCACTCAGATACTCGTGTTTTCATCTTCAATACGATATCTTTAATTTGTTTGAAAGGACATGGCTGCTATATGGTAATTTGGTTGCTTATGTTATCAACCCACTTTAAAAAGATTGAGGAGAAGGATGGAGGAGGTTTGTCTTCATTGCTTTATTTCAAATTTGGAATCTAACTTTTTTTTCGTTACTAGTTTAGAGGTAAATGATTCTTAGATCTTAGTTTATAAACTTTCTGATATCATGCCCTGATACTATGAATGTGGTAGTTGCTATGATAGAATAATCATACACAAATCTAGTAGTATATGTTACCTTATTATGATTATAGTTTTCATTCTTATGGATGCAACCGTGAAAGTTTTTATTCATACTTTATCATTTAGGAAATTGTGCAATAATAATCATTGGTAAGTGAAATAATAGAATGGTACTTGTTGCTTGTTAGGACTTGTTGTTACATATGGTATCAGAGCTCTAGGTTCAACACTAGGGCCTAGAGTCTACTACATTAAAGTTGCATTTCTTTTGAGAATTTGGAAATACCCCTAGAATTATGGAGATGCCTAGATGAATTTGAGTCTTGTTGTTCTTAGATGGTTCAGTGTGGGAATCAAATAAGGGGAATATGAGAAATGACTAGAATCTAGTAATCTAGAATGAAATTGATTTGTATGATTATTACTTGACTGTGTATGAAAGGAAATAACCTATGATGTGAGTGTATGTTAGAATGACTTTAAACTCGTAATGATTGAATGTTGATTTATTGGAATTATACTTGAACAACACATACTTTGAGATTGATGTATTTCATGATCATGGATTTCTCATAAGCTTGATATAGGTAGGAAATTATTGTGGTCATACTTTGATGCTTTAATGTTAACTTCTATATACGTTAAGTTCACTATCATGGTTACCATCTAATTAAACCTTCTGCTAAGAGTGAGTTGCACTTACGCTATGTGATATGATGCTCAAAATTGATAATAGTCAAGGAGCATGCTATGCCAAGAAATGGATGTCCTTGGTTGCTTAGCCGTTCAATGGACTGTAAGGAAGAGAGCTTCTAAGTTAGGGTTATTTGACCCTTCAATTTAAGTTTAATGAACCTAAATTGAATGTAGGTATGGGAAGGTCAAAGTCAAGGGAAAAAGAAGGGAAATACCAAAAGGGCTACTCAAAAGAAAACGGTTAAAGAGAACCTGTTATTAGAGGTCCACCCTAAGATACCCGATAATGAGACTTTGGTACACGCCCTTACTCGACTCAAGTTAGAGAGGGGCAGGAAAACCAAAGAGTCTAAGCATAATGTTAAACCTAAGAAACCTTTGGAAATTTGGGATTGGCCTTTGGGGTGTGGACCTAATGCACCATTGTGACTAAAGTGGAAAAGGAGTGCCTACATGCACATCCTACCTATTCTAAGGAGGTTGTAATAGACTTTGATGAGGACCCAGAAGAGTGTCCTCTATCTGATAATGAATAGCCCACCTAGTAGGGAGGGAAAATTTTGAGAACAGGATCTTTGTAATCTAATATTATTATAAATAAATAAAGTCTTTCTTGTGTTCAAAATTGTGAGCTTGACTGACTTAATTTTGTTATGAATGCACATGAATAGATTTTCAAGATTGTATGTCATAATAAATTAATATTATATGTTTGAAATGTATCGTAGATTATTTGAGATAGGTAATATCTTGGGAGCACAAAGTGATATGAACTTGTGTAATCAAATGTGTTTTTACACTAACGCTTTCCTAAGTATTTGCATGAATTTCCTAGGGTTGTGTGTATTTTTATTGCTAGTGATGGCATCAAGTAGTATGGGATGGTCAATTGTTACCATAGTAGGCTTATGTGATTGTGAACTAGGTGGTGGGTTAATGCATACAATAGATTGTATTCATTTCCACTTTACTTATCGTTCCTTATGTGAACTTGTAATGTATTGTGTGGATTTTTCACATTGGTTATTTATGATGTACGATTGAGCTAGCCTTGACATAAGGTGAAAGTACACATGACCTTGTCACCATTGTATGATGATATGCATATGATCCAATCATGGTTGTATTTGTGGTGTGCATATTAATTTGTCATTATGAATATGTGATGTGTATGAATTAGTCACCTTATGTATGTATGATGAATAATGGAGCTACTCATTTTGTGTATATATATGTTGGGCTAGTCACTATGTATATGTGATAAGTCACTCCCTTTGGGAATTTGGAAATTATGGAATGATATGACCCATGTGTATTTGTGTATGGTTGCACACTATTGATTGGTATACTCCAGATGCCTCTATGGATACTATCATTGAGGTATCTTTACCAAAGATTGTGTCATATGCATTAGATGAGGCCATTTGTTAATAAATTTTGATGCTCCTACTTGTGATGTCCATGATATTTTTCATGGTGATGTTTTCGATTTCAAAATTTAATTACTCTAGACTCTTGAAAAGTTCATTTTGCTACACTTGTTAAGGATTATAATGGTGATTTTATTATTTATGAAATCTCTAGAATGATATCTCAATTAATAGTGAACCGGGAGGAACTATGGGTTGGTTATGAACAACAAATGTCATGGAACTATTCAAATATGTTAAGGTACAAGAAAGTATGTATGATAAGATTAACATAATTGGTATTTATTATAAAATGGGGCATGTGTTTGAAGGGTGCTAAGTGGCTCCCAGATTATCCTGAGGGTGTAAATAAAGAATAAAATGCTTTGGCCAGAGTTTGAGTCACTTTATGAGTAAAAGGGAATTTGCATAGATATTGTGCTAGGAATCATGAAATAAGTTGCAAGTGTTAGTTACTTCATGATAGCACAAATTTCACACATGTCTTGATGAGATGAACATATTGCTCAGGTCCCATGCGAGTAGGCATGAGTGACGAGATGAACATATTGTCTAGGTCACATGATTGATAAGATAAATAAATTTAATTATTGACTCTCTAGGTCACATGCGAGCATTCATGCATGATGGATGAACACATTTATAGTGTCACATATGAGAAGGAATGTTTAATACTAACTTATACTTTTGTGTAAAACTGCATGAAATTGAATGAGATAGTGAGGTTCTCAACTTATGAAGGATAAATATTGAATATCCTTAAGAATTGTAAACAAGGGGACATGGGTTGTACAACAACTCACTATGTTTAAAGAGACAAGACAAGATGATTGCAAAATTTGAATTTATGTAGAATCTTAAAAGTTTCATTATGTAAAATGAAAGAGTATATCATCTTAATGTGTGGCTTACTCTTATGTTGTAATTGAGTAATATTATCTAAGGTTATTATAAGTAACTTTGACTGGGAGTACATGTATTTACTCTGATCAAGTTATGATCTATCTTAACGATACTTTCAATTGTAGGGTTTAAAGGCGAGAAAATTGAAATTTTAATGTAAATTAGCTGCATGTAAACATGTTGAATGTTAAAATGATCCACTCCTTGAGATTTTCATGAGATATTTACTCCTTGTTGTAAGCTAACAACTATGCAAAAGTTCAATTGGTGATTGGACCTAAAGACTATGTTAGGTGCACTGCTAAGAAATTCAAGGCAACTTAATCAAGTTACAAAGGTATGAAAAGCAAGGTACAAATCATGAATTTTATTTTTCTTTCATCCTTCTTTAATGATGTAAACTTGACATTGTGATGATCACATTTGTATCATATAGTCATTGGGACATGACTATCCTTAGGGGGGAAGGATGTCACAACCCTAATTGTGACCCAACCCTAAATTTTGTATAGATGCTTAGTTGAATATGAAACCCGGCCCTAAATTTTGTATTGTCATGTTGATATGGATGTTCAACTGAATGTGAAACCTAACTGTCATAACGGTTGGCCCTAAAATTTTATATTGTTGTCATGTCTATTGTTTTATCTAGATATAAAAATAGTAGTTTCATTTAGTTGTTAAAAACTAATTGTTTTAATGGCACATCAAATGGGATTAATCATGGTGTTATGAATGAGTTCCTATAATTTCATACACAACTATATGATTGAATTTTATTAATTGTAATGGGATAATGTTATTCCTGACTTTTGGAGTGTTACAGGGCAGTTACACACTCTCGCCAAAGAGAGAGTATCATCGGGAAGGGGAGTCTAGCCATCTAGGGCAATTTGTGTGAATGTAGCACACACGAGCACATAACGTTATTCCCAGGTTGCATATTGTATCATGAAGGGTAAATTGAAATATCTCAATTATTTAATTATTAACTCCATAAGAAATTAAAATTATCAATCATTAATAATTTTATATTCATACTTATGTGGATAAGTAAATAGAAAATGTATGTATATATTAAAGAAAAAAAAGAAAGAAAAAAAAAATATAATCAAAATAAAATTATTCTAATTCAAAATATTCATCCCCTTTTAATTAAAAGGTATGATAAAAGAGTTGTGGTGGGACCCATGCCTTTTACAAAAGAAAACAAAAAAATCCAACCAAAAATATTAAGCTTGAGGTGGGACCCACAAGCTGAGAGGAAATTGTGTTAAAAGAAAACAATATAAAGCATACCTTAAAAGGTACGTAGCCTCATACTTGTCTTCCCTAAAGCATAAAGAAAACAAAAGAGGACAACACATAATTCTGCAACCAGTTGTCAACAAAAATAAAGGGTTTTTAAAACAAGTAGAGGAGAATTATGAGGGCATTCTACTTTTGGAAAAGAGGAAGGTTGTTAGGTAATAAAAATATAAGATGAGGAAGATCATTGAGATCATTATTCGTTTTGGGAAGAACAGGACAACAAAGAAAAAGGAAATGAAACGAAAGGGCTATGTATGGTAAGGAGTAAAATATCTGCATATCTTTATCTTCATTAGCATTTGATTTTGGTTTTGAACCTTCAAAGTTGCTTGAGTAAAATATTCTTTGAAAGAAAAGGCCAAGAATTGGCTGTTGGAAATATAAATAATCAGTTATAATTGGAGGTAAAATAATATTTTTGTACTCAATCTTACAAGATTGTTGCTCTCAAATTCCATTTTATACCAGTTTCTATTTATTGATTGATATTGGTATAAACCCATCAAAAAAGTTTATGATTACAATGCAATATTTTAGACATTATTTTGATTGGACTTAGCTCATAATTGCATAAGAATGGAATAATAAACTGTTATGAAAAGTTGTTTCAATAGGCTGATAAATTGTATTAAACACTAGCTAAGAGGAGGTTTATAAAAGTTGTTGATAGCTGAGTGACCATTATAGAAAATATTGTCACAGTTGAACCATGAATAGTTACAAAAATTTCTTTTTGAATGCGTAATTTTATTATAAAATATTTAAGAAATACTGGATAAGGGTTGAGTATGATTGTTGCACATTTTACAATAGTCATGGGAAAGCTGATGAAACTATGAGCTTTCACATGACTGTTGTAGTAATATACAACAATCATATTCAACCCATCATCAACAATATGTTGAGAATTATGTGGCTCACAAATAACTCTAAAATTTCTAAAGTATAAGTTGTTATTTACTAGCATAATGACTGAAGAATAAGTAAATCTATGTAGTATCATGAAGTTCAATTTAGCATCGTGTTGTCATGCATATGTAATTCATATTTAGTACTTTGCCTTGAATCTGGGGAATCATCTACAACTTTATTCTATGAACTAGTATGATCAACAATCTTGTACAAGATTTGGATAACTATGTAACTCGTGTTATTTCAAATATGATATTATTCAACACAAAGGTTATTAATTTCCAACAATATGTAAAGATGGGAACAACAACTTAGTGCAAATTTATTTTGTTTGTAGAAATGTCATTGTTAAATTATAAAAACAGTAAACTAATGGCATAATTGATTGTATTAAAAAAAATTAAGTGCAAAAATTCAACTAAGGGCTTATGTCCTTAGTGTCTTGGCTAAATGATACCTATATATACACTTAAACAACATGTGTAAAGGTGTTAAGTGACTACCTGGTTAGACCTAAGGAATCAAATACTAAATAATAAATGTTTTGGCCAAAGCAATTATTTTGAATAATTAGAGAGAGGATTGTTTGAGTTAAAATTGAGTCACTCCATGGGTAAAGGACATGCTTAGGGATTTGTGCTTGGGGCATTAATAGGTTGCATGTGTCAATTATTCCATAGTTGCATAGATTTTCACACATGTTGGCCACATATTGCTAGACTCTTCATGATGGGTCGGGCTCCCTTTGTAGGGTAGCACGGGGAAGCTTATGACTTCGTGGCAGGGCAAAAATCATCCCGATGATGCTCTCTCTCTCTCTCTCTCTCTCTCTCTCTCTCCCTTCCACTTCAAGAAAATGCAACAAGTGGTATAGATTGACAATACATGATAATATGATGTTTATTTTGTGTCATATTTACTTAGATGAGTAAATGACTCTCATTCAGATACTTGTGTTTTCATCTTCAATAAGATATATTTGATTTGTTTGAAAGTACATGAATGCTATAGATAATTTGGTTGCTTATGTTATCAACCTGCTTTAAAAATATTGAGGAGAATGGCGAAGGAGCTTTGTCTTCATTGCTTTATTTCAAATTTGGAATCTAACCTCTTTTTTTCGTTACTGGTTTAGAGGTAAATGATTCTTATCTCAGTTTATAAACTTTCTAATATCATGCCCTGACACTATGAATGTGGTAGTTGCTATGATAGAATGATCATACATAAATCTAGTAGTATTTGTTACCTTATTATGATTACAATTTTCATTCTTATGGATGCAACCACAAATTTTTTTGTTTAGACTTTATCATTTATGCAATTGTGCAATAATAATCATTGGTAAGCGAAATAATAGAATGGTACTTGTTGCTTGTTAAGACTTGTTACAGTTTGGCCCAACCTTGTGCTCAATTGTATTTCCAGAAAAGTTGTTGGGCTCTCGTTTCTATTGGTGTTAGGCATTGCTGAAATGGGTGGGGATAGGAGCAGGCTTGAACCCATCTCCTGCAATAAGCGGATGAACAAATGCATTGTCTAGTGGATTCTTAAACATGGACATTTCACACCTTATTTGGAGAGGCTTGATGGTTTTGATCATGAAGCCTCTGATAAATTCATTCACTACTAGAATAAAAAATGCAAGAGTCTTCATTTTCTTCAACCTGCGTGTGTCTGCTTAACTACATCTCAAGTTCAACATTCATCGTGTCACTATCATTTGTACCACTACCACTAACATTTGAAGTGTTGCACAACCCTCTTCTTTTACACATGGACTTCCAAATTGTGAGTGCCCTTTGAAAAGGAAAACTTCATATATTGTACCTAATTGTATACATCCTAAAACAATTTTCCAAATTCTTGTCTAGTGTATTTCTTATCTTTGATTTCAAAACCCCCAATGCACTGAAAACTCTCTCATCCTCCATCGACCCTAATATCATTGTTTGACATAAATCAACAAGTTTGAAATATTTTGATAATGAATCACACAATATTTCACTTTGACCAAAGGTTTCCCAAACCCTTGTTATTGATCTCGCTGCATGGGATTCTCCATGGAGTCAAACTAGTCAATCATATGTGTTGCAAATTGGGAAGCTTGTTCTCCAAGCTTAGTTTCATTTATAATTATTATTTTTTTTTTTCCATTATATTTTAAACTTTTCAAAAATTGTTCGGCCAAGGTAATTACTTTTTTATGAAAATACTTTGGGTTTTGACGGTTGCTTGGGACCCAAAATTGAGGATACACAATAGACATGATTTCAAGTATTTCGTCTCAAGGGAATCATTCATAAATCTTTGAGGAAAGAGATTTTACAATAGATTTTAAAATACCACTTACAGATTTAACAATATCGTTAAAAAAATCATTTGTAATTTAGGTAGTTCTCTGGTAGAGAACTTGACCAGCGTACAATAGTGCATTGGTATCTCAAATCCACATGTACAAAGGCACATAACTGCCCACTTGTATTAAACTATAAATAATTTTCAAGATTGTTCAAATATGTAATTTACTACCAACGTATAAATTTTGGACTTTGAAATGGATAATTTTATAGATATAGATTATCGAGGGTCATGCATGTCATTTTATGTAGTTTAGTATATTCTTGAGGGTGATCCCACAATACTGGTTTACAATTCCAATGAGGAAGGAAAATTGCAAAAATGCTCCAATGATTTTTATTTATTTTTGCTTTTTAGGGGTTCGAACAAACTGGGGTGTTCGAATGGACCCTAATTCGAGTGAACCCTATTAAATGATGGGACCCACTTTTTTGGCATTTTTTATAACGAAGACAATGGAAAAGTCAATAAAAGGGGGGGTTCACTCAAACCAGGGTCCATTCGAACCTTGCTTCTAGCGAACCCCAAAGTGGGTTCGTTCGAACCTGGGTCCATTCAAACCCCCGTTTTTTGCCCTTCTCCCCCTCTTGCACCAAATTTCTACAAAATTTTGCCCCTCAAAGCTCAGGTTGAGGATGATAATGAAGGAAACTTCACAGACCCAACTAGATGATGGTAGTCCTCATAACGAGCTATCCAGTGAATATAATTTTAATATGTTTTTGTTTTATTATGTATTTTATTTTTTAGTTTGATTAAACATAGGTTTTATACCAAAAAATCAAGCTCTTTGTTTTGCACATGTGGAAAAATAGCAGATTATCAAAAAATTATTTTGAAAAATATTAGTGCACTAGATATTGATGTCCTTGATCCAACAACAAAAAAATTGAATTTCGATATATACAAAAAAGTTATGCTTTAGCCAATGAATCATGTCTAAATTGTAAAAGGTTTGACTTTGAAACTTAATTAAGAAAAAATATTCAATGAAATGCTATGAAACCAATTTCATGCACTAGATATCATAGTTATGAATCTAAATTCAAAAAAATTAGAATTTTATCCTTAATAGAAAAAAAGTTGTGTTAGCTAGTGACGTCACTCTTTTAAAAATGGTGTTTACTGTTAAAAACTAGTTTTCGAAGCAAATGGAAAAAGAAGTACAATTTAATTTGAATTTTTTTGAAAAATATATATTTAGAATCTACAGCAAAAAGTCACAAATCACTGAAAAATATATATTTAGAATCTACAGAAAAAATGTCACAAATAACTAGTTTGCATCATCTTCAAATTCCTCATGGTTTAGCCACTATAGGTGCCCAAAAGTGAAGATTTGGTTAAAAAAAATTAGTTCAATGTCCAGTTTGGCCAAAAATTGTAAACCAGTATTGTGGGATCACCCTTGAATATACATAGTTGTATCTTAGGATTTTTCACAAGATTGTTCATTTCATCCAACATGGGGAGAATACCAGATAAAGTTAAGAGTGTCTCTATATCACTTAACCTATGTAAGAGGTTAGGAGCTTTGTCTACTGTGTGGTGATGTTCGTACATTACTCTAATCAATGATCAATATTTTAAAAAAGCTCATTACACTGGTCCATGCAAGGAGATCCATCTGGTATCAACATCCTTAAAAATCTTGTTTCCTCCTGTTATTCCCTCAAAAAAAATTTGAAATTTCACAAAACATTTGGGACTTTGACAAAAGTATGAGTAGAGCTCGTAGACTAGATTTTCAACTTTTGATACTGGAGGAAATTTGCTTACAATTTTAAATGCTAAATTTATTTCGTGGGCCATGCAATGAAAGAAAATCATGTATGGTGAACAAGTAGTTTGTAACTTTATGCAAAGACCGTTCTCGTGACCTTGCATTATTGAAGCTCCATCAACTCCTACACACACCAATTTTTTTGGCAATTATGAAATCATCCATACCTCCAATTTCATTCAAAGATTTTTTAACTAATTCAAATAGATTTTGTGATGTCGAAATCTCCTTCATTTTATGAATATAGAGTAGATGAGGTTGGCAAACATGTTGGTGCACAATATACACATACATACATACCCAAGAAGTATTATCTACTGCAGTAACTTCATCTAAAAATAATGCAATGAGGGTTGTCTCTTTTATTTTCTCTTGTAAATATTGTTTCTCCAACTCAACAAGATAAATCACCCATTCTCATTTGATGTTTATTGACCAATGTGTGCTAGGAAAGTCAGGAACACCCAAAAAAGAATAAAGTATTATATTCTGGGTAGTCTGTCATAGGACACCCTCTAGACAAAATATGAAAAACAACACTCATCTGAACAATTTTTGCTAGTTGTGCTCCTGCCATTATCTTTCCAAATTGAGCTTCAATTGAGCCTCCACATGAAGCAAGCTTCACCATTCTTTGCACATGCTCATCATATTCCAGGGCATACTTAACATGAAAACATTCTTCCTTTGATTTCCATCTTACTACTGATTTTTTCTTTTCGTCTATGATTTGTTTTTCATAAATTTTACCAATATGATTTTCTATAGTGTCAAGCTTTAGCTGCAACTTCTTACCTCTTTTATATTTCCAACTACAAATCTTACACTTGCATTCTATTGGAGGTTCATCTTTGTTTGCATTCTCCATTGGTTCAATGAATGAGTACTTTGACACCCAATCAATCTAGAAATTCCTTGTCATATCCCATTCACGCCTCATTCTTTATTTGGATTTTCTTTTCCTCTTCCATACAACATCATCTACGATGCCAAAATTTTCATCCAAGTCAATTAACTCATTTTGGCTAACTTGGGTATCCCTTGGAACATCTTCTACGACATTGTCATCCTCATTTGACTCAATTAACTCAATCCCATCTTCCAGTGAGGTATTGACAATGCCTCCTTCATTAATATTTGGTGCAAGAGTTGATGATGTGGTTCCATCTTGATCTGATGGATTAGAAACATTGCCAAAGTAAGACTTTATGGTAATTCTACATTTTGGGCATTTTGATGGCCTCCCTTCACCACCTTGAGGAGTCTTACTCTTGTTGCACTTGTTGCTCGACATCTTGATCTCTCATGAAATAAAAGCTAGAAAAAATGTCTTCTTGTTTAAGAAGGACATAGAATGTAGATCCCATTCCTACTCAATATCATCTTTAAGATTGAAGAAAGAATAGAAAAGAGATAAAAAAGTCTTATAACACTATGAAGAAATGATCACTTATCCTTAGGTTTTCATTGACTTGCTATTCGTTAATGCAACAATGCATGTAATTGTAAGTTTGTAACTTGCCTACGATCAAGGTTCTAAGTCTAACTTTCAAATCAAGAGCTCACAAGTTTAGAACTGAACAAAATGTGTAAGAATAAATTAGAGTTTTTATTATATTTATATCAATCCATATTTGGAAAATTTTGCGTGGTTTTTAAATGATAATAAAAATTTGGTGAATCTCGTGTGATTATACAACGATACATTTAAAAGTTGGGAAAATCAAAACCTCAACGAAACACATATGTTGTAATTTTCAAGGTGATTATGGCCCTATGATTAGCTTGGAGTTATCATAGTATTGGCGAAATGGGTCCTCATACGTAATTATTTTTAATGTAATTGGCAAAACGTGTCCTGAAACATAATTATTTAATGTTATTGGCAAAATGGGTCCTCATACACAATTAATTATAAATTTTATTAGCAAAATTGGTCCTCACACACAAGGAACATTTAATGATGTTGGCGAAGCATGTCCTGATACACAATGTTGTTTTAATAGTATTGGCGAATATGTGGGTGATTTAATACATGCTTCTAAGATTTCAAGCGAAACTATTAATTAGTCCGTTGGAAATGTGTAATATGTTATGACAAAACTATTAATTAAATATACCTTAAAAAATAAATCGATGGCGAATTGAAATGCAATGGATTGATAATTCATAAAATTTGGGCAATTTGGCCACCCTATTGGTTGCAATATATTCGCCAATTTTGACTTGGCCAATATGAACTATTTGCTAATTGACAAAGATTCACCATTAAAAATTTATCCACTTCCACTAGAAATATATCATTTTATACACTAATCATTGCACTAGGAACAACCTTGACAAAGTAGTCCTAAAACCAAAAAAGAAAAGTGAAAGGAACACATTTTTCATTGTTCCATGATGAAAAAATAAAAACGAGTACTTCAAAATACATAACAAGAACCCAAACTTTTCTGATTGAGAATTTAAAAAATTATAAAAATGTTGTAGAAAAATATTAACAAATAGTAACCTTAAATGTTAAAACCCAACATTTCATAACCATATTAAAAAGCTTTTGAAGTGTTAGTGTTGACCATTATTACTAATAGTGGAACAAAATGTACTCATTAGATCCAAAAAGTAATAAACCATATGTGACACCATGTGAGTTCACCAATAAAACATGAATTAATCATCAATTATATAATTAATATATATTTTTTTATAGCATTTAAGTTTTCACACTCCATGATAAATTATTGCAAATTTATGGATTGAAATTGTGTACAGTTTTTTACATCAATGTTTCAAATCATACTCCATGATCCATCATGAGGAAGTTGTGCAAAAAGAGAGAAGAATGGTGATGGATCATGGAGTATGATCCGAAACGTTGATGTAAAAAATTGTACATAGTTTTAATCTAGAAATCTACACTAATTTTTTTGTAGTTTTTTTGACCTGTCGATAAAAACATGCTAATTTGACATCATATTTGATGTTGTAAGCCTAAAAATTTGAATTTAATCAATGAACTTGTCAAGATAATTGCTATAGAAATTTATGTCATTTAAAATGGTTAGGTATGATTTTGAGAGACTTAAAGTTATCTTCAAAAAAGTTCAAAATAAATGCATATTGATTCATTACGCTGAAGGCGTCCTACGCTTAGTATTTGCAAGGCATTTTTACCTCCGACGGTGTAGATTGCTCGATAGGAAATTGCTTGCTATGAAATCCATCCCAGGCGTTCATCATTTTTCCCGGATGAAACAGAGCAAAGCAGTTATTGCAGCTGGGAAATATCCAAGGAACAGTTCTACCGGGAACATATCAGTTATTGCACCAAGCTGGGAAATATCTGAGGAGCACTTATTGCAAGAAATATCGACATTGTTGACAACACGACAGATTTAGATCCCAATTGCTATTTGAAGATAGATATCGGTTTCTTTGACAGCACGACATAATTATATTTGCTTCGATTTGAAGAAAAATCTGCATTTGAGGTGGGTTTTTGATATTAGGGTTTGCTCATCGGCATCGTTCACAGCTCGACACCATTTGTGCAAAAAATTCAGGTACCTTGTTTTCCCTCTTCCAATTTTTACCTACAATTAGTTTGAGATTGTTCTAATATTTAATAATTGACCAGTACCGAGTTTTTCCCTCTAATACAGAGCAAGTTGTTCATAATGTTCGCTAGCATAGAAATTGGGATGATTTCTTTCAGATAATATAGTTGAAAATGCTCTCCTAGACATTTTTTGAGTAGTTAGACCGCTTATAAATACTCTGTCATAGATTTTAATTTGCCTCTCACCAGTAGCAGGAGACATGGCAAGACAGTAAACACATCTCACTCTTTCATCAAACTACGAATTGAAACTAGAGACTTGTGAGGAGAATATTTTAAAGCTAAGTAAATTGGGGATTATAATTTAGGGATTCTTCTACTGTAGTGTAGGGAATCTTAAATATAAGACTAATTTACAAGTATTTACATTATTGTTTCTCTCCTTTGGCTTCCTAATGTCTTAGCTATATGAATTTCTTTTCATATACACTTCTTATATATTCTTTTGTGCCCCCATTTTTGCACAAGTAGGGAGAATGGTAATGAAGGTTGCAGAGTCTAGATTTACGCCTGCCAATTACATGTGCTTGAAATTTTTTAAAGCTTTGGCTATCCTTTTGATTTTTTTCCATGGATTTTCTTAAATCACATGACAAAAATTGGTGGGAATCATGTCGTGGTGGATGAGAAAGTCGAGCCTTGCAGCATTGGCTAAGCCATAAGTAGTAGCAACATGGGCATATTAATAATAAAGCAAACTCAAAACCTCACCCCAAAATTCGTGGCACACAGTCTAGGTTCAATCAATAGTAGAGTGAATGAAACTATCATCCCAAATCAACATTCATTGAAAAGAGAAAACACAATTTTATCCATTCTTGTCAATTCATCAAATATAATTTTCAATTGAAATTTAAAAATTAGAACTTGTGAATATCAAAATCCTACTTTCCAAACATTTTAGCTGCACAAACTACCAAAATATCAAATGACCTGTTTCTAGCCCTACTAAATACCTAGTTGTTGATTACCTTATTAGCTAAACTAGACATTTTTTTAACATCAGGACCGACAACACCAATCTTTTTATTGTTGTGGGTGCCTTATATGGTTTTGTAATCTTCTTAGGAGTCAATAGTTTTTCAACTGTGCAACCTAAAGTTGCAGTGGAGAGAACTATGTTCTACAGAAAAAGGGCTATAGGAATGTACTCTACAATACCCTATGCTCATCAAAATTCCTAGTCACATGCAAAGCACAATATATACCTATAGCCAATTCAATTTTCCATCCAAGTAAATCCCCTTTTTATGTGCAATTTTCTTCCAATTCTCATGTTTCGTCATGTCAAGTAGACCACTTTATCTATATGTTTAGTTTACTCATGTTGAAATGTGTGTGGGTGCCCAACCTCACCATGATGTGAATATTGTGGATACAACACAATATTAAAACAAGGAAAATATATGGTTATTGTTAATTTATAACAAATATGAATCTCTATTTTTTCTATTTCTATGATAGATTGTAATTGAGCTTTCATGTCATTGAAGAATTTATTATCAACGTTGACAAACAATAGAAGTTGTTAGAGAAGAATAGTATGCAGAATAGAACTGTGCTTTTTTTCATTTTTATATTTGATGCAAAAAATTCCAAAATGGCGGTTCTGGTACTACTGAATATGCCATGTTTCTTGGACTGTGTATGGTCTAATTACCTCACAATATGGAGATGTCACAGACCAATTAGAAGTGATTGGTGAAGGTTCCAAACCACTAAATCAGTTTGTGGAGGATTATTTTGGATACAAGCATGATTTCTTAGGTAGAGTCATTGTAGTTTGGATAGAAGCATGATTCGCTACAGCATGATACAAAAAACTCTACACAAGTTTTACCAAAAACATTCCAACTCATTCCCTTGGACTATGGAAATTTCATGTCTTTAATCTGACATTTGTTTGGTACTATCACTGGTTTTTTGGGGAAAGCAATGCTCTCAAATTTTTGAAAAGCGACAGATGTGGGGATTAATCTAAAAGGAAAAATCATGTAATTCACATACCTCCAATTATGGAGGTTAATTGGGTATCAAATTTGAAAAAGCTGCTTAAATTCCTTGTCTGCACAGTGCTTTTTCTTCTTCTAATCATAAAAACTTGTAGGTTCGATTTCCATCTACCCATTTTTTGTTTCTTAAGAAATGTGCTATGCATTCATGACACTTTATAATCTACTACACACTCCTTGCAATGGTGTTCGAAACTCCTTAACAAGGGTCGGATCCTCGAAATATGTTTCAGGTAATTTCTGCCTATAATCTCCAGATTGGAAGACAAAATCAAGCATAAGAAGATAACAGTAAGGATAGAATATGAAATTAAGAGCATGTTGCAAATAGTAGTACATTATCACCACAATTGGGCTTTCACATTTTAAACCGCGATGATCATAAATACAAACTTTGGTTGCTATTTCAATTGCTACTTAATGTCTAAGTATTGGCTTTTCATTAGTTATAAACCATAACCTATCACTAATTGACCTTCCACACATTCAAGTTTCTTGATCAATTCATCTAATTTAGGGCCATTCATTGATACCACATCAGCCACAGGCTTCAAATTTTGAACCTTGGACAAGGGCTTTAAGTGACCGGGAAGACTATTTTTCTGAGTTTTTGAAACTCCAAAATTACCAGGAAAACAAGCTTGCTCAGTTTTTGAAACCCTCATATTAGCAGCAACTCTGTCACAATTCTTAGCATTTGAGGCGTCAATTGGGCTTATGCAAATTTCAATCTCAACCTCAACTTTAGGTATGACTTCTTCATCAACGTTACCCTCAATGAAAAATTTGGCGAAAAAGCATGAGCCATTCTTATCAATCCATGCAATGGACCTTTGACAACCCACCCTTAAATCTATTTGCATCATTCTCAAAAAATCAACTAGGTATGGTGAACCATCTATTACCAATTCTATGGTGGGCATGCATTACCAAATCTATTTGCAACTTTCGCAAAAAGTCAACTAGGTATGGTGAACCATCTATTATGATGTCTAATTAGGAAATATAATTGATACAAATTAATTTATTTATCAGATTTTTTACCAGGCCTTGACCCAACTTAAATTATAGTTTTATTTTGTTTAACAGTAAATTAAATTTTGTGATTATGTTTACTATGTTTTCCCCTTATTTGTAAATCACTGTACACTTCAAAATTAATACAATTAAGATGCATTTTCCTAGCAAATGAATTCATAGTGATGGCCAGCAAATGTATCTCAAAATGTATAGTCTTTGCTTATGTTTTACAACTTTTGCTACTGTCAATACAACCATATGGAACCATGTGTGCCTAAAATTAGAACTAAGATGAATAGAAATACTCTTTTTATTCGATAATGTTATCTTCTCCACATGTTTTGCAATTTGATTTTATATATAACCATGTGTGCGCACAATTACTAATGAGATGAATAAAAAGACTTATTGATTCGACAATATTATCTTGTGCACATATTAGTCAATACAACGGATTATTACTTCAATCTTTCATCTAGCTTATTTTGCACACCTACCTTACACATGTTATTTCAACTTTATCATTAACTAGTACAAAATAATATTGCATTGGTATGTTCCTCAACACCCTCTACCATGGAAAACCAAGTTGAAAGTATGGAAGCACAATAGTCTCATCGTAATCATCTAAAATGATTGTGGTACCATTCAAATAAGGATTCTATTAATAGACGAAGAAGAGAAAACCTTCATAGTAAACTTGCCAACTCCTCCACAACCCCACCCTGTCTTTCCAATAACCCTAGCTCCTTGCAACCATAAACGCCTCACTTATAGTCTACATTTAACCCCACTTTTACCTCCCAAAACCTCCATCCTCCACTATTTTCTGCAAACTATTGCATCACTAGGAATTCATTCCGTTCAAAGTTGGACAACCTATCAAACATATCAACATGCCAAATATGTATGGAATGATATCCAGGAATAAAAACTAGCCTTTTCAATGGTACTAGAGCTTGTACAAGATGCATTTCTGGAAAAAAATGGCAACCGCTTCTCAAAGTGGAACAACATGGACCCTGGAGAGCAGCCTTCTTGTCTACAACGCCTATCTTAGATTGAGGAGATGCTTATATCAAGAGTTAGCCTTGTCCTCCAAGTTACTTATGCAAGAGGGGGACAACTCAAATATAGTGGCCACACTATTTGTTTTCCTCAGGATATTATAGCAATTGCAAATTACTTGCCATGCCACATACATGACCTGGATATACTCATTATTAATAAAAGAAATGTTGATTCCCAACAATATAACTTCTATGTTTGCAGAGCACATGTTCACGAGGCTTTGCAATATAAGATCTGTAATGACCCCTACTACAAAGATGTCCAATTAGACGAGACCTCTCTCTTATGCTTGCCTATTCCCTCCACTGACATCTCTAACTTGCTTAATGCAACAACCTCAACTTCAAACCCCGCTGATGTTAACTTCATGGGGACATATAATACAACCAAAGAACAATTAGAAGAGAATGTGCAAGCAACAACATCATTTGTGGAAAACCTGCCCCTTGCACGTACAAAAGTGCAAGAATTGCGAGCCTTATTGCAATTAGAGGAAGGACACCCAACTCCTACTATTGATTGGCCACCAATTTCTCTTACACCCCTCAATGAATACACCATAGAAGGATTATTTGTTATGGCATTCTTGACATTGTTTCCAAAAGGTAGAGCTGTTTTCAATCAACAAACTATGAAAGAAGTCAAGCTACACGAATATGCACTCCATCTTCTTTGATACCATGATAATAGATTTGGCCAACACCCATGGTTTAGATACTTCATTCTTAATATTATGATGTGTCACTGCAGCCAAGCCACAACTTCTGTATTTGTTCAAAAACACTTTGAAAGTAGACTGCCAACAACAATTTGTGACTTACGCCAAAGACTCAAGGACCTCCCAGATGAACATCTTGCATACCAAGTTATGCGGTTCGGGTCAAAAATTCATGGCACTCGCCCCTTCTGGACTCTTCACAGGGGGGAGCTATCTGACATGGTTATTCAAGTTGGTTGTTTGATTCTATTCTACACCCTTAGTGCAATAGATACTAAATGGCCAGACTTACACAATGTCATGCCATCTACCACACCAACAAATCCTACTGCAGCTACCAAGTGGAGAATCCAAAATATAGTGCAAAACCCACACCTCAGTGCACTTTACATGCATCATTGATTTACTGCATTTCGTGAGGAAGTCTTGGAGAAGATTCTTTGCACAAATGACTACTGGTACAGGTAATTGCCCTCCACATCATTTATATTTACTTCTTACATCATCTGCTTTATAACATCTACTGTGTCCGGGTATGAATGGCAACACCGTGGGTCTACACATGTCCACGGTTTCCTTTGGCTGAAAGACACACCCGATATTATGAAGCTGCAATGGAATAATCTTGCATCAATATAAAATGCAATCGACTACATTGACCAATATGTCTCTGCTTGGAACCTGCGTCCCCCCAAAGCTCAGCTGCATCCATTCCAAGGTCTACCTTAAACAACCCTTGCCTAATGGACACAAGACTGATTATGTTGTCCACCCTTTCACATGACTACACTGAACTGCTCAATTGCATGCAACGCCATACACATTGTTCCTTGCAAACATGCTTGCAAAGTAAAGGTGGTACATTTGAGTGCCGCTATAAAGCCCCTTGGACCATGCTAGACAATTCAACCTTCTCTAATGATAGTGGGCAGCTAAAGCACACCCCTGCTCGTAATGATGACCGAGTAAATCTTCACAACCCCACTATCCTCTCTATTTGGCGCACAAATGTAGATTGCCAACTTGTTCTCTCAATAGATGTAGTGCTCAAATATATCGCAAAATATGCAGCTAAAGCATAAACCAAATCGGAAACATATCATGCAATGCTTTCACGTATTTCAACATCTTTTGATCCTGACAAGCCAGCACCAAGAAATTTTAGGAAAATGCTTGTTGACAACCTTGTTGATCGTGATATTAGTGCTTAAGTTAGTGCTTAAGAAAGTTGCCACCTTTTATGAAAACTACCACTCTACTTTTGTAGCCAGACATTGGTTTCTTTAAATGTCAACAAAAAAAACTATCAATGCGTTCCACTCTCAGCCACATGTACCTCTCCATAAACAAATTGTATTGATGCATACATGGAACATCCTATTAGTCTAGAGGCAATGTCATTGATTGAGGTGACTAAAAAATGGAGCTTCAAAACATCCCGTAAAACAAACCACTGGAAAGAGCGTTCCTCTACTGCAATTGTTCGAGTCTCTCCTCGCTTCACAAGTATTCCTCCCAAGGATGACCCAAGTTTCCACAACTTCAGCTGGAGTGAATTAGTTCTCTACAAACCCTTTCGTGACATTGCAATTGACCTTGGTTCCTCGCCAACTCAAATTATCGCACAGTGGGAGAGGCTATCATGCACTTACCATCTGTGGCATGTTCGCCGCAATCTACCAGATATGACCTCTAATACAGAACTTCACTCTCCTTCAAATGCTGCAGAACCCGCAAATCACTGCAACCAATCTGAATGGAAAGTCTTGTCAAGTGTTCATCTAGGCCATCCGCTCCACTTAGATACACTTGACATGCTAGGCAACTGTGAATTAGACCTTAATCATGACTGGAATACTCATTCCATTAATCCAATAAAGCTCAGTCAAGCATCCAACTTCATAGACTCCAACTGCACAACTTATGTGATCCCCCTTCCGCCATTTGTAAATTCCCAACACGCCCTTTCAATGGAACAAAAGAAAACACTAGATTTAGTATTGTCCCACTTGTCCTCCACCACTTACAAACCACCACTAAAAATAATAGTTCAAGGAACTGCAGGAACTAGAAAGTCACACCTAATTAAACAAATCAGGTCTGCACTAGATTGTTCTACTCCAAACGAGCAAACACCGCTCTTACTTCTTGCACCAACAGGTGTTGCGACATTCAACATTGGAACATCGACAATTCATTCTGTACTATGCATCCCCATCAAAGAGTTGGCTCCATTACAAGGCCAAACACTAGCAAGCTTCCAAGAGAGAATGCACTTTGTGCGCTACATTTTAATAGATGAAATGAGCTTCATCGGTCCAAAGTTGCTTAAATGAATTGACTTTCGCTTACGCGAAGATTTCCCAGCAAACAACCACAACCCTTTTGGAGGCCGCTCAATCCTGCTCTTTGGAGACCTTGGCCAGCTACCACTGATTAAAGACATTCCAATGTACTCTTCTACTTCATACGGGGGCACACTATGGCGGAGCTTCCACATTGTTTTTACACTGAACGAAATATTTTGTCAAGCCAGAGAAGATCCCACCCAACTTCTATTCTGTGGTCTCTTGTACAACTTAAGAAAGGCTCAACCTACTATTGCAGATTGGCAACTGCTAATGTCAAGGTCAAGCTCGACACTATCATCTACAGAACAAAATGCTTTCTTATCCTTCATACATCTTTATGCAACCAATGAAAAAGTTTCACTCCACAATAAGCACATGCTATTGTCTCTAGCACATCCTGTTGCCATTGCCACTACATAGCAAATAGGGAGCTCTTTCAACACAAACCCAGATGATGAGCAAATCCAACCCAAGATTTTACTTTGTGTCGACCAAAAGGTTATGTTATCTTGTAATCTGTGGACTACTACTGGCCTTGTTAATGGAGCTCTTGGCATAGTAAAAAATATTGTCTATAAGGAGATCGAAAAACCACCCCAACTCCCCTTGTTTGTTGTTGTTCGATTCAACAATTATATTGGGACTACCTGGGATACAAACAATCCCAAAGATGTCCCTATTACCCCTATTAGTCATGGTGGCTGCCGCCAAATCCCTCTTAAAATGGCATGGGCCTTAACCATTCACAAATCACAGGGGCTTACACTTCAGATGGCCACCATTGACATCAACAACATTGACCGTCAAGGCATGACATTTACAACAATTTCCAAAGTCACTCAACTTTTTGGCCTTCGTATCCACTCAACATTCACTTTCGAAAGATACACACACATGCAACAAAGGCCATATGTTGCACGTAGGATCAACGAGGAAGTTCGATTGTCCAATCTTTCTGCATCAACCTCTTCAAATGCTCAACTTCCTTTAAGTTAAATAATATGTATAGGTATGTTCACTTTTAACTTATTCCATCTTCGTACTTCAAGTATCCATTCTCTCCCTCCCTTACCACATTTGATTTCTAGCCCCTCCTTCAAATCACAACAAACATTTTTCTCTTCCAGGATCTTCTACACAAACTATTGTTCATCATACTTCTAGGCTCCTTCCAGGCTTCTTGGTACATCCACTCTCACGTTAAGGTTAGTTGCCAATTCTGTTAGAAATGATATACAATGTATGCATGTAAAAACATTTTCCAATTTTCCTATATATTTTAAATGGTTGATTTCTGTTATATTTTCCAAAACAATTAAGACTACCGCAGGTTGTGTCGTACATAACAAACATATCTAATGTCAAGTCACAACAAATTCAGGTGCGTTGTGTTCTTTTCCAGTTTATTCTTCATTGAAACAAATCTGCACAGTGGATTATTTATTACAACTAACCATGTTAATTGTCACATAACTTTTTTTCAATGTGCTTGGACTATTGAAATCCACCTTTTTTGTCTTTTCCTTTTTCTACTTCAGATGATAGACACTGACCATGGAGGTGGCTACAATCCAATGCTAGGGATGATGGATTTCTCAACATTTAAATAAAAATGTATAAATTTCATAAATTTGGCCTGTGAAAAAGGTCAATGCAATCTTATTGGAATTCTATGTCCACAATTCACAACACTTACTTGTGTTGTCTTTACTGTCATATGAGTTCAGGATAGAAACGGTGTTGCTGCTCCAATTCTAACCCAAGAAATGAAGAGACCTAGATTATATTCAAGCTTTTTGAGTGGAAATATAACTGGACATTGAAACAACTTCTAACAGAGATAGATCAGCCTCAGCTGATCATCTACTTGCATACCCTTCCAAGAGGATAGTGACCGATAACTTTTGGCTGTATCAAAGTTTCTAAGTTTAGTTGAAATATATCCTTCCATGTCCTCATTTTGTCAAAATATGAGTACAATAATGCTTTTGTTCTTAGATTGCTACTGTTGTTCAAAAACAATGATCTTGCAGGCAATTTCACCACTCGGTTCACAGGGGAGCCAAACAAGAGCCCTTATAAATGATGATCAAATCAATAAGTTTACAAGGGTTAGATATAGAAAACCTGTGAGTATCCAAAATACTTTCTATTTAAACTTCCAAATTATTATGTGTTAAAATGCTTCTTTATGATTTTTTTTTTATGGACAATATCCATTGGTAAATACCTTTTCTTTTTCCCTTTATAATGTTTAAGATTATTCTCTTTCTTTATAACATGTTAAAAAAAAAAATATTGGCATATGTTTCAGTTATGTTTGCCTCGTGTTTTGCTCCTTTAGATATTTCCCCATATTCCTTTTTAGTAATTTTCCCATCCTTAAATTATATGAAAACTTTTCATTTCTGTAATTGCTAAGTAGACAATTTGTGTTTACCCCTAGCTAAACCTACTTCTATTCATGATATCATTCAACTATTGTATTATACTATTTAACTCTCCACATGTACAATCTTATGTTCCTTTGACTATGTTCTTACATATACTATGCACATTTATTGTCACTGTCTACCAAATTTGAAAACCTCCACTCAATTCTTAAACGTGATGTATTGTAAGTGAGACATAACTCAAATTTTAAAACTAATGTATACTGGACCTCTAATTTCTTTTTTCATATATATTCCTTACTACAAATAATTTTTTTTTTCTTAACGCACAACTACTATGTCTCAAAAATTTAATCTGTAATTTGACAGTGAGCAGTGTCAAATTACTCAAATTTTTAGCATATTTCATGTTCTTCAACCTCTTCCTTCATTGCAATTTGCAAACATTACATATCTTCAAATCTCTCATAAATTGATGAAAGGTCTCTTCAATAAAGAGTTGTTTGGTATTCTTATTTCTATGCTTTTTTTTTTCTTCGTTTGTATGCTCTTGGATGGAAGGATAGTAGCTCATCTTCATTGATCATGCACACACGCATTGTGTCTTCTCATTTTGGTCCCAAATTTATACTCATTTGCAAGCAAGCACATAAAGCAATTTGTTGTTTTTGTATCATCATTGGTTGGTGAGATGGGATTCATTTTCTGTCCGCTGTCATTGCTGTCTTAATACATGTTTTGAAAATGTTTGAATAAGTAAATGTAGATTGGACTTGGGGGTTGCACTTGAATTTAAGGCACAGTATATCTATGCATTATGAACCTTCCATTCACACGTTGTTTGCAGTTAATGAAGTTCTAATACATTTATTTTCAATATATATAGTGATTAGTTGTTGCTTGTTGGTTACGCTTCATTGATTACTTATCTTATTTCGTTCTCATACACATACGTTCTAAGTATAATATCATTGGCTTTTATGTAGGTCAAATACAAAGAACGAGTACTTCGGATTGACCTCATATCCCCTCTTTGTCAAGCACCTTCTTGGACTAAATGGTTTTAAAATAAGGTTTCTTCTTTAAAACTACTACTTCCACTTATTTAAGGGTTACTACATTATTAAACTGTTTGTAACTTTGCTATTTACTCATGATATACACTATTTTGCAGGTAATTATCGATTTGGTCTACTTTTATGGGATGTGTGGAATTGTCAACGAAAGTTTGCTTCAACGTTACTTTACTCAGGTGTCTTACTTGTTTTTCTAACATTTCCAAAAACTTTCCCTTTTTTTTTCCCATTTCCTTACCAACCTTTTCCTTCTATTGACATTGTTCAACCCATCGTGGAGCTGTTTCTGTTTGCATAAATTTTTGCTGCCTGAATACAATTTGGCCTTTTCCAATCGTTAGGTGCTATTAAATTGCTCTTTGCTGGAATTTACCAAATTATCCCTACAAAAATGAGTCTGACATTTCCTTTGATATGGTACAATCATTTTTGTGTATTGCAGAAAGCAGCACAAATACTACATACCGTTCCTGCCAACCATCCACTACAACCATACGTTTCTTTATTAAAGATCAATGTAAAACTTATCATGCTTGGTGTGGATCTCAGTTACACCAGGAAGGAGACGCATAGCAAGGAGTTTCTGTGCAGGGAAGCAATGGAAAGATTACATAACAATCATGTCCATTAATTTAACTTTACAGAGAAATGTGGGGCTGTAAAAGCAATGGTTGCCAAACCTACTTCAATCTTCAAATGTTATAACTTTATACATTCTCAATTTATTCCCGTTTTACTACTGCTTGTACAAAATTTTATTTCCTCTTTTCAACTAACACGACTTCATCTTTACAGCTGTAAATTAATTTTACCTTTCCAATTCTCAATATTAACACAAAGTTCTCTAAATTGACTTCGGCGTACCCATTGCACCCCAAAGGTGCGATTGCTAGTTATATTATAATCTAAATTATAACCATAAAAAAAGAAAATTGTGCTACCCAAAGTCACATGCCAACACATTAAAAGCAATGTGCACCAACATTTGCATTTGCTTGTGTAAAAACACTTTCACACATCACTTGTGACTATCCTATAAAATAATATCTAAAAAAAACATTTGTTTGTGTAAAAATACTTTCACACATCACTTGTGACTATCCTATAAAATGATATCAACAAAAAATATTTGCTTGTCTAAAAACACTTTCACACATCACTTATGACTATTCTATAAAATAATAATATCAAAGAAACATACTAATGTAACATCATATTTGATGATGTCGACCCAAAATCTTAAATTTAACCAATAAACTTGTCACGATAATTGCTATACAAATTGGAATCATTTAAAATCATTATCTATAATTTTGAGAGACTTTTACGCTCTCCCGTAATAAAATTAAAATTCAAAATAAATGTATACTTATCATATTTAATCTAATTTAAAAAAAAATAAAAAGAAATAAAAAAAAAATCACACAGACCAAAGTCACACGACAACGCATTAAAAGCCCTGCGCAGAACATTTGCTTGCGTGAAATCACTTCCACGCATCGCCTGTGACTGCCCTCCAACACGATATCATTCTGCTCAGCAAAACTATCCATTGGACGACAACTTTCCCGTTACTACCTAAACCCAAAAAGCTGCACGGCGAATTTATACGTGTACGAACGACGACGCCGCCAATGTTAACGTCATTTGCTCCAGTCAACACCAAAATGCTTTTCGCTTTCATAGCACAAGGAAAACAACAGAAAAAGAAAAGAAGGTAGAGCAGCTTACAATGAAGCCCGAATCCAAAATTTCAAGCAGCAGGTAGCAGTAGACCCATACAACCGGGGGCTGACAATGTCCAACAGGGTGCGCTGCCCCTACTGTGCAGGCACAGAGCAGGGGCGCTGTACTTCCATAGCTGCGGGACGCTTTATAACAGAGTGCGCCTCGTGTGGCCGCGTGGTGGAAGAGCGTTTAACGCAGGTTGAAGAGCTTTTTGTTGAAAGAGCTCAGGACACGCCCCTGTGCATTGTAACCCCCGATTTCAGCAGCACCCAATGTGACCGCCCGCCGCCGCCTCCCATGGAGGACGACCCCTTCGAGAATACGGGCTTTATTACGGCCTTCAGCGCCTGGTCGCTTGATCGGACACCTATCTTTACGGCCACGGCCACCACTTTCTGCGGATACTTGGCGGAGCTTGAGCGGGTTTTGTTCGAGGAACCGCCTTCTGCCGCTGCCTCGTTTGAGGGTGTTAATAATAATAATAATTGTCTGGGCTTGGTGGATAATTTGAGGGCTTATTTGCAGATTGTGGACGTGGCGTCTATATTGGGGCTGGACAGGGATATTTCGGATCATGCGATTCAGCTCTTCAGAGACTGTGCCTGTACGACCTATCTGCGTAATAGGAATATTGAGGCGCTCGCTACTGCGGCGCTTGTGCAGGCCATGCGGGAGGCACACGAGCCACGGACTTTACAGGTCAGTTTTTGCTAACTTCCTTTCATTTAACAAGTGTTTGGTTCTTTTTCCGTTCCGTATATTTTTTGGTGTGGATTCTTTTGAATTTTTATCTGAGTAGATTATTTTACTAAATTTGAGGAGTTTTTTACCTTTTGGAAGCTACTATTTCTCTTTTGCATTTCGGATTGTCTCTCCTTTCTACCTGGGGAGGGAGAGAGAATCCACTATATACGTTGTAATCATACTCTGGGCCAATTTGCTTTGAAATTAATCGAATGTTACCTATTTTTTTCACAATCTGGGCGCAACGAGTAGTAACTTGCCTGGAAGTTAGTGGTTTAATTAGGTTGAGTTATTTTTTTAATTTGTATTAAAGCTGGGCAAGACTCAGTGCCACTTTGTGCCTTATAATTCATGGTAGTTTCTGACATTAGGTTGCGTCATATTTAGAGCTGTGGAGCAGTTTTTCATCTCGTTGTCTTATAATTATTATCAAAATAGATGAGTAAAAGTGTCATTAGTGAAAGTGACTCCTCTTATAGGTCTCTTGAGATGAATTAAAATTATGACTAAAATCCCCATTGACAGTTCAATACATCGACAAAATATTCGTGTTATGTTTTTAGTGATGGGCCACTGCTCTATTTTATATAAATCAAAGTGAGAGAGAGCTTTAAGAAAAATTGACTTCCAACTTAAATAAAGTCACACATCTCTCATGGGAACCTTGCTTATAAGCTTCTGAATTCATTATGTTTTTAATGATGGAGCACTGCCCTTTTCTGTCTCAGCGAGAGTGCTTTAAGAAAATAGGCTTCCAAATTAAATAAAGTCAGACACCTCTCTTTTGAGAACCTTGTTTCAAAGCTTCTGAAGTTGAGAAGATATTCATTATGTTTTTAATGACGGGACACTGCCCTTTTTATATAAATCTCAGTGTGAGAGAGCTTTAAGAAAAATAGACTTCCAAATTGAATAAAGTCAGACATATCTGTTGTATGAGAACCTTGTACCTAAGCTTCTGAATTCAATAAAGTCGACAACATTTATGTTTTTAATGATGGACCACTGCTCTTTTTTATATAACTCTCAGTGACAGAGCTTTTAGAACCATGTTTCTAGGCTTCTGAATTCGATAAAGTCAGATACATAACTCGTAAAAGAGCTTGGGGTTTAAGCTGTTGAATTCAATAGTCAGATACATCATTGTAGCATTACTCATAAAAGAACTGTGGAATTGAATTTCCAAATTCAACACAGTGGCACATAACAGATTTTATTGTGGACTGGGAAGTTCCTCATTCCTTCCTGCATGATAGCCAAGCCTTTTGGTTTTCAAAAACCGTGTCTAACTATAAAATAAAGCTTTTAAGCAAAGAAAAAAAATTGTGATTATTTGAATTTATGCAGCGTTTTTCCAAAAACTTTTAAATTTAGCATTTGAGGCTACCAAAAGTTTTTTGAATTTGTCTTCTGAAGCTTTGAATATGTTGAACTTAGAATGTTTCAAGTCTCTTGTCATTTTCTTATTTGGTACATCTTGTAGGTTTATTTTGATTTGTACAAACTATGTTTGGCATGACATAACTAAATCAAATTGTTTTGCTTAATTTTATGAATATTATATCATTTATTTATTCTGCCTTTGTTTCTTTGGTTTTAAACCCGAAAATGCTTGCACTTTTGTCACACCATGCCAACTCCTTGTAAATGGAATCCTACTATGACATATATAATGGCTGTAGGCTTACCCTGTCTTTGTTTTTTTGGTTAAAAATCCCACAATTCTTGCACATTTGCCACACCATGCCAACACCATGTAAATCGAATCCTACTATGGTACATATAATTGTTCCGGGCTCACCATATTCTGGGCCAACTTGGGTTTAAATGTGATTTTTATGCATGCCAGTGATATCTTGTCTCAATCACTAGATCATAACCCAAATGAAGAAATAATTATTTATCCACTATTAATTCATTACTTTTGACATTTGTTAGTGCCTCACAAACGGCCTTAGCTGCAGGATTTTAAAATTGCTTTAACAAAATCCTAAAACCTCCACCCATGACCTTGGCAATAAGACTAATTACTACTACCAGCTCTTTCTATACACAAAAGCAGAAATTGACAATCGCATGGATAGGAGTTGGCACATAGATATCCTCTTGGATGCAAAAGTCATGGAGGCAATTCTTTAAGAGGAGGTGAGTTAATTGAACTAATGGAGTTGGCCAATGTGCTACCTTGACAACTAGAGGTAGTGGTGGCACGTAATCGCCTTCAATCAAGGAAGCACATATGTGTTTATGTTTGATATGTTAAATCTAGGGTTTAGCCGACCCCAACTGGTGAGGCCACAAATGGGAGCCTCATCTTTGTACATTAGAACACATCATTCACCAAGGATCAACTTAAGTGACACAACGGTGTTGTCTATGGGGCTTGAACTTGGTACTTATTGCCAAACAATCAATAGGCATACCATTGCACCATGATCCCATGCGTGTAATGCCCCTGGCTGAACCCTAGCAGATGTTCCTCCGTCATGTTGGTAGGTATGTAATGTCTCTTTTGATTTTTCCTTATTTTTTCTTTAAATAATAAAATCCAACTCACAATAATAGTTGCACAATTAGTTATAAGTATCCAATCAACTTAGAAATTGTAATTTTAATGGTATATTATGTAATCCAGATTTAATGCTTAGAATATATATTAGAAAGATATAACTTATCCTCTATATCAGCTGTTAATTTTTCTTAAATCTGAAGTAATCTATATATATTAAAGTGCCTTTGAAATGTCCTTAGTTTGCCTAAATCAGGGGTTTTTGTCCACTAACTTAGCAATGGAAAATAAGGGGCTTTTGTCCTTTAATTTCAGACCTTGAGGGGTTTCATCCTCAGGTTGCTAAACCACGATTCATTCTCCACAAGGAGTAATAACATAAAAATGTCTTCACAAAAATCATGTCCCCTTCTCCCTGATTGAACTTCCTTATAGACCCCCTTTTTTTAATAGACATAACTCTTCATTCACATCTTTTGTCTTTTCATTAAAACAAAACTTTATTAAATTTCAGTTTTTTATCATATTGATCATTCTTCTAAAGTACTCCTTTTATTATCCTTAAGGAAATTGCAGGAGAAAGGAAAGAACTGCTGCAGCAAAAATAAAAGTGTATTTAAGGAAGGGACATTACAGTCCACCCTTCCCAAGATTGCTTGTCCTCAAGCAATCACAAATTAGGATGTTGAAGGATTTCCTTACTCTCCCATGTTGCATCTTCTTCAGGAAGATCTTTTCATTGAATCAGATATTCTGTCATTGTTTTATTTATTAACTTTTTCTCTCTGAAATTTATAATTACCTCAGGAATCAAAATCAATTTTCCTTTGTCATCAAGTGGGGGTAGCTCTATTTAAGGAATGGCTTGGCTTCCTAAGACTCTTTTGAAGCAAGATACATGAAATACATGATGAATCTTACCATTTTCTGGTAATTCCAATTCATATGCAACCTCCCCAACTCGTCTTTTGATTCTATAAGGATTATAGAACATTGGTTTCAATTTCTCCATTCCACTTTTCTTTAGGGAAGATTGTCTTTAAGGTTGTTGGGCATGCTTTAAAATGAAGATAGGTAACTTTGGAGATGTGTGATCCTATGTGTGGTTGTGGCAATAGTGGTTTGTGATAAAAAATAACAGATCCAAGTTATGTTTGGAAGGTCAGTTGTTCATCCACATACAGTCAAGGAGAACTGGTTTAGGTTGTCTTCACATGGAGGCAAATTTTCGTTAGTTTCAGAGATTGAGGAGCTTGTATAATATGTAGGCTATGGATGATCTAGAGCACCTTGGGGAAGACAGAGGACAGGTGTGCAGGTTTCCAAACTATGTGTTTTACAATTTTATTGTTTTTGCTGCTTTCTATATGTGGCAAAAGCACAAATGACCCCTCATACAAGTGGTAAATGCTCAAAACACCCCCAGCAGAAGTAACAAATTTGTCACAATTTGGACAGGGGTTGAAAGTGTCTTGATGGTTTAGTTCAACTTCTATGCTTTGGTATCCAAGGAATGCATGAGAGTTTATATTAAGCATTTTGGAACAAGGTGCAAAGGTTTTGTGAGCATGTTTTCCTCCTAGAATTCAAATCTGCAAGTGTTTGTCATAGTTGAGCAAAGTTTTGTGAGTTGTAGATGACACTGCAGGTTGTACAAGTTATAAATTCATGATGGAGTTTGGTTGGTCATGGGAAAGACTTACCTGCATTGTACTTGACTAGATTCATAGTGGAGATAAGGAGCTATTAGTTCTCTTTTGCTGAAGTTTTCTCCAAGGTAACTTTTGTGTCACAGTCATTGTCTTGCAATTTCTTTGAGATCTTTTCATGTTTCCATTCTTGTGTGATGTTTTCCTATCTGCAAAATATGTAAAGTGGATAAATGAAAGAACACACTAAAAACATAATCTAGGAGGTGTTAGTGAGAAGCAACATTTAAGTTATCCATTTGTGATGAATTGCTTGTGAGTATTTCACTTAGTTTATGGATGAAATTGGTATCAAAGTAGGTTAGATACCCTTGAAACATTGTATTCATAGGTATTTGGTTGGTCATAAGGGTTGTTCCCACTACATGGTCCAGTAGAAGTGGTGGTTTGAGACCTTTTGAGCTTGAGATAGGTACCTGAGAGTGGAATAGAAGACAAAGAAGGATGGCACATGAATTTGACAGAGATATGGATGAGCAAAAAGAGAGGTTTCATAAGTTGGAAGAGGATGTTGCCATGATTTCCAAGCATAAGTGCAAGATTGATATGCTTGAAAGTGTGCTAAAAGCAATTTCTCAAAAAATGGACATAAAGAAGGGGCCCAAAGATGAGGAACCACCCAAGAACACTTATGAACACAGGAAGTCTTCTAGCAGCAGCAACGTTGTTACCTTTAAGCTAGAGGCAAAGATAGAAATTCATCTCTTTGATGATGAGGTAAACACAGAGAAATTAGGTCAATGGATAGCTCAAATAGAGGTCTGTTTGAACTTGTACAGATTAAACCCATGACAACAAATCTCATTTTCTTGTTTGAAGTTGTCCAGCCATGCACTCACATGATACAAGGCTCATGCTACCTTGTTGCAAATGAGGAGAATTCCACCTATTCCTAAATGAGAAGATTTCAAGGATCTATTAAAGAAACAATTGTACTTGATATGTTATGAGGAGGAGAGAGCAATCTAGTGGCACTTTTTTTGGCAAAAACAAGGTCATAGCGTCCAAGAATATACAAGTGAATTCCAAGAAATGGTTGTACAGATTGGCATTGATTTAATGAACAGAGATATACGCATGAAGTACATTGGAGGGCTGTTTTGATGGCAAGCCTCAAAATATTGATGAGGTTTGTGCAGAAACCCACTATATAGAGATGAATAAGAAAAAGAACAACTCTTCCAACAAATACAATTGGGTAAAGGTAGAAGAATAATAGGGTGGAGACTCAAGCAAGGGGAAAGTAAGTGGAAAGGTAAGACAAGTGTGAAAGCCATTGTGAGACCAATGAGAAGGGCAGAGAATGGTCTTGTAAGCGTTTTTGACAAGGAAGGTCATAATGAGGTGGATTGTTGGAAGGCTGTTTTTTTTGAGGAGAGTCAATGAATATTGAAATTAGTAGGGAGAAAATCAAAATTTGTTCAAGGTGGGATAAAATCTCAATAGTGCTATCATTGAAACAAGCAGAATCTAAGGTATGCAATTGGTTTTCCCTGAGATAAAAATCTTATAAGAAGAAATCTTGGACAGGGAAAAGCTCAAAGAAGCTTGGACCTTTATATTATTGGCTTCACAAAATACTGGTAGCATATACTCTTGATCTGCTAGACTCGAATGTAATATATATTTTATATTTTTTAATCACATGAAGAATGTAGTAGAATAAAATACCAAAATTTCTGAAACCCTATCACTTCTAGATAACGGCAGCCATGTTATTATGATTCTGGAATGTATTCTAGCTACTTGAGAAAATTAATTAAGCATTAAGGTATTTACTATTTGGAGAATGTCTTATATGAAGAAATTTTTCCTTGAGGATGCTGCTTGGAAAGACATGAAAATACAACTTAGATTTCTACTGCTTTGGTGCCAAAAGATTGAAAATATTGTCTCAAGCTTGTATAAGTTTCAGGCTTCAATAGAACATATTATTTTTGCTATCCACTGACAATAATTACCAACTATAAAAAAAATGATAGACACAGAAAACTGGTTGCAAAACTAAAAAGCACCCTCACACACAATTCTATAAGACCTATCCGACAGGGAACTTCTGTTGTAATAGCATCAGCCAATTATATAATACCAGTTTCAAAGTTCCCTGCAAGACATTTGTTGCCAGCTTGAGGCCCTATGCAACCAACATCCTAATCTAAGACAAAGTAAAGCCATGTAATGATCCTGTACCTGACATTTCTAGAATTCTCTTGGACTCTCTATCAAAGCCAGGTTTTCAAACATCCTTCCAGAACCACTTCAATCTCAGGGGCTGGAACCTTAATAGTCCTTATTTTAAACAGAAAACCTTCAAATAAATACATTCTAATTTCTTCTCTGCATGATACAATTCTTTTGATTTTATGAATAATGACAAACAAAAAGGATAATCTCCACTATGGCTGCTGGGTGTTTAGAATTTCACTTGAAAAAATCACATTTTTTTTTTCCCTTCATAGCTCTAAAAAGAAATTTAGGCCTAGAAATCCATAGCAATTTTCACAAAGTTTTAATTTTATGTTCTAATATGTAAGGATGATGGTTAAACTAGTTGGCATGTCATATTGACCAAGAAATAGTGGCACATATTGAAATAGCTGAATCTTTTTCTCTTACTGTGGGATACACAACAAACCTTTGCTGAAAAGGTTATTGAATGTTAACAGCTTTGCAACACAAGCTCTTTAAGTCACAATAATATCCAATTTGAATTGTTTTCATTTACACCTATCAGCTGTGAATAATGAAACTGTGTGCACCAAGCCACCCTATGGTTAATGGTTACCTACTCCAGATCCTATTTTCTTAATAACTTTGTTCTCCTTGCTATATTATTGGCATCTTAGACTGCTTCAAAGTCTATTAAGAAGGTCATAAACTATCATCATTTGTAAAGTCACAAATATTTTTGAACATCTGTTTCAACTCAGCTCCAATTTTGATGGCAGCTTGTAATGATTAAGATATGTTCATTATGAAAAGCCTCAACTTTACGACGCATAAGTGTGAGAGATCTACCATACCGCACGTGAGACTAAAATTTGATACTATCTGCTCTTGCTACCACCTATAGAAAGGATAGGAGGGGTTATGGCCTCTTTCATTATTACACTGTAGAGGATAAATCTCTTTTCATTCATATGTCCTTATTTCTCTAGCAAAATACTTCCTCCCCATTTTTTACATCCATATAAGAGAATCTGGAGTTACTATAGTGTAAGGCTATTGTTACTTGTTCCCACATACTATGGATTCAGCATCCTTGCTTTTATTTTTTTTACTATATGTATGCTTTACATCCTTCACGTTTTTTCTAAGTACAATGATTCTATTAAGTCATGAATTTCTATCCTTAGGTTGTATAATTTTTGATCCTCTCCTTCAACTCCTTATCCACAAAACCATTACAATTATTCTTGTTTACAGTTTTATCCACATGCATCGATAGACTTAAATACATTATTTTTTATTGTTCTGGTTCCTTTAGCACTCTTGACTCGAAATTGTAACTGCTAGTACTGCTGCTCCTATTGACCTACTATGATAAGTTGTGGACGTTTAGAATAATTTCGTTCTTTAATTAGAATCTAATTTTTGAGGTCTCCATAACAAGGAGAACTGTATCTTTGACATATAGTAGGGGTGCCATGGTAAATTTCAGAGTCATGCAACAGTTGGCCATAAGTGTTGTTCCTGTCTAGGCATTGTTCAATCTTGTCACTTAAAAGCAAACAATGTAGAGAAAAGATGACATTCTCACTTGCCCCTGTCTTATATTATATAGCATCTTTCCATTATTTGGTAGTCTTCATCATAGCCTAAGCCCTATGATACAGAATAGGGATAGTCTTCATTTCAGCCTCATCCTTTCTAAAGAAAGCGAGCAGCATCGTACACACTGATACAATTGTAGGGATCCCTACCCATTCTAGCTTCCATGACTCAACTTGAAACTATGTCAAAGGCAATGCATAGTTATAATACCTTGTTTTTTCTCTTACTCATGCAGTTTAAGATAGATTATTAATCTCGATGATGACATCAAAATACATAATATGTGGTCAAAGGGGTTGTGGTCAATTTGGTAGGATCACTTGGTTCTCATTATGAATACCGAGGTTCAATTCTCCCCAAGGACATCTTAGTGCAGGTAGGGTGTGCTGGAGTAGTATTTGCTCTCCAGTGTTAGTGTGTGGTAAGCCGGCAGGTGTTGACGGAGGAAAGCAAGGAGGAACAAGGAGTAGCAGCCCTGCTGGAGCAGAAAAGAGTTAAAGAGTGGATGCTCTATAGGAGTTAGGAGGTAAGAAGAAGATAAGACATTCAAGCCATAAAAGTGCCAAATGAAGAGTTTAGAATGTAACTGCAGTGGTATCCCCCACTAGCAGAGCATTTTTTAAAGTAGTATCACCACAAAATGAACTGTATGGGATGTGGGTCCTGTCAACAAACCCTCACAATTCAAGGTTGCTGGTCCCAAATGAAAGAACCTCCACTAATTAATCTAAAAACAAGTAAAAATTACATAATGTGTGTCCCAAATGTAATTCTCCATTGTTCCAAGATTGTTTCTAATAGTGTCTAAGTAAATATTTCAATCATAGTTTGAAAACTCGGACTCAGAGGGTACTCGACAAGCGAAATACATTTGACTCACAGAGTAATCGGGAAAAACTCGACAAAACTTGGTACTTTAAAAAATTTAAAAAAACACAATTTTTTGAAAAAAATATAATTTCTATGCAAAATATAGCTACAAAAGTATCAAATGAGTTTGGTGGGGTTTTGGGGGCAATGCCTTTAGCGGGGTTGATGGGCAGTGCCCATCGCGGGGTCCGGGCGCAGCCCAAATGAAGACCTTCAAAACCACACAAACCTTCATGGCACACACCATTTTCATAATTTTGAAAAGGTAAAACCAATGCTTATAAAACCAAGAAAACATAGTTTTTGCAGTGTCTAACCCACATTTTCTTCCTCAATTTTGAAATGTTGCTGAGTTAAATGGAAAAACTCGCCAATTTTTTGTTGAGTCTTGGTAAGTACTCGCCAAAAACTTGGTGAGTTTTTCAAAAAACTTGGAAAAATAAATCAGCAAGTAAACACTGAGAAAACTCGTGGGTGAAAAAAATGGCAAGCACTTGGCGATTGGCTAAGTATGCGAACTATGATTTCAATAAAGATATTGATGCATGCCCACAATCAAGTAACAACAATTTTATAGATAGAAATTCACTGACGTAAGACCATTGAACATGTCACATTTCTGACAGAAATCTGCTCTTATGGCTGGAAAATTTTCAGTGCTTGAAATCTGAAATATGGGTTGAATAAAATCTGAGTTTGAAACCTTAAATCTGCTAACAATGGGAAATAAAATAAAATATCTGTTTGTATAAAACTTGGATTCTGAACTGAATAAACATAACTGTGAAAAAGCTGGAACCTGGGGCTTTAAAACTGAACTGAAAAGATGAAATCTAATTTGTTTTGCTTGTTTTAGATATTTTTGTACTGAATGGAGAGTTATCAAAAAGTGGCCTCAATTTCTCAAACAGAGAAATAGGAGAACAAGAAATTTATGAAAACCACATAGTAGAAACTCATCAAAATAAGAACTTTTAGAAGGTACATAAAGTGGAACGAAACTTATCAAGTATGAATGCATGCCGACCCAAACCTGAAATCAATCAAGCATCCTCACAGACCACCTACATTAACACTTAGAAAAACAGATCCTCTACCTGCTGTCTATGAATGATCTTTCTTCTTGTCCCCTTTTAAAGATGGATGTTCTTTGCATGTGGAATAGTTATTTTCTATTGTAACTTGTCTTAAGGGTCCACTTATAATTACTTTCCCTTTTGTTAAATAGAAAAGATAAAATATTTAATTTATTAGCTTATTTAATTTTATTACCCAAAGTTCTATTATTTAAAAGACCAGTGAATAACTTACAATGACTGCTACGCTTACACTGCCACTTCTAATACAAACTGGGATTCATGGCTTTTCTCCACGTTGCTTTAACAAAAGGGAAAGTAATTATAAGTGGACCCTTAAGATTGGCTAAGTATGCGAACTATGATTTCAATAAAGATATTGATGCATGCCCACAATCAAGTAACAACAATTTTATAGATAGAAATTCACTGACGTAAGACCATTGAACATGTCACATTTCTGACAGAAATCTGCTCTTATGGCTGGAAAATTTTCAGTGCTTGAAATCTGAAATATGGGTTGAATAAAATCTGAGTTTGAAACCTTGAATCTGCTAACAATGGGAAATAAAATAAAATATCTGTTTGTATAAAACTTGGATTCTGAACTGAATAAACATAACTGTGAAAAAGCTGGAACCTGGGGCTTTAAAACTGAACTGAAAAGATGAAATCTAATTTGTTTTGCTTGTTTTAGATATTTTTGTACTGAATGGAGAGTTATCAAAAAGTGGCCTCAATTTCTCAAACAGAGAAATAGGAGAACAAGAAATTTATGAAAACCACATAGTAGAAACTCATCAAAATAAGAACTTTTAGAAGGTACATAAAGTGGAACGAAACTTATCAAGTATGAATGCATGCCGACCCAAACCTGAAATCAATCAAGCATCCTCACAGACCACCTACATTAACACTTAGAAAAACAGATCCTCTACCTGCTGTCTATGAATGATCTTTCTTCTTGTCCCCTTTTAAAGATGGATGTTCTTTGCATGTGGAATAGTTATTTTCTATTGTAACTTGTCTTAAGGGTCCACTTATAATTACTTTCCCTTTTGTTAAATAGAAAAGATAAAATATTTAATTTATTAGCTTATTTAATTTTATTACCCTAAGTTCTATTATTTAAAAGACCAGTGAATAACTTACAATGACTGCTACGCTTACACTGCCACTTCTAATACAAACTGGGATTCATGGCTTTTCTCCACGTTGCTTTAAGCATTCATGGCAGTTCTTTTCAGCTGAAGCATCTAAATGCATGGGATGTTGACGATATTAAAGGTATACCATAATACAAGAAGATTGTTGACTACATCTGTGAAATGACAAACTGCCTCATTGTGTTCCACAAAAAAGAATAACAAATGTTGCCTAGTATCCAAGCCAGTTCCCATGAATTGATAAGTGGGATAATGAAATAAATATTCAAAAGATAACTCAGGAATGCAAGATCTCTCAATTTATATTAGCTGGGAAACAACAAGGATGAACAACTTACGAAGTCAGTGTACTCAGCATATCACCAAATCCAACATATATACACACATTCTATTGCTTTGAGCATTGTTAATATAAAGCAGTAATGGACTCAGCAGACCAAAATACCTTAGGGATCTTCATTATAAGTTTGCAGAACCCACAGAAACCACTCATAATTGCATTTGGAAAAATGTCTAATGGATCGATTGCTCTAAGTGATGATTGGGAACTCATTTACTCAATATTAATTTTATATCATTGACAAGGGGTTTTTATTTGTGATTGGAGCTGACAGGTAATTGAGTTACAATGCAATTTTAAACACAACCTGCATGCTAATCTCTGGGGAAGCCAGCTGATTAGATCTTGTGTATGTGTTACAGGAGATTTCTGCTGCAGCTAATGTTCAACAGAAGGAAATTGGAAAATATCTCAAAATATTAGGTGATGCTCTAAAGTTAAGCCAGCCCATTAATAGCAATTCGATCTCTGTTCACATGCCAAGATTTTGTAGTTTGCTTCAGTTGAGCAAAACAACTCAGGTATGTTTGTTGGAAAACTGAAAATCTGATAGATGCAGTTCTTTATAAAATTCTATTTATGTTCTTCATAACATCAAACAAGTTTGTTTTTTTTTTGTAAATTCTGTTTGTTTATATCTACATGACCTTTTTTTATTCATTAGTCAATTAGCCTTGTCCCATCATCTGTGCTATGTTTTCTTATTTATATATTTTATGCAATTTATATCTTTTTGACATTTTCTTCCAATGTTCTAGCTTTGACCTATCATTTGTGCTATCTAAGCTTATTTCAGACTTAAATGTGAAACTTCCAGGACCTGGCAACTCACATAGGAGAAGTTGTTATCAACAAATGCTTCTGTACTCGCAGGAATCCCATTAGTATCTCTGCAGCTGCTATCTATCTGGCTTGTCAGCTGGAAGACAAACGGAAAACACAAGCTGAAATTTGCAAAGCAACTGGGCTTACTGAGGTATGGTGGTAAATTGTAGAATTATATATGTTTTTGTTTCTTTATATTTAAAATTTCTCACTGTATGTCATCTACTTTTATGATCACATTTGTAATTGAATCCACTAGGTAACTTTGCGTAAAGTCTATAAAGAGTTGCTTGAAAATTGGGATGATCTACTGCCAAACAATTACACACCGGCTGTTCCTCCAGAGAAGGCATTCCCAATGACAGCGGCAGCATTGGGCCGTGCCTCTGCTGCAAGAGCTGATGTTAATGGTGGAGTGTTAAATGTGGCTTCTGCCTTAGACTCTTCTGTGACTGTGACTTCAGGTTTGTCTACTGCTACTGTCATCCCAGAGTGCACCCAGGGCATTGGATCAGGATCTTGTAATCCATCAGCTTTACAGTCGTTTGGCCAGAACTCTGGTTCTCATACATCAGAATATGTCACTACCACCAACTTTGGGGCTTCCACACCATCCTCAGAGGGAAAGGGTACAGGGCAGATGTTTGTACTGAATACTGTTGCTAAAGAGGAGAATATGGATTCTGAAAAAAGATTGGGTAAAAACTCAGAAGATTTAGATAAGGACTTTATTCAAGATACAGAAAACAGAATAGAACGTGTTGATCCAGGGTTGAACTCAGGCAGTTTAAATTTTATGAGCCAGATTTCTACAGGTATGCCTAATTTTAGACCTTCCTTTTTACCTTTTGGAGATCCTAGGATGTATTCTGAAATGAGTTCATCAATTTGGCAACCTCAACTGCTGTATGGTGTGCCTGCATTTAGAACAGCAGAAGACAAAGGAGGGAATTCAAGCAATAGGAAAAATGAAGAGCCTTTGCATTCAACGACCAAAGGATATTCATTTTTATTGTCTAATTTAGGAGAGATGAATAACCATGCATTTACTTCCTCCCCTCGACCTGATTTTCATCGGGCTGTCACAAATGCCACACATAAGTCAAGTGATAATGATCAGAAAATTGACATTCAGAGGGACAGGGAGAAGGTAAATAGCAAGGAAGTGAGTTGTGAAAGAGAAGGTAATGGAGCTGGAAATCAGGTATTGCCACAATTTTTGAGAGGAAGTCCAGCAGCTCTGTTTAATACATTTGGGCCAGTTGCTTCTGCTACCAGTCCAACAACTACTCAAAGTTTCCCCTCTAATATTTTGTCTTATCAAAATCCATTGGGTTCAGGTTTACATGGTATGCTTACACCTCAAATTCTCTCAAACTATGGAACGTTCTGCCACAGTATTACTCCATCTACAGAGATGCATGTTAGCCCTGATAAAGGAAACCTTTCTCTATGGGGTGACAAACTTTCCCATGGAACAACCCCCACCAGTGCAGTTGGGGAGGCTTTAAGTAGGTTAGCTTCTACTAATATAGGTACTGGCCTGTCCATGGTTCAGCCAAAAGGGAGTCAGCCAAGCCCTTCTCATTCATCACATTCTGTCTGGTCACAACCTCCCCAACAATTATCATTTTCAACTGTAAATGGAGGAAATCATGTTTATGCTAGTACTGGTGATGGACATGTTAATCTTAAAAGAGATGTTCTTGAAGGAAATGTAATATCAAATATTGGACGTCCACGGGGTTCAGGGGAAGGGACAAACCTTAATTGGCCTTCCAGTGAAGGGCAGAGTATTAGTGGACTAAATCTGTCCTTTGGTCCAGACCATACTGCAGGATAAATGTCTTTTCCAATCTATTTGAGCAAGAATATATGATTGTTAACCCTGCAGCACAGGCCTCTATTGTTACATAATGATTAGCCTTTCAGAAGCTTCTTAACAAGATTGTAACTTCTTGTACAAATCAAGAACACTCGTATATAATAGACTCATGCTTTCCGAGATTCCATGACTCAAGTTTGGCCAATTAGTTGCATTTAATCTTTATTTTGCATGTTTTTTCCTTTCAAATTGTCACAGTTTTTTTCCTAGGAAATTATTCTTAAGTACACTTTACATCGTAGTAGCTGGATACACCCCCGCCCCTCCCTAGGTGCGCGTATCCCCGTATACATATCAGATACGGCACGGATACACGTTGGATACTGTACCCACATGTGCCCAAAAAACTCCAATTTTCTAGCCATGTCAGATACTGTGTGATTTGATTTTCAAAAAAATTGATGCAAATCCTCCTAAACTTAATCTTAAAAAACTTCAATCATGCAATATTTTTTTTTGTTTTGTATAAACAAAACCTACACCAAATGAAAACGACAAATGAACCGTTTTTCTATTTCACTGAACCATTTTTCTAGGTCTTCTTGCAGTGCAACTCTACTATTTTATTTTGGTGTCTTAATTTTTATAGATTTAAGAAAGTTATTGTTTATAATTTTATATTTATATTATGTTGTTTAAATATTAGATATTTAAAAAAATTATTCTTTAAATATAAATACAATTTATTCATATATATATATATAATTGTTTATTCTTTACTAAATTATTAATATTTAAATTTTAATGTTAATTTAAATTATATTTAGTTATTTGCTTTTAAAGTAATGAAAATCTCCTCTAATAACTTAGAAAATTGTGTCAAATAAATGTGTGTGTTTTTTATGAATGTTGTATCCACCTGTATCCATATTGGAGGTCTTAAAAAATGGCTGTATCTGTATCTGATACCGTATCCGTATCTGTGCCCATGCAACTTTGCTTTACATAGTTCTTTGTTTCTTGGACTGAATGAATTTGATTAAGTGTGTCACTAAATGCATGCTTGTTGTTTCTAATATAATACGGGGATGTAGTTTTGACTTTTGTGTGCATTTGCATCAGATTACCAGTTAAAGTTGGTCTGTAATCTTTTCTCAAGCAGCGTTGTGCAATGAGAATACACCCTTAAGCAACCGTGCATAATGTGAATTCACCTTTTAACTCAAGCAGCTTTGCACATTGAGAATAGCATACATATGTATACTAAAGTCAACATGCAGCATGATATATTAACTATATTAGTTTGTAATTCTTGGTTGATAAAAAGGTTGTGTAGCAACTCTGAAAACTCACTGCATGTGGAGGATAGATGCAGCCATATAGGAAGAACCTCTAACAAAAAATAGAAGTTTGGACAATTAGGAAACATATGCATATCTTTATTCAATAATGGAAATACAAAAAATCAAAACAAGATGTGGGGATTGCTAGGGTCACTAGAGTTACTGTATATGCTCAATATGGTAGAACCTAAGAAAAAGCATTTGTGTTCGATGAAGTTTTGACTAAGGGGACAATGGTGAATGGGGGATTAGGGTTTGGGGAAAGCTAGAGAGATCCCTGAGTTTCATCCTTGCATCAAGTCACTGTTTTGGTTGATTGGGGAGGAGGGGGTGAAAGGTTTGTGACAGCATGCCTAATAATCCTTAGACCAATAATAGAAATACAAGGAATGTCTCTTTGTAAGGAAATTGGAGAAACTAACACTTGTCCTCAAGTCCAAGAGGCAGAGGTTCAATCTCTTTGCAGAATTATGTGAACCTAGCCTTTTGAAGGACTTCACTCCCCTAGATTGAGAGGGATAGGTCCTCATGAAAGGTAACCTTCCATATGAAATTCGACAGAAATTGAATGCAGTCAATTGAATAGCATTGTTTCTCATCTTTATACTATTTATTATTGTTGTCTGAAAGCAATGTGTGCTAACTTCATCTTTGATTTGACTCGACATAGTGAAAGTGGTTTGGACAGTGCTTAACGCTGATCATTTGGTTGACCAATCTGGTGTTTAAGCATTGCCTTGGATATGTGACAATTGTTTGATGAAGGGATTATATATTTTGATTCAATCCCCTCTCAAGTGCATTGGGGAGAAGAAAGCAACAAGCTTTGTGGGAAACATGGAAGATAAGATTCTGCGGAATAGAAGACAAAACCTTTTGATGAATTGTTCATAACACTTGCTTAAGGTTTTGCAAATGGGGTGGCAATCTAAGTGGGCTTGATCTGGGGAAAACTCAATGGTTAAGTGTGCTTGAGTATTGGGATGGGTGACCTCCCGGGAAGTTTGATGCTTCACCCCTGTGAACATCACCTAGATGCAACGAGTGCAAGTGGATCATTCATGCTCATGAGAGATGGGTTCTTGTGAACCTCTACTCTAAGAAATATGCATCAATTAAGATTGACTCAAAACTATGCAGGTTAATCCTGATTAAAAAAGAAAAACAACAAACCATCACATAATAAAACAAGACCTTATGACCTTTGTTAACGAAAACTCAAAAGTGTGGACACGAGGGAAACAATTGTGGAGGAATATATGTCCATATTCATGGCCCTTCATCCTTCCTACTAGTGTGGAATCTAGTCTTTGATTAAGTTAGAGCAAAGAATGGATGATTGTGGACCTGTGAGAGTGGTGCAAATGGCATTGTGTACCCCAAATAGGCTTCTGGGATTGACAGTAGTGTATGTAGTGATTGTGCTGGTGTCATGGCAAGATGTGAGGCCAGGTGGAAGCCCATTCCAACATAGATCTGCAGAGTCTGACTGTTGGGGAACAAGCTTTATCTGGAAAATGACAAATATGCAAAGTATTGTCAGCAAGTGATGCATGAAGTGACTGGCCTGAATCATGTGATGCATGCCTCCATTTCAACTTTTGGCAATTTCACTCATGCTCAAGCAATTACTAGCGAGTGGAAATAGGTAAGGCTTCATTTCAACTGTTGGCAGTTTTACTCATGCTCAGTTAACCACTAGTGAGCTTCAAGAAATAGGCGATTGAACAAGGAGCTGAGATCTTGAAACTTGGAAGTATATGGTGCAGCAGCACTAGGAAGACATTGGGGTAATCCTGAGGGGGAATCTCTTCATGCTTAGGTTGTTACTCGCCTTCATAATAAGGTCATGATAAGGGGGCTTCCCTTTTTTTCTGCTTTCTAAGGCTATATTAGCAACGATAGTCTGGTCATAAGGAAGATAAAGACTTTTTTTCATTTCTATGATTCTATCTCAAATTCAAATGTAAACCATTTCAAGGGATCAAAAGAAAATAGGAGATTAATTTTTAACACGTATTATCTTCAAAAAGGTTGAGATTACTAAGATATAATTTTCGGAATCACTCAATGTTCTATGAATTTTTTTAATTTGGTAAGATTGATGCTGTTACAGAGATTATTTTTATGTAGGAACATAAAGCCAATAGCTTATTTTGGATGAACCACATATAACATTGGTGCACTCTTTCCAACAAATGCACCCACCGGCTACCAAGAAAGCCACCATGAGTCAAAGGTTTCGACAACACTGAAAAAATCTAAGTGAAATTAGTACTGGAAAAAGGTTGCTTGACTAAGCTTAGCATGCCACTTGAGAGGATCTGTAGCTTTCAGATTAACATGAGCATAATTCCATCGAACATAGTACACAGTAGATAGATATTGGTTTTGGAATCATTTTCGTTTAATTCTCACTTGTGAAGAACTTTTCTAATCTTTTTATTCCCGAGATTAGAAATAGATCAAATTATAAGGGAATAAAGGGGATAATTAAATAAAGGCTAAAAAAGCTATAGTGTATTAAATTTATTTAATTATTCATTATTGAATAATGATGGGGCCACTAGGCGCTTCAACTTGGTAATTAATAAATCCAATATTTGCTTAAGTCAAATAAGAGCGATCATGTGAAGGATAAGACGTCTGGTTTTTCAAATTAGAAACAATCTCTCTTCAAGGATATCGACTGCTTTTTAGAAGATGGGATTGGCAACTTCTGAATTATTAAAAGGCTTGATCTGAAGGAGAACGACATTCAGAAAACGACTTTTGGTTTATTATTTATGCAGCTATGAAGAGAGGTTTTATCAGGACGAAAACCCCTGACCCTCAGTTTGAATGGGACGAAAACCCCATCTCATTGAAGTCTATTGCCTGAGACATCTGAGATTTCTATGCTAATTCCAAGTGGGCAATTTGTTGGAGGTATTTTAGGCGAATAGAAGCAAACTGCATCCATTTGGAGGGACGTGTTGATCTGAGTTTGAATCGCTGCAATCTGGTGCATGAATTGTGGCCTGCTACTCTGAATATCTCATCATCCAAGCCTCATGTGGAAGTAAGAAGCTGATTCATGTGTTGGAAGTCTTCCCAATATCCAGGTGCAGCCTCAACAGTGGTTAGGACGTCTTTATCAGCAGGTCTATAATCCAGAACAGCATAAAAGTCCAGGTTCATATTAGTTTGTTAAAGTTCTGTAATTCTGAATAAATTCTGAGCAAATTCATAAGATGATTGATGTGTAATGCAAGGCAGAAAAGCTCTAGTTTATGAACATTTTCTTTCTATGAGTTATTCTATGTTCCATCAATATTCTATGTGCAAATTTGTTGAAATTAAGCATCTCTTAAACTGAAATTCACCCATAATTACTTAATTCTCTCGAGAAAGAACATTTCAGTGGTATCAGAGCCTAGAATCCTGCCAGCATGTTGGGGATTCATTATTGCATGTCAGTTTGGAGGATACCTAGAAGGTTGCATGTTGCCTTTTTGATCAGTTGTGAAATTGGGTTATTGCATGTTAGTTGATTTGATTCTATGCACTCTAGAGAGGTAGGATCACATAGATATTTCACTAGAAGTAGGTCAGGACAGCAAGAAGAGGGGCCTGAAATTAACCTAGTTGAAGCGGAAATGGGTGAGCGAAGAGATGGAAGCCCGCCAAGGGATTTGAATAATCAATTTGATAATTTCTTGACCACATTTGCCCAGCAGCAGCAGCAAATGTTACAGCAATTCCAGGATCGTATGATCATGGCCATGGGTCAAATGAGAATGGACCGTGTAGGATCAAGAAGGTTAAGTAGTGAACATAGCAGAAATGATGTGGACAGGGAAATCAAGATAGGGCAGCCTCTAATGCAGTTAGGACAACAGGTACAAGGTCTGATCAGCCTCTATGTCCTACATTTGTGCCAAGGTGAACTGAAGAAGAAGCAATTCCGGAGTTGGAGGTAGAGACAAACATCACTGATGATGTCATGGTGGCCTACGATGAATACATAGCTCTCCCACTTGATGTAAGACAATTGATTAATTTGAATCAGTTATGAACCAACATAAAGATAAAGCCAAAGTCAGATTGGAGAGACAAGATGGGGGACTCAGAAGACAAACAGGGCAAGGCACTCAACCTAAGGAATACAAGGAAGCATTGAATAAGATTCCTTTACCGACCTTTGATGGAAGTAGGAAGATAAGTGCCAATGGGTGCATAAACTTGACACATTCCTTTCCTTGAAACCTATAGAGGAAGAAAAAGCTATACAATTTGCTACGATGCATCTGGAGGGTGTAACATATGACTAGTGTCACCATGGATTGGTATCACAGGATCATGCCTTGATACGTTCATATGAGGAATTTGTCAATAAACTGATAGCACATTTTGACTGTAAGGATGTCGAGGTTTACTACAGGTATCTGGCTCAGTTGAAACATGTTGGTCATGTGGAGGCTTACATCAATGAGTTCCAAAAAATAGCCGTCATGGTTCCGGACATGTCTAAGAGGCGAGTCACTATATTGTTTGTTGAGGGATTGAGTGACAGATTGAGGGGTTTAGTGAAGGCTCATAGGCCTAGTATACTACATGACGCCATTGGATTAGCTCTGGATTTGGAGACTACCCCTCCCCTACAGCCTCAGAGAAAGACTTTCGATGGATTTTTGTCAAAACAAAAGAGTTTCAAGCAACAAAAGAACACCACACCGAAACTTGATTAGGAATCCAAAAATGAACTGTGCAGGAAACCATTATGTTTCTACTGCAAGGAGCCATGGAATCGTGACCACCATTGCCTTGGGAATGGCAAGGTTCATTTGATTGAGGTCATCTCAGATGATGAGGAGCTGGACATGAGACCAACACTGGAGATGACAATAGACAGGAGCTGCCTCCACAGTTAGAGTTGGATGGTTTTGGAGCCAAGGAGACTCCCCAGAGCAACGTTGCCTCACTATCTGAAGTCCCTAGACTTCATCCATTTCATTTGAAAGGTGTCCTTAAGGGACAATGCATGGTTTGCTTGGTGGATAGTGGAGCCATGCATAACTTCATTGATGAGGGACTAGTGGCGAAGCGTGGGCTACAGGTTGAGGAGTTTTTGGGATTCAATGTGACTGTAGCAGATGGGTTTCAATTGAATTGCACCAGGATGGTTCCCCAGCTTAGCATCCAGATTGGAGATTACACCTTGACTGATAACTTCTATATGCCGAGTCTCAGTAATATTGATGCAGTTTTGGGTTTGTAGTGGTTGCAGCCACTTGGGAAGTACATTCAAGACTTCTGTAGAATGGAGTTGGAGTTTATGGTTGATGATAAAAAGATTGTGCTGAAGGCCATGTCTGACGGTGGTCCTCGAGTAGTGTCAGCTAGGAGGATGGAAGCTTTACTCAAACATGGAGAGGTGGATTGGGCAGTACAGTCCTTTGTTTCTACCAAGCCTACCCTTGACAACAAACCACACTACCATGTTGATACCCAAACAGTGTTGGATAAGCACGGGATAGTATTCAGAGACATTCCTCTAGGTCGGCCACCTGATCGTGGGTTTGAGCACGTCATTCAAGACTTTCGCAGAATGGAGTTGGAGTTTATGGTTGATGATAAAAAGATTGTGCTGAAGGCCATGTCTGACGGTGGTCCTCAAGTAGTGTCAGCTAGGATGGAAGCTTTACTCAAACATGGAGAGGTGGATTGGGCAGTACAGTCCTTTGTTTCTACCAAGCCTACCCTCGACAACAAACCACACTACCATGTTGATACCCAAACAGTGTTGGATAAGCACGGGATAGTATTCAGAGACATTCCTCCAGGTTGGCCACCTGATCGTGGGTTTGAGCACGTCATTGAGCTTGAGGAGGGGGCTAAACTAGTCATAACTACACCCTATTGACACCCACTCCACTTTAAGGAGGAGATTGAGAAGACAATCAAGGAGCTATTGAGCATGGGACACATTCGGCCCAATTCTAGTCTGTTTGCCTCGCCGGTTGTTCTGGTTAAAAAGAAGGATGGAACTATGCACATGTGCATAGACTATAGGGCCTTGAATAAGAAAACCATAAAGAACATATTTCCTATTCCCAGGATCGACGAATTGCTTGATGAGTTGCACAGGGCCGTGTTCTTTTCCAAGATTTATCTTCGCTCGGGCTATCATCAAATACGAGTCTGGGAAGAAGATGTTCACAATACTGCTTTCCGTTGTCACTACAGGCATTTTGAATTCCTGGTCATGCCATTCAGACTCACGAATGCACTAGCCACATTCTTGTTGTGCATGAATCGCACCTTCCATGAGCAGTTGCAAAAATTTGTTTTGGTTTTCTTCGACGATATTTTGATATACAATAGGACATGGGATGATCACTTGCATCATTTGGATGTAGTGTTGAGTATCATGGAGGCTCAATCGCTTTACGCGAAAGCTTCCAAACGTGAGTTTGGGATGACTGAGATACTCTATCTCGGGCATGTGATTGGAGCCGATGGTGTGAAAGTACACCAAGAAAAGATACATGCAATTCTAGACTGGCCGCCACCAAAGAACATATTAGAACTGCGAGGCTTTTTGGGTTTGTGCTCTTACTACAAGAGATTTGTGAGAGGTTTCTCACAATTGGCGTCATCTTTGACAAACCTTACTAAGAAAGGTGCATTTCTTTGGTCTGAGGAGGCATAGGTCACATTTGACAAGCTCAAGGAGGTTATGAGCTCATGTCTAGTTTTAGCATTGCCGGATTTTACACAACTGTTTGTCTTAGAGTGTGATGCATCGGGTCAGGGAGTTGGTGTAGTTTTAATGCAGAATCGACATTCAATTGCATTCGAGAGCAGAAAGCTGAGGGATACAGAGAGGCTGTACTCCACATATGATAAGGAGATGCTAGCGATCATGCATGCACTAGCTAAGTTCAAGTAGTACTTAGTGGGGACTAAATTCGTGGTCAGGACTGATCACAACAGTCTCAAATATTTTCTGGAACAGAAGGACTTGAATGAGCGGCAACAAAAGTGGGTGAGCAAGATTTAGGCATATGACTTCGATGTGGAGTATATTAAGGGGAAGAAGAACATTGTTGCTGATGCTCTTTCCAAGAAACCCACACTTTGCTCTCTCATTGAGATTTCAGCTGATTGGAAATCTCAATTAGTGATCGAATACACCAAAAATACTTTTGCCTATGATTTGATTGATGGTCGGGTACAGGATGACAAATATTCAATAGTTAGTGACATAATTTACTATAAGAACATAATTTATCTTGTACCAAGATTGAAGCTAAAGGTTAGGATTTTGAGGGCTATGCATGATACCCCTCTGACAGGATATCCAGGTTTCTTCAAAACATATCGTCAGATTCGTGAGAGGTTCACTTAGAAGGGATTGAAAGATGATGTGTTGCATGTGATGTCCCCGTCTCTTAATTGAGCCAGATTAAATTATAGTTAATTAATTGAGTATTCAAATAGTGTTTAATTATTTTAACTATTTTTTAGACTTTTGAATTATTTAATTAATTAACTATATTAAGACTTTATAAAGTCATGGATGAATATTTAATACTTTATAAAGTCTTCATAAATTAATTCAATTAGTGAAACTGAATGGCGATCCATAAATGTCAATTGGTGTATTGAATAATCATTTCTGAGAATCGAATGTGTTGGTTTCACCTGGATTATGAGAATGAAAACTCTTAGCATTCTTCACCATGTTTTGACGTAGCCCCAAGTATGGTTTTTAACTTGCATTAATGGTGACAGAGATCTACAGGGAGTTCTGGTCGTATTTAAATCCTGCTATCATTTCTTAGCTCGGCGGCACCCTAGTTCTCCATAAATGGTGACAGAATTATAGAGGCATTGTTTAGTAGTGTTAAGTGGACCTCCTCTTGATAATTAAGAGTCTTGAGATGAAACGAGGCTTGAAGATAAATCTCGACGACATCAATCTTGGTTGAACGGCTTGGCAGAGTGGTGGAATGGACATGGATGTCTACATATTCTATCTGGTGATGATCGAATGGCTTGCGAGTTTAGTTTTGTTCTATTAATACTCGATATCGGGTCTGTGACTTGTTCTTCCACCACTGTCATTTCTCATTTCTGTCTGAGGCCATCAGATATCAACCATCGTGGGACCGGTTCTTACAACCCAAGCAATCTTTAAGTCCCGATATCGAGCATATTAGTGGTGCTTCCCTACACGGGTATGTCTTAGATTATAACTGTGTATGAATTCTGGCTTGCCAAATAGATATCTGTGAAGTCTTGTTGCCTATAGCTTTGCTTTGAGATGCCTATGGAGTCAAGTATCATGGAGGTTCCTTAAACTATGTGGATTATGTTAGTCGTCTTCATCAGTAATTAAAGTCTGGTGTTTTCTGAGAGATTATTATTCTGCAAATTTGAACTATATTTGAATCCTGTCTTACGTACTGGAATTAATTGAATACGCTGCTTTGTTATTCCTTTCATTCTCTGGTCTGAAACACATATACTTGTATGCAATCAAATTTTATTTAAAACCAATTGTGATAATACTTCATATTAGCACTTTGGAATCAGTAAAAGCCTCTGGAATAGCAAGCAATTCATGCTTGATCCTACATATCTGAGACGGGGTCATCACATTCTGGCTTGTCAGCAGAACAAGACAAAACACACATTCCCTGCAGGTCTTCTATAGCCATTGTTTATACCTGAAGAAAAGTGGGAAGGAATATCCATGGACTTTATCACAGGACTGCCACGTGTCTAGGGGAGAGATTGCATATTTGTAGTTGTGGATAGATTGACAAAATATGCCCATTTCTTTGCCATCTCTACCGATTACACCACAATTCTGATGGTAGAATTATTCTTCAGGGAGGTGTTCAAGTTACATGGACTCCCCAAAACGATCGTCAGTGATCGTGCCAGTAGATTCTTAAGTATGTTTTGGCAGGAGTTGTTTCGATTGACAGGTATAGAGTTGGCACCAAGCACAAGCTACCATCCTCAAACTGATAGTCAGGTAGACAGTAAATAAATGGATTGAGGGATATCTGTGGAATTATGTGTTAGGGCAGCAATGTGCTTGGATCAGATGGTTGCATTTAGGTGAGTATTGTTACAATACCACCTACCACATGTCAATTGGCATGTCTCTCTTTAGGGCCTTATACGGGTATGATGCTTTAGCCTTTGTAGATTTGGCCTTTGATAATAGCAGGGTCCCACGGGCCAAGGAGACAATGCAGAACTATCAGGATATTCTCAAGGCATTGAAGGACAATCTGCAACATGCACAAAATCAGCAAAAAATGTATGCAAATAGGCGCACCGAGTTGAGAGATCATTTGAGGTTGGAGACTTAGTTTTTTTGCATTTGCAGCCATACAGCTAATCCTCATTGAAGAAAAGTGGTGCAGAAAAACTTAAGCCATGCTTTTATGGACCTTACAGAATAGTGAGGAGAATTGGTGAAGTTGCATATGAATTGGAAATTCTTGAGGGCAGTAAGATTCACAATGTCTTCCATGTCTCTTGCATCAAGAAGGCATTGGGTCAGCAGGTTGAGGCATCTCCAGAGCTTCCTCCACTTGATGAAGGGAAATTGGTGTTAGTTTCTTGAAGGTATTGCATATTGGAGAGAAAGGAAGCTAAGAAATAAGGTATTCCGAGAATATCTGATCAAACAGAAGAATTTGCTAGTTGAGGATGCAACATTTGAAGGGGAAGAGATTCTGCAGAACCCCAATTTGAGATTGCTAGAGGACCAACAATCCCGGGAAGGGAGGACTCTAATGTCCCTCTTCGTTTAATGCTCACTTGTGAAGAACTTTTCTAATCTTTTTATTCCCGAGATTAGAAATAGATCAAATTATAAGGGAATAAAGGGGATAATTAAATAAAGGCTAAAAAAGCTATAGTCTATTAAATTTATTTAATCATTCATTATTGAATAATGGCGGGGCCACTAGGTGCTTTAACTTGGTAATTAATAAATCCAATATTTGCTTAAGTCAAATAAGAGCGATCATGTGAAGGATAAGATGTCCGATTTTTCAAATTACAAACAATTTCTCTTCAAAGATATCGACTGCTTTTTAGAAGATGGGATTAGCAACTTCTGAATTATTAAAAGGATCAATCTGAAGGAGAACGACATTCAGAAAACAACTTTTGGTTTATTATTTATGCAGCTATGAAGAGAGGTTTTATTAGGACGAAAACCCTGACCCTCGGTTTGAATGGGACGAAAACCCCATCTCATTGAAGTCTATTGCCTGAGATGTCTGAGATTTGTATGCTAATTCCAAGCGGGCAATTTGGTGGAGGTATTTTAGGCGAATAGAAGCAAACTGCATCCATTTGGAGGGATGTGTTGATCTGAGTTTGAATCGCTGCAATCTGGTGCATGAATCGTGGCCTGCTACTATGAATATCTCATCATCCAAGCCTCACGAGGAAGTAAGAAGCTGATTCCGGTGCTGGAAGTCTTCCCAATATCCAGGCGTGGACTCAACAGTGGTTCTGGACGTCTTTATCAGCAGGTCTATAATCTAGAACAGCATAAAAGTCCAGGTTCATATTAGTTTGTTAAAGTTCTGCAATTCTGAATAAATTCTGAGCAAATTCATAAGATGATTGATGTGTAATGCAAGCCAGAAAAGCTCTAGTTTATGAACATTTTCTTTCTATGAGTTATTCTCTGTTCCATCAATATTCTATGTGCAAATTTGTTGAAATTAAGCATCTCTTAAACTGAAATTTGCGCATAATTACTTAATTCTCCCGAGAAAGAACATTTCACAAGAAGCCTTTTTAAAAATCAATGATAGATTTTGTTATAATAATAAAAACTTGTTATACGTCCATATTAGTTGGTTAAAGGTAGCCATTTGTGGTTTATGCCTAGAACATTTATTTCTCTCTATACTAAAATTATTATATGAATCCATTTTCATGCTGATTTGTAGTGCCTTGAAAAAAATAAAATACATTGTACCCCTTCTTTTTAGATGGAATTTTATGCTGTTTGAAAGCTGTTAACGATTTCTTAATACTCGTTGTACACATGAAACACTGATAAAAAAAATAAAACTCACATTTGGAGATCCAACATCCATTTGGGCACTCTCCTCTAGACATAAAAGGGTTTAGATTTGGCATGTGAATAGGGTGACCAAAAATCCTTGATTGGCTTTGTGGAACATTATGAAGCACTCCAAAGTCCCGTCCTTCAAATTGTTAATTATATTTTCCATGAAGAATATCATATAATCAAATTCTCTCATTCCACTGTGGCACAACCTACAAGTTACAAGACTACTTGGACCTAGCTCATTTAGAATCCTATGTATCACCTGATACTGCGAGAAGGAACTGCTTGCTGGTTGGCCTCGTTTAGAATCCTATGTAGCAAATTGCACGAGGCAATTGAAGAATTCGTTGATGTGAATGATGTTTTCAATGGATTCTTTTCCTTTTGTATTGATAGTAAAGCCAATTCTACATGCTGCAGAGCATCTATCACTGTCCATACTGTGGTTATTGTATCATTAGGCTGCCCACATGGTACCATTCCCCATCTAGGTTAGCATTATTATCATTTTCACATATCACCTTGTTGCCCATCTTTTCACTATTCACCTTGTCTATTCACTTTTGCTCCCATTTAGACTGTTGCCCAATTCATAGCACATGATTAGAGATATACACAAGGGATGAGTGTTTTTGTGGACGCATCAGCACATCATTGGCATTACAATAGACATCTTCATATTTACATGTAGTGATATTTGTGATCCTTCTTTGCTTCTCTTTTCATTTTCCTTTCCGCTTCTTGCTTGCTTTCTTTTTGAAGAGGAGAGATATTAGTAGAAAATGTAGTTGCTGGCTGTGTAACGGAGTGTTGTATTGGGTAAAGAACAAGCCTTAAACATACTTGTATTGGCTGTGTTCCATCCTTCTTTCATGTTCTTTCTTGCTTTCTTTTCTTCCAGTCACATCAAACCCTTCAGTCATTCTCAGTAGTCCTATTGGCGAATGGTAGAGAACATGTGATTTACATAGATAAACAGGGTAATCTTGACTGATCAGATCCTTTGGTATTCTAGGCCACTCCTCGCCATGGAAAGATTATAGAAAGCTCGCTTGTTGCTTGTGCTACTCTTTCTTTAAGGTTAGGAACTAACTGTAGAACAACTTAGCCCATTCACACACAATCACATTGCCTAGTAAACATTTTATCTTTTAGCCCATCTTGCGTAATCAGGGTTGTGATTTATTTTGTTGATCTAAGTGGCTTCACTGTTCATATGAAGGAAATTTAAGTTGCACATTTATTTCAGTTTGCTTAGAAGTTTAGGCTACACTTAGAATAGTAGCACATATTTGAACATAGAAATAATCTAGTTTCCTATGAGTAGTTTGTAGAAGCTTTCATGCATTATATCACTTAATGGTTGTAGCTCTATTTAAAGATTATGAGTGAGTTGCTATAGCATGTACAACAATGTAGGTATATTTGTGGTTGTGCAAATACAACATAGGACTTACATATGTTTAGGAGCTGTTCATAGCTACCACAAGTAATCAAGAAGATTGTTACTATAAGCCATTGTTTGGTTTTGGCTACAATGTAGGAAGACATGTTGAAGTTCAGATGTGTGTTGGTCAACAACCTTTTACTAAATCTTTGTAGAAGGGTCTAAGTAGATACATAGTTATCCATTTAGAGCTGCTTTGTTTGGAGTGATGTGCAATATGCAAATGACACAGTATGATTGTGATGTGATTGAGTGACAATTGGTATTCCATAAGAGTTTAGAGTGTTAAGTTGCTTAGGATTTGGAGAAGACATGATTATTTCTTTCACATGGTGTAGATGTAATATATTGATGATGCATTGTTGCTTGAAGGTGTGGTGATGCTATAAAATGTGATTGTAGAGGTTGTATGTTGTAGTTTGTGGGTTGAGAAAGGCGTAAATGGATTAATTTTATTTGGAGTCTATTTCAAATTAATACAATTGTTACTCTTTTGCTGGTGGATTTTTTCTTGGAAGGGTTTCCCATGTAAATTCTTGTGTTTCACGTGTATTGGATTGCATATGATTTCATGTTCTTTCATAGTTATTTCTTATTGAATTGCTACAACAAACATAACTATGTTTAGATCACGTAGTCTTAAGGTTTCTAATATTCTAGTTGTCATTTGTATCGAGGAATGATTTCTCGACATTTAGTATTCAAGCTTGCTTGTCTAGGAAGGGCCACATTGTTTGGTGTAATGGCTATACATGTTTAGTGGTGAAACCCTTAATATTTTTTTGCTAGGGTTTGTTTGGTGGAAGGTGGCACCTTTTCTTATTGTACATCTATAGCTAGTTCTAGTGGTAGCTTTTGGAAGATTTTATGAGAATACAATGCATGTGTTGTTGGATTCATGGCTAGCATGTTGAGATATGAGATTGATAGATTCATTGATTAGAGTTTCAAATTATGGAATTTGAAATTTGGAGGCCTCTTGGTAGAGAGAGATGAATGGATATTGATATCTTTTTTGTCAAAACCTACAAGTATGTTTCGTGAGGATTGGAATAAATTGGATAATAAATCTAGAAGTACTACCATTTTCCTTTCAGATTCTATATTTATGAACCAACTACATATTTGTTGTGGAAGAATATAGGAACCATGTATTAGTCCAAGATCTAGCCAATAAATTGTTCTTGAAAAAAAAGGTTGTACTCTTTGAAGATGAAATAACCCCAAGACTTTATAAATGATCATCTTAATGCTTTCAATTCAATATAAGCTAGTTAATGTCAATTGGAGTCAAACTAGAAGAAGAGGATAAGTGCATTATATTACTTTGCTCTTTACTTGATTCATGAGAGAATTTGATTATGACAATCAATGGTAACTATTCTTCAACAAAATTGGAGAAGATTGTAGGTATCTTGTTGAGTGAAGAAATCGAGAGAAAATCAATGGGCAAATTCTTTATTGATGTCCTAGTTGTGAGGGGCAAGTCTAAGGATAGATGGTGTAAGAAGGGTAGAGGTAGGAAGTTCAAGGGAAATGATAAGTCTAGGTTTCATGGTGAACCTAATGTGCTTGAACTATGCAAGTCTAAGAAGAAAGACAATTTCTTTGTCAAATCCTCAGACAATGACAAGTTTACTTATGATGGTTTTATCTTTATGAACATTATTAGTGATGATCTTTGGTTGATTGACTTAAGTGCATCAAATCATAAGATTCCTCACAATGAGTGGTACTCTGATTACAATGAGTGTAATTGAGGATAAGTTTCCCTTGGTGATAACAAATCTCTCCATATTGTTGGCTAGGGACAAGTGATGGTGTTTTAAAAAGATGATTGATGACACTCTGATGTTTAAATATTCTAGGTTTGACAAATTTTTTTTTTTTGGCTTCTAAGATGATTGATTATGGAATGGATGTTACTCTTTGATAAATTTGTCTCGAATAAAGTATGAGGCATGGAATGCTCTTTAGGTTGGAGGTATCAATACTTTGTAGGTCAATAAATATAACTAAACTTGAATTGCTAGGAAAATACCATATATGCATTGCTTGTATCGTAATATTTACTAAACAAAACATAGATACAAATGCAAATAGACTTTGCCTATAAAGTAGAAACAAGAATAAATTTCTCAAAATAACCCCACGAGGAGAGAAATACATATTAGATATATAAAAAATAGACTATACAAAAAATACCCCAATAAATATAACTAAACTTGAATTGTTAGGAAAATACCATATATGCATCTCTTGTATTGTAATATTTACTAAGCAAAAAATAGATACAAATGCAAATAGACTATGCCTATAAAGTAGAAACAAGAATGAATTTCTCAAAATAACCCCACAAGGAGAGAAATACATATTAGATATATAAAAAAATCAACAACATAACATCAATAGATAGAAGAGAAGAGATATTGATATAAATGGGGAAAATCCTTTTGGGTAAAAACACTCTAAAGCACTATACCAATGTATTATCCAACAATAAAAAATAATTATGACACACTTGCAGACTTACAATCTTAACATGGAGATTAACATCTCGCTTCTTTGGAGGAAATTCAACAACATAACCATGTAATAATTCCTCAATGCCTCCATCTCAAGCCCTTAACATATAGATTCAAGGAGGCCCAAAAACCCACCAAAAGGCATTACCATGAGCTTGAACAAGGTTCCAAATACCACGGTAAGATTTCTCATGACCTAGACCTCATTGGGGAATCATTATCTCTACTAAAAGATGCTTTATGATATGCCATAACATGCATCAAAGTGGGCCAAGGTTCCTAGTTCACTTTGTAATTCTTTATAATCACGCTCTTGCACATGTCATAGAATCTCTTATGCACTTGCAATGTCATAAATGCTCTTACATCGTACAAAGAAATACACAATATAATGACCACCATAAGTGGGAAACCATTTTCCATGATGGCACAAAATATATTACAAATTAATAAAAAATAAATAATCTAAACATTAGGACTTGCAAGGTGTATGATACATTTGATCTCAACATTCTCCTATTTGTCCTATACCTTGCAAGAGCAAAAATAATCTTCTACATATTTGTGAATTGATTACCAAGGGTATAACCATGCTATACTAGTTGACTCCTTTGTGGTCATGGGCCTTACAAAAGCATCTACAACATCTTGTAAGTGACCATGATCATGACCACAACCATGCCATCCTCCATCATGCTCATGCATAAAAGACAAGAACCCAAATCTAAGAGGATGCACTAAATGCCATGCAAACACACCATTGCATTTAGCTTCAACTTGTTACTTGAGCACAAACTTAGAGGTCCAATATCCTCCAAAATAGGACCAAGGATGCACCATATAGTCCACTCTAGCCAAAATGACCACAACCAATTGTTCACATTGAACTAACCCTGACTACTAATAGACCACCTACTCATGACATTCTTCAACCCACTTTGTAACTCAATTCCCTATATATGCACTATCTTGCTTGAGGTTACCATTTCCCTAGTAGGTAACACAGTGATGTGCAAAACAAATGAATACCCTTGATAATGTAGTCTAATGAAACTTGTCCCCCAAGGACACATACACCTTTTAGGACCACTACACAAATAGTATCTAGTTTGGTGTCGACCAAAGCAACACAAAAGTCCACCAATAACACTCACATGAAAGGTGTGACATGTCATCAAAACTATCTAGTGTTAAATAACACATGCAATGATATGCACAATTGCTCATTCTTACCCTTGATCTCCTTACCTCTCCCAAGTTCTCCACATAACAAATTATAGAGGTTAAAGATCCAACATAGTATTACTAAAAAGAATGAAGTGCAAATAACAATAAATGATCACAAACAGAGTAATCATAATAGCCTTACACAAACTTTAACTCCAATGTTATATGAATACGAACCTCTAGGAAGAAACAATAAACCATAAAAATAATTTGCAAACCATACCACATACCATGTCTGTCTACCAACACAATTGAGTGTTTAATTTGTGACAAATAAGACTTTAATCTCGAAAAGCCCTAAATAAAAAATCCTTAATAATATTCAATTATGAAACCTGAGGTCAAACAGAACAACAATAGATGAATACATCAACAAGGATGTAAGCTTCTCAATTGAAGGAAGATCAAAATAATAACCATTCCCATCACTAGGGAATATGCCCAAGACCATTCCCCAAACTCTTACAAAAAATCCTTATGAACAAATTATGCACACGAGGAGGAAAAATATACCATGCCATGTATTCCTCAAATATGCCAAGTAAAACGAACATTTGCAGCTCAAGACTCATTCCCATGAAAAGAAAACACTAAAAAAAAACCTAAATAACCAAGTGGGCAATACCTATTAGATGGTTCTCCATGTAGTATAGTGAGAATGGGGAACTATATTATTCCATCCACAAATGATCTTGATAGATCCATGTTAAACCCATGTCCAACTCTAATTGAAGGCTCCTTGTTATGTCTATTGAAACCTCATCAAAGACAGTCACTTTTCAACACATGATCCTTGAAAACAAGAGATCTTCAACCCCATCAAAATTTGAATAGCAACAACAAGTGCACAACTAATCATCTTATGCTAAATTCCAATTGTAAAACTCTAAGATCCAAGAGTATCTAAGTAGAATCATCATGGCACACAACTAATATACTACCACAAATCAATGCCAAATGTCCCTCTACATGATTAGTACCTAACATAGGAATTCTTCTTGATGCAATTTCCATCTCCTTCACAGATCATTTTCCTATAATAAATAAATCTACTCCCAAGAGTACCATATCATGCCAAGATTGCAAAAAGGAAAAATATAAAGTTCTCCATAGCACAATATCATTGCAAATAGGAGAAATATAAAGTTCTCCATATCACAATATCACATGATTGCCAAAGCTCCCACTAAAGATAATCTAGAGCTGCCAATGACATCACGATGAACATCTTCTAATTGAAGATCACCTATGGTCCACATACAATCAAAGAGCTCAATTGCAACATCAAGATCTCCCAAAGGGTAAAGTAAAACCATGATCTTCAAAATAAGATAATTGTTATAGGTTCCAAGAAGGTGTTGGCACCCCAAAATTTTGTGTTTCATTTTGTGCCTTAGTCATATTTGTCCATTATTGATAACCAATTTGAGATATATGTCATGGGTGGTCTTTTGCCAAAATTTCTTACCACAATTGGGTAGAGCATGAAAAATTAGGCCCAATTTCTTTTTACAGTTTTATAAAATTTGTTAAGGAGTGAAGTTATATAGATGCAGGTTTTTCTTTTCCATCTGATTCAATCCCAATTCCTTGTAATAAGGTTTAAGAGTTGAAATTAACTAAGTTTGAGGCTTGTGGAGTTCTGATGCCCAAGTGAACTTCACTTTCCAAAGTTCTTTGTTTGTTTCACTTGGATTTTCTCCCTTTGTGGGAAAAGTGCACCCATTTGGTCTTGTGGGTTTTTCTATGTGAACCGTCCACTTCTAGTTGCTAGTGATTTTTTTTGTGTCCACATGTTGATAGCTTTTTCGTAAATGTAATCAATTTCCTAATCAACTAAGTAATGTTTTGTGGACAAGTAAAGTCCAGCTTCTCACATTCGCACCTTGATGATGTCATGGTTATGTCTTCCCATCCGAAGCCCCTTAGTCCATTAATGACATCATGTTGATGTCATCCGCAAAACTTTTCATTCAAATCGGATATTTATTCATTTAGCAACCAAATTTTTGATGCATCCGATTAAAGGGCAGTTTCCCACACGGTTCACATAGATGCATAATTTCCATAAAGGCATAATAAATAAAGAGGAAGGTGGTGTGGAGATAGGTAAGTGAACTAGACAAAGGCTTGATGTGAATTTGAGTTGATAGGGGTAATTTCCTTGAAGATTTGGTTGGTGCCTTGATTTTCACAAGATTTAGTCTTGTAGAGTTTTTGGGGGTCTTGACACGTTGCAAAAGTTTCAAGATTGGAAGGACAATTCTCGATGTTGACATGCTTTTCACATATTTTGTTCATTCTCGAATTTCTGCAAGTGCTTGAGAAGGTCTTGTGAATGGGGATGTTCTGTTTGTTCCTAGTGCGCTTGCAAAACCCAACAAAGGTAAAGACCAAGACATAGTGAAGAACAAATTGTTTTGCAAGATTTTCCGTATGAACCAGATGTCTGTCCAAAGGGATATGTTCCATTGTCATGGGGATTTCTGTGTGAACCTGATGGAGGTTGCGGCTCTGCTTCATCCTGATGGCTATGTTTTTCTCACAAGGTAAAGTGTTGCGGGGATCCAAGGGTCAACAAAACCTTGTGGGGTTTGCAATAGCATCCTGATATATCTTGTAAGGGCCCAAAATTCCGCCAAAGGTATATTGGGCCATTTTTTTGTAAGGTGCCAATGTGATCTCTTTCATGGGTCCAATTCTCATGCCACGTCCTAATCTAGGTCAAAGTTCCACATCCCGTAAGGGTTCGAGTTTTTGTAGGAGGTAAAATTGAAGGGATTGGCTCTCAGCTATCACCATTAACGCTCCCCTCACCTTGATCCAAGAACATTCCCTAATGGGATTTATTGCATTTTGGCACAAATTTAGGGGAGATTGTGGCACCCATACCTCATTTATTATTTGTTGAGATTTTTCTATCACATAGCACTTCTAGGTCACTATTTTGATGAATTTTGTGGGCAATTTCTCCCGTTTTTTGCATTCAAACCCACACATCACCAATGCAGATGTATGTCACATGTTAGAGGAATGTTCTTCCATGTTTCCTATCAATCAAAGTGGATTTTCAGTGGACACTTGGCTCTTGTGTGTTGGTGGAGGTTGTGGCAAGGTTTTCTCATACGATGTGACTCTCTGACATTATGTAGACTTTCTAGCCATGGGTATATATGCCTTGAGAAGCATTTTTCATAGAGGTGAGGAGGATAATAGTTTTGGAGAGAGGAGCATAGTAGAAAGAGGAACTTACACAACAAAACTAGAGGGTTCATGGTTTCTAGCTTTAGGTATAACTATTTCAACATTGTAATGATATGGGTTCATCCCAAAATTTGTGATAACACTTGTAACCTTTGTAGATTGACTAATTAGTGGTAGAACAACCTTCATTGAGTGTCTCCATGCATATGGTATTCATTTCTAGATGTGTGCTATTTGTTAGCTAGCCAAACGACTATAAAATCCTTGCAAAGCCTTTGTAAGGTATCTTTCTAGCATAATAAAAAAATGTATGGGCATGCTTATGGATTACTAAGTAGACTCATTTAATATTCTGCAACTATTTGTGGTTTTTTGAATGTATGCATAGAGCCCAACTTGCTTATGCATTCCAGAAAACCCAATCTTTTGTGGTGTGTTGATTAATGCATCACCTTTGTTTCAATTATCACATATTTTGTATGGACACAAAGAATCTATGACCCAATTAGATAAAGGCATCGATTCGTTACATGCTTTCTCTCCCCTTCATCCTCAACACACTCAAAACCAACCAGTTCAAACATTCCTTAGTTTCTTTATCTTAGTGTGTTCTATTACGATGTTTGAATGTCTATAATATCTAAGCGATTATCAAAAAATAGATTCTTAGACACTCATATGGTAGATTATTTTCTTAACAAGGTGCTCATCCTTATGTAACCAAACTAGCACATAGGTATATTGTGACACCAGTATTGGAATACACTTTGCAGTGCGTATAGTTTGTTGTAAGGAAGTGTTTAGTATTTTCATCATCAACCTAAAAGCTCAAGGAAACCCCCTTCGTTTTACAGAGCTAGAAGTAAAGGAGGTCTTATCCATCTCAACTATTGGTCCTTAGCTACCCAAACTGAAGGAATGTTTGTGGTGATCTTCCCAAGTTTGATGTCCTTAACACTTGGGAGATTACCAGGCCTTAAGGATTTGGGGCCTACAACTCAGATCAACAATAGAAGGTACAACTACAAGTGAAACAAAAGTACACTTAAAGGAATGTTGAGAACATCCTAAAGTACTTTAACATGAATCACTAATACTCAATCTATCAATTTGATTGTCTCACTACTACACAACACCAATGCATTGTGATAGTTCAAGGGACAACACAGTTTGCATCTTCATGGAATACAAATAGTTTGCTACAAAATCCCATTGTAAAAAGGCATAATATAACACACCAAAGATCCATTGGAATAGTCATTCCATGAGTCATCCATGTAGCTTCATGTATAGGCAACCAAAAAAGCTAATACAAAATACAAGGGTGACAAAAAGAATGGTCAATTCTCCAACTACAACCAAAGAAACTACAAAGTTCACAGACCTTGAAATAGTGCAAAATAGGGATCCACCAAGAAATATTGGATCCAAAAGAAAGTTGACTCAAATTTGTATTCCTAATAAGAAAATCAAAGACAATAAGTGATAAAATATATATTCTTCATGATACTAGCATTAGATCTAAAACTTAAATCCAAAATGTTGAGAATTGAGAATTGACAATTGTAGACAACCATAGTTTAGGAAGCTAACAAGAGTCTTCATAGAAATGTAGAGTGACAGATCATGTACCAACACTTTTACATTGAAATATAAGCTACAACAAACCCCCTCAAACCATGCACAAATCATGCATGCAAATCCACAACAATCTTGCGTCCATAAAACCCCATAAGAATTACATTGAAAAATAGTCTCTTCCTATTTACAAAACCATAGATTTTGGTTAATATACAAAGCCTGCAAAACCATCCGTGTGAATGACATTGTTAGAAATTAGGATCTTAGGATACTAATTCATTATTCACAAAATATAATTTAAATAAAATGAGAACTATACAAGCATAGATTTTACACATTAGATAAGGTATACATGGGGAAAACCTTTTTAGGTAAAAAACATCATAAACCATCATTTTATTAAGACACTTAAGAAATGGCCTATTATAATATGGATCAAACTTGGGGACACTTCTCTACATACTTCCACATGGCCAATAATACCTCATGTGCATAGTGATATCATTCACTATAGAATCTCCAAATTTTACACCTCAAATGAGAGGGAATCTCTTTAAATAAAGGAGAAAGGGTGGCATAATACCTTAAGGGGTATTAGTCACACCTATTCAAAATAACCATTCATACATAATTAATAGTTATTAGACTAATTATTTCAAATGGTATATGCTTAATAAAGTATATAATATGTAAGGTTTAATAATCTTATATTAGAACATTATATAAATGTTATAAGTGTATGAACCTAATAACATTACGTTCTAACACTCCCCCTTAATGTTAATAGGGTCCATCACATGTCAATTTTGATAAAAGAAAAAATGAAGTACCTTAGTAACGTAGATCTTCTTTGATAGTGATACATAGGGACACAAATATATGCCAAAATGAAGACCATGCATTCTAGATTACATGAAAGTCATTTTGTCATAATTGATAATCCCAATGTTTTAAAAATGATGCTATATATATGAGGTCTTATATTTAGATTTTTATTGGAGCCCAAGTCTCCTCAAATTAGCCTCACCCCAGGTTCATTACATACTGCCCATAGGATTTATTAATACAATGCTTTTACAAGCGGAAGATTTACAATGAGAACTTTAATAAATGCTAGTAGGACTTATACATAAAATGCCTAGGTTTTTTATTTTTCTTATGTTAGGGGTTTTCTTTTTTCCCACACATATTATTTAAGCTTGCTTAGATTTATTAGGTGTGGTTAATATGAATACACATGAAAAAATACATCAGCTACATGTGTCACTCTCTATCACACATGGGCTGTTGAGTTACACAACCTCTTTTAGCTTGTTGTGCCACCTCTCATAAACACTATTTTGTCCTTATCTAACTAGGTTATGGGAGAGTTGGGTTTCTCACCCTCTTTTGGATTTATGTGCGACCTCTCATAACCCCTCTTTAGTCTTCACCTAACGAGGTCATGCCACATGTTTTAACATTTTCCAAGTAGGTAAAACCTTCCACCTTTTATGGGTAGTAGGAGTTTATGCACCTCTTGGATGTATATGTCCAATTTTTGCTAGATATACAACACTCTACTCTCACCTTCACAAGTTCAGTGATAGCTTGGTGAGAGTGATGAGAGTATTCTCAAATTCTTTTGCATTGTCTCTATTTTTCTCTTTTCATATTCTATCTCCACTCTACTATTTTGATCTTCGATCATCAGTTGATTGGAATTGCATGTGATCTACAATCGACATTAGATCTTTGTTCAATTCTAGCTGCTTGAAGGAATCTAACATAAAGGACTTGCTAATGCCTAGAGTTCTTATGTTTTTCCTATTATGACTTCCTTATGCCTATTGGGACTTAAATATGCCCAAGAACTTACTAATGCCTAGAGGTTGTCATGCCCCAAATTTTACACAACTAAACAATACACAACCACCAATTTTTTTTACAAATACATACAAACATTAATAGTTTTCAACCACACATGAACATAACAACATACTAATGACAAGGTGAATATTAAATATTCCTAATAACACTTATATTAGTATCACAATTACCTAATTTCCTTACCATTCCCTTTTAAGATACTGGCACTATTATGACAGTATTATCTTTAATAATCAACATTAATATACCACCCCCAAAAGTATCCATTCTGAATATTATGTCACTCGCAATCTTTATATTTTAATATTATCCTTATTTATTTTATTAAAGATATTATTACTAGTTTCACTCCTAATAATATTATCATTAGTTAAAATATGTTTTCTAACATTTTCAATTCCAATTTAACTTCTAGCTAGTAAAATTGCCATCATTATTCATGGTGTAATAAATATACTTATTATTGCTAATAGTATAACCAAACAATTTTTTTACCATTTACTAATAATATTATTCTTGAAAACAATTTTACTCAACTACTAACTTATTTAAACACTAACAACTCAATATTACTCACAATGTTAATATTATTATCATTCACATTGTCTATATACTTAACCAATGATAATATTATTGTGATTGAAAATTACAACAATAATATTGTTAATGACCAAAGCATTTCCTATTCTTTATTTGACCCTTAACAAAAAATATTCCTTACCACTTACCTAACATCATACCAATACATTATATCCAAATATGGTTAAACGAAACCCACAAGGGTTTTACTTGCTAAACAAAGAGTCCACTAATTGATTCAGACAAGTAACTTAAATGATAAATTATGCTTACTTAAGCCATTAAAGACGTATAAATATTTCATGAAACTCTAGAGGTTTAATCAACTTCCTAACACTAATTTGTTAGATGGACATGACAACTGAGAGGGGAGGGGTGAATCAGTTGTACATTAAAACATTCATTCCCTCATTTACTTTCAAACCCTTATCAACATTGAAACCCTCATTAAGCATTAACAAAATGTAGACATATGAAGCAATAATGTAAACACAACCAAACAAAATAGAACACCAAATTTAGGTAGAAAAACCTAAGCAAGGAAAGACTAGACAAGGATTAGCTCACATATATGTGAATAGCAACACCGAATATAATTAGGCTCACTACCAAGGCCTTACTGTCCAAAAAAGAAGAAAGAATCACTACCCAAAAGAAAGAAGAATAAAAGAAGATTGTTAGGGAGAGATTCACTATCTCAGAGCAACATAAAAAATCCACCACTACAACTCTACACCATCCACAACCTTCGGCTCGATGCCTCTAGCAACTTCAACCACACTAAAAATGTAGACACCTTCTACTCACTACATCTGAAGTCATAGGAATTAAGCTCGCACTCAGATCACCACACTTGATCACATTTGCATCATTACACACATCCACTTATACGTGACACTCATCTCCAACAATTAACCTTGCGTATATATCTTCCACACCTTGAAAACCTTCTCCATGTCAACTACAATGAAACTTATGCACCTCAAAAGTGCATCCACTAAATAGGTTGACACCAAACACTTCCGCGATGGAAAGAGGTGAAGGAAAACCACGCCAAGGGTTAACTAGGACCCAAATCTACACCAACACGCTTCGTCACGCTTCCAAAAAAAAAAAAACCTTCACAATTAGCATTAGCACGCTAGGTCATACAAACTTGCACTAACACTAACAAATGACCACATAAACACCTCTCTAGGTCCAAAAACACCATGCAGAACACAAGGAAAACTTCACAACATACAAATAACATCCCAAAATATTCCAACATCATCAAAATATTTTGTAACATTGCCACAACCACCTACAACTAAGAACACCATAATTCTGTGCGACCAACCACACTGTCACAAAACACAACTTATGAATCCAGACTTGTAGAATAGCTAAACCCCGAAACTTCAAGGGAAGGTAGATACAAACAATATTAGCACGTTCCCAAATCCACAAGATAGGAAATCATAATGTGGAGCAATCTCATTTCTCCTAGACAATCCTTCTTCACAGACAAACATACTATCAAACACATCTTCCATTGCCACATGATCTAGGACTTGAAACTCTAGATATAACTTCTCTATACACCTCTGATCATCATATCCAAACCACACAAGAATATCTTCAACCATGAAGAAACACAAAGCACAACATTGAACACACCTCTATCACACCACACACTCTTTTATCTAAAATTTCTCAAAAGCACATGGAAACCAAGTGAACTTACCACAACTGCAATATTTATTCATCACAACCACACAAGACATCAATGACAACACTAATGACAACACCAAAACTCCTTATCAAAACTACACAAGGGGTTGTCATCAATGTGACATCAAACCACAACACATCCATACTTGACACTGATGAAAACACTACCAACAATCTCCAACAGTCTCCCCAACTATACTGAATGAGAACACCAAAAGACTTCCAACAATCCAACAATGTTGATATCAATGATAACACCAGCTCTGAAAAACCATCAACAACAAAATCAACTATCATCAACAACAACTCTGCATCAAGCAACACTCCCCCTTACTGGGGAATCTCTTACACTTCTTTTATTTGTGTCTTTCAGGCACTATTCTTTCCCCCTTTGTATTCTCTCCCCCTATCTCGAAGAGTTTTTCAGACATCACTCTCTCCCTATGTTTTTTAGACTTTATCTCTCCAAAGGACAACATATTTCCCTTTGAAAACATTTGCACACTTCTCTTTAGGCAACACCAATGAGTATCTGCTCTCTCTCAAAAACTCTTCCCCATACAATTCTCACTACTGCACTGCACATTCTTCACTGCTCTTTCTTTTCAACTCTCTCTCCCCCTTAGGGGCATAAGATATGCTCCCTCTGACTGGCCAAACAAGAACACTACTACTTATTCCCCCTGAGAGGTAGCCTTCACCACCAATCTAGGACCAAGAATGTATCTTGAAATTCTTCCTGGATAGATGCACCAACTTATGCATTTAGTTGAGAGGAGGGCCAATAACCTCTAACTTTTTCCAGAGATACACAAAAATATCTTTTGGAAGAGCTTTTATGAAAATATTTACAACTTGATCTTTTTTAGGCATATACTCCAACTTCACCTCATTCTTTGCAACTCTCCCTTAGAAAGTGATATCAGATAGATATATGCTTTGTTATTGGATGCACGACTGGGTTCTTTGAAATATTGATAACACTTCTATTATCACATAAGATAGAAATAGGTTCATCATATGATACTTTGATATCCTTCAATGTTTGCTTAATCCATAACACTTGTGTACAACATGATGTTGCTGCTATATACTTCGCCTCTACAGTAGAATGAAATTGAATCCTACTTATTACTTAACCATGAAATCAATCTGCTTCCAAGAAAGAAAACACCTTAGCTTGTACTTCTGTCATTTGTACAACCTGCCCAATTTGCATCTGTATATGCACTCAAAATGAAATCAGTATCTCTAGGATACCATAAACCAAAACTTAGAGTTCCCTTCAAGTATCTGAATATCCTTTTCACTATTGCCACATGTGATTCTTTGGGATTTTTTTGAAATATTTCCACATGCCAAACTGCATGTATGATATTTGGTCTAGTAGTAGTTAGATATAAAAGTCCACCAATCATTGATCTATACTTGCTCTGATTTTTCTTAGGATATTCATCATTCTTGCTCAATTTACAACTAGTAACCATAGGAGTACATACCAGTTTAGAATCCTCCATCCCAAATTTCAACATTTCCTTAACATAATTTGACTGCGAAATGAAAATACCTTTCTTTGATTGACTGATTTGTAGCCCAAGGAGGAAATTCATTTCCCCACACATTGTCATCTCAAACTCTTTTTGCATCTCTTCTGCAAGCATCTTACACATACCTTTATTTCCTCCAATGATTATATCGTCAACATACACTACCACAATCATAATTTGATCTCCCTCAACCTTGAAGTAAAGTTTTCTATCTGCAGTACCCTTTCCGAATCCTTGTTGCAACAAGTACTTATCCAACCTTACATACCAAGCTCTAGGAGCTTGTTTGAGTCCATACAATGCTTTCTTCAATCTGCAATCATATCAAAATATTTTGATAACTGAAAACCTTCTGATTGTTCAATGTATACCTCTTCTTCCAACTCACCATTTAAGAATGCAGACTTGACATCCATATGATATACTTTGAAGTCTTTGTGTGCTACAAATGCCAAAAACATCCTAATGGCTTCCATTCTCGCTATTGGAGCAAAAGACTCTTCAAAATATATTCCTTCCACTTGTGAGTAGCCTTTCTTTACACACAAGTCTAGCCTTATTTCTAACAAATTTACCATCCTCATTCAACTTGTTCCTAAAAAACCACTTAGTTCCTATCACATTCTTGTTTGCTAGTCTTGGGACCAATTCTCAAGTTCGATTCTTCTCAATCTGTTCCAATTCTTCTTTCATAGCTTTGATCCAATTCTCATCCTTGTGTGTCTCAGTTACTATTTTAGGTTATAACTTAGAATGTAAACATAAGTTTACCTGTTCCTCTGTCATAGCAACTTTTCTCCTTGTCAACACACCTTTGCTCTTATCTCCAATGATTTTTCAGAATGGTTCTTTTGCACATACTCAGGAGTCTTAGGGATTTTTTCTGGAGTTTCTTCCTCTTCAACTGTTATTTCTTTTTCCTTTTCTTCATCTTTTTTTTCTTCTTCACTACAAGGGGGTTCATCAGATTCATATTCTTCTATCAACATAGAACTCTACAATGGTTCTTCATCCACTTTGACACTTGCACTTTCAACTATCTTCTTCAACCTTTTGTTATAGCATCTATATGCCTTGCTCTTTGTAGAGTATCCAAGGAAGATTCCTTCATCAGATCTTGCATCAAACTTTCCTAAGTTTTCTTCATCTCTTCTGATATAGCATTTGCTTCCAAATACTGAAATATTTCACAATAGGAGGTTTTCCATATTGTAACTCATAGGGAGTCTTTGAACTGTTCACTCTTGCTTGACATCTGTTAAGAATGTAGATTGCAATATGAATTGCTTCTTTCTAGTAGACTTCCAATAGATTTGCTTCCTTCATAGCCCTAGCTCTTCTTGAATTGTCATGTTCTTCCTCTCTACAACTCCATTCTGCTGAGGAGTCCTAGGAGCTGACAAATGTCTCTTTATTTGCGATCTTCATAAAAATGTTAAACTCATTTGAAGTAAACTCACCACGTCTGTCAGATCTCAAACATTTGATTTTGAAATTCATTTCATTTTCAAACATAGATTTAAAATCTTTAAACTTATCTAGAGATTCTAATTTTTATTTGAGAAATGACACCCAAGTCATTCTAGAGTAATCATCAATCAACAACATAAAATACCTATCACCTTGAGAGATTCTTATTCTGGTAGGTCCACATAGGTCTGTATGCAACAACTCCAAGGGACCTGCAGTAGGATATTATTTAGTCTTGAACCTCTTATTTTTCTGCTTTGCAAACTGACATTTCTTGCAGATTACATTGATAGGCTTTGTAATTCTTGGCTGATCTCTCACAACATCAATAGAAATGATCTTTACTAGGTTATCAAAATTGATGTGACCCATTCTTCAATTCCATAGCCAACTTTCATTGATTTAAGACATAAAGCACTTAACACCACTACTTTTGAGCTGATAAACATTACCTCTATTCCTTGTTCCTGTAACAACCAAAGTATCAGAGCTTCCTTTTTTGATTTCACAACCATCATCCTGAAACACCAAATTGTATCTTCTACTACACATTTTTCCTACCCCTAAGAAGATTATGCCGAAGGCCCTTGAGATAAAGAACAACTATTTTTTGCTTTCCATTAAAACTAATTGAACCATTTCCATAGATCTTAACAAATGTATCATCACCAAACTTAACAAGACCACCGTCATACTTTTGAAGTTTAATAAACTTACTCTTGTCATTTTTCATATGATTTGAGCATACATTGTCAATTATCCAGTAATTTCTCTCTTCGCTTGCATGAAAAGTACTCACCATAGTTCCTTCAATGTTGTGACCTGTTTTCATAGCACTTTCCTTCACACATCTTTCAAAATTAGTAGAATTAGTTACAACATTTAGAGCCATGAACAAGCATTGATCATTGTTATCAACATGATAGTTTGATTCTTCATCATTAGATACACCATTGTTTTTTTCAACGTAGTAACTATTCTTGACATATTTACCTTTATGATCCTTATGTTTGTCATTTGCAACCTTGATTAGACATTTAGAAGCATAATGACCTATCTTCCCCCATTTGAAACACTTAAAGGGTAACTTATCTCTATTTTTTTCCATTGTTTACAAAATTTGCTTCCACCTCTTCAAGATCATCCAAATCTGATTCATCATCCTTCCTTGCCTTGCAAACTTTAAAGACAATTTCTTTCTTTGTAGCATCTTGACCAAACTCTCTCAATTCATAAGAAATTAAACCACCAAAAATTTGATCTCTAGAATATTGATCTAATTTTTGAGCTTCTTCAATAGTAGAAACTTTAGAACTATAAAATTTAGGAAGAGTTCTCAATACCTTTTTCACAACTTCACTTTCTTCTAGCTAACCACCAAGATCATCGATGACATTGACCACTTCATCCGCTTTGAGCATGTAGGCTATAATATCTTCATCTTTAGACATCCTCAGGATTTCAAATTTGGCTTTGTAATTTTGCATCTTTGCTTGCTTGACCTTATAATCTCCTTCATAAATGCTCTCCAACTTTGTCCAGACATCTTTAGAATATTTCAAACTTATCACCTTTCTTAGGTTAGAATTAGAGAGACCACTCAGAATAACATTCGTTGCTTTGCCATTGTTCTCGTAATCCTTGATCTCATCATCACTTGCCATACCATTAGTAGGCATAGTATATCCTTTTTCAATTGATTTCCAGACTCCAAATCTAAGAGAGACAAGAAAGGATTCCATCCTAGCTTTCTAGTAAGCATAATTCATTCCATTGAACATACGAGCTTTAACACCCTTCCTGTGCACCATCGGATCTACCTCAAGTGGTTAAGCTTCTTCCAAGGAACCATAACTCTGATACCGATTATTAGATGCACATGACAACTAAGAGGGGGGGATGAATTAGTTGTATATTAAAACATTCATTCCATCATTTACTTTCAAACTCTTTATCAACATTTAAACCCTCATTAAGCATTAGAAAAATGTAGACATTTTAAATAGTAATGCAAACACAACCAAACACAATAGAACGCTAGATTTACGTGGAAAATCCTAAGCAGGAAAAAAACATAGTGAGGATTAGCTCACATATATATGAATAACAACACCAAATACAATTAGGCTCACTGCCAAGGGCTTACTACCAAAGGCTCATTTCCTAGAAGAAATAAGAATAGAATAAGACTATTATAGAGAGATTCACTATCTCAGAGCAACAAGAAAAATCCACCACTACAACTCTGCACCATCCACAACCTTCGACTCATTTCCTCTAGCAACTTCAGGCACACTGAAAATGTAGACACCTTATGCTCACTGCATCCAGAGTCATAGGCATTGAGTTCACACTCAGATCACCACACTTGATCACATTCACATCATTACACATATCCACTTACACACCACACTCATCTCCAACAATTAACCTTGCTTATATATCTTCCACATCCTCAAAAACCTTCTCCATGTAGGCCACACTTAAATGTATTGATGCAAAAGCATCTAGTGGTGTAGGGCCAATCTTGCATCACCCAAACAAAATGATTTTTCCTTATTTTCTTTAGTTGTTTTGATTCCCATGATGACACTTAAGGGGTGTAGGATAGTCGGAAGTCATAAAAGATGAAAAACAATCACTTACTATTTTTAGTATTCGGCCTAAACGAGCTCGTATGGACCTGGAAATTTACCCCAAGGAGTGGAATTAAAAAATATTTTTGGTGGCAGAAGAATCATCTCAATAACCTATACCGTTTGGGAGATTAAAGTTTTTGTCTCGAGAAATTTCTCCAATACAACTTCAAATTCAAATTTGAAAACTTTAGAAACCTTAGGAAAGCTCAAAAAATGGACAAAATGACATTTAGGTCATTTTAGTGTTACAGGTCTCCTTGAGAGCTTTGTAACGATATATTATAATAGCAAAACAAACACTCGAGTCAAAAGTTATGGTTCCAGGAAGCTGTCCCACTAAAAAGTGAATTTCATTAAAATATCTTCCTAGGCAGGAAATCAAACAGTTGGACTTTTGGCGGCAAATAAAGGGGGAAAATTACGCTTTCCAGAAGATTCTAATGTGGTTATGGGTGTAAAATAAAAGGGTGAGTGGAGGTTATACAATGTGGCTCCATTAGTGCAAATTGTGGCTCTGAGTAACGTATTTTCTTTTCCAAGTTGATTTTGTTGTAATGAATCTGGCCCATGTGGTTGTTGCATTGTAATTTTTGAATCTGTAATTTCATTTTCTGAAAGTAATTGAAAGTGAGTTATTTTTTGTCCTACATTTTCTGTGTTGATATCTATTGTTGTGTTTTGTGTGGGTTTCAGGGGGTGTAGCCCTCATCACATATACACCTCAAATGTGCATCCACTAAATAGATCAACACCAAACACTTCCATAGTGGAAAGAAGTGAACAAAAACCATGCCGAGGGTTAACTAGGATCCAAATCTACAACAACACACTTCACCACACTTCCACAAACAACAAACAACCTCCACAATTAGTGTTAGCATGCTAGGTCGACCAAACCTACACTAACACTAACAAATGACCACATACATGCCTATCCAAGTCCAAAAACACCATGTCGGCCACAAGGAAACACATCAGAACATCCACACAATATCCCAAAATATTTCGGCATCATCAAAATATTCTGCAACACTTCCATAACCACCTGCAACTAAGAACACCATCATTTTGTGCAACCGACCACATTGCCATAGAACACAACTTATGAATCTAGACTTCTAGAACAACTGAACACCAAAAAATTCAAGGGAAAGTATATGTAGACTATATTAGCACATTCTCAAATCCGTAAGATAGGAAATTGCAATGCGGAGAAATGCGAAACAATCTCATTTCTCTCAGCCAATCCTTCTTCATAGACAAACATACTATCAAACACATCTTCCAATGTCGCATGATTCATAACTTGAAACTCTAGATATAACATCTCTGAACACCTCTGATCACCATATCCAAATCGCACAAGCATATCTTCAACCATGAAGAAATGTAGAGGACAACACTGAACACACCTTTGTCACAGTGCACACTCTTTTATTCAAATTTTCTCAAAAGAACTTGGAAACCAAGTGAACTTACTGCAATTGCAACATTTACTCATCACAACGATACAAGACATCAATGACAGCACTGATGAAAACACACAACTCTTTATCAAGACTACACAAGGGGTTGACATCAATGTGACATCAAACCACAACACATCTATACTTGACATTGATGGAAACAGTACCAATAATCTCCAATAATCTTCCCAACTATACTGAATGACAACACTAACAATCTTCCAACAATACAACAATGTTGACATCAATGACAACACTGACAATCTTCCAACATAATTGACTACTGAATTTATTTATACTTCATGCTTTGAGGCTATGGGAAATAATCCTTTTAAAATTTATCCCCATTATCCTACAATCAAATTGAATTAGAACCTTAAATGAGCATTGTTATTAGGTTTTCTTTATTTATTTACACTTGGATGAAATTATTAATTGATGATTAGGAAACTAATCTTAATTATGATTAACGTCTAATTTCATTATCTCAATATAACTAGAAACTATGGCACATGTGGGTGGGAAGAGGAGTGGTGATGGTGTTTTGAAATCATCTGAGGCAGAGGGCAATGGAGGGTTGGATGATGATGATGATGCAATTTTTTGTTCTCCTTTGGTTTTTCTATGGCTTTCTTGTGGTGTGCTCGACTGTGCTGTAGTGTTGAAGACGTTTCTTCTTGTTGGCTTTGGAGTTGGTGAGGTTGTGGGTTTAGTGGCTGTTTCGAGGGTGTTTGGGCTCACTCTGGTTGTGGGTTGCCTACTATTATTCCTTTTGCTGCTGGTGGTCGCTTTGCTATTTGGTGCCATTTCTTTTGCTGTCTTTTTTGGTGCCTTGTTTTTGGATGGAGGGGTTGGGGCGGTCTTTGAGTTCTTGTCTTGGTTTTCCCCTCCTCTTTGATTTGTGGTGCCCCCCTTTGTTGGGTCTGGTCCCTTTTTGGCTGCCTTTATGCCTTGTTGGATGGACTTCATTCTTGTGCCTTCCTCGTTGTGGGTGTTTTGGCTTCCTTATGCTGCCCCTTCTAGTTTTCCTTTGGTGCTCTCAAATATTTGGGAGTGCATTTTCCTAGCTTGGGTCGGGCCATTTTTTTCTTCTGCGGGTGTTGTTCTTGAACAACATCCTTGGCTGTTGGTGGACATGGTTTCTTTGTTATGTTTCCCTTGGGATTTGTTGTTGATCTTTATGATTTTGGGTTTTGTTTCTTGGTTGTCCTACTTCTACATGATGTTTCTTCTCTGGTCCTCCAAGCTGAGTTTTATATTTCTTTCTTAGATCCTTTCTTGGTTGGTTAAGTTTATGTTGTTAGTGGGGTTTCTTTATCATATCCACTTGATCACATTCACATCATTACACACATCCACTTACACGCTACACTCATCTCCAACATTTAACCTTTGTTATATATCTTTCACATCCTTAAATACCTTCTCCATGTCGACCACAATGAAACGTATTGATGCAAGAGCATCTAGTGGTGTAGGGACAATCTTGCATCACCCAAAAAAATATTTTTTTCCTTATTTTCTTTAGTTGTTTTGAGTCCCATGATGACACTTAAGGGGTGTAAGACAACCATAAGTCAAAAGAGAAGAAAAATAGTCACTTAATATTTTTAGTAATTTGGCCTAAATGGGCTCGTTTGGACTTGAAAATTTTCTCCAAGGAGTGGAATTGAAAAATATTTCCCATGCAAGAAGAATCATCTCATACCTTGTACCATTTAGGAGATATTAAATTTTTCATCCCGAGAAATTTCTCTGATACAACTTCAAATTCAAATTTGAAAACCTTAGATGCATCAAAAAAGCTCAGAAAATGGTTTCTACATTGTAGATATCTTTGAGAGCTTTCTAATGTTATATTATAATAGAAAATAAGACACTTGAGTCAAAAGTTATGGCTTTAGGAAGCTACCCCACTAAAAAGTGAATTTCATTAAAATATCTTCCTAGATGGGAAATCAAATGGTTGAACTTTTGGTGGCAAACAAAAGGGGAAAATTACACTTTTCAGAAGATTTTAAGGTAGTTATGGGTGTAAAATAAAGGGGTGAGTGGAGGTTATAGGATGTGGCTCCAGTAGTGCAGACCGGGGCTCCGAATAATAGATTTTCTTTTCAGAGTTGATTTTCTTGTAATGTATCAAGCCCATGTGGCTGTAGCATTATAATTTATGAATCTGTAATTTCATTTTCTGAAAGTAATTGAAAGTGAGTTATTTTATGTCCTACATCATTTGTGTTGATATCTATTGTTGTGTTTTGTGTGAGTTTTGGGTGGTGTAGGCCTCATCAAGTGGTATCAGAGGGGGTTTTCCTGAGTGTGTAAACAAATTACCGAATGTGAGGTAGTTTGCACCAGGACTTGTGGTTGTGGGTTTGTAAGAAAAGTGATTAGAATGCCTTCACGAAGAAACTATGGTGGTGGAAGAAATGTTGTACCAGAAGAGGGTTTTAGAGCCCTGTAGAGACAAGTTCTAGCACTGCAAGAGGAGTTGCATCAAGGGTTTGAGCCAAGAAAAGGAGATGAAAGTGAAGATAAAGGTGAAAATGAGGAATAGTTCAAAGAACAAGATGCAGTAGATCTGGAGCAAGTTAGATTATTTAAGGCCATCTCCAAGATTGGGAAAAGGCCAAAGATTGATGTTTGTACATTTTTTGGATATCTTAACCTAGAAGAGTTGATTGACTGGATCAACGATATAGAAGAGTACTTTGAGTATGAGGAGGTGGAAGATCCTAAGAGGGTCAAATTTTAAAAGACCAAGCTAAAGGGTCATGCAAATATTTGGTGGAAAGAGGTACAACTAGAAAGAAATCGAAGAGGAAAAGGTAAAATAACAAGATGAGACTAGATGGTGGACAAATTAAAAATAAAGTTCATTCCTGTGGACTATGAGCTAGATTTGTTGAAGAAGATGCAAGGGTTGAAACACACGGGAAAATATGTCAAGGAGTATATAGAAGAATTCTACCGTGTCCTGATTAGAACATGCCATTTTGAGGCTAACAAAGAGAAAGTTTCCCATTACATAAATGGGTTGAAGCCAAGTATTTGAGAAGAATTGAGTCTGGTAAGAATGTCTACCATTGAAGATGCATATCAATTTTCTTTGAAGGTAGAAGAAAAGTTGAACAAAAGGTTTGAAAGCAAACAAAGAGGTGGGGGTTGTAGTGGCAAGACTAGTGGACAGTCATATGGAGGTCGGATTGAAGATCAAAATAAGGGCGAAGGATCCAATAGTAGCCAAAACCAGAAAGGAGATAACACCTACCATCCTTGTGATCAAAATAATGGAGACAAAAGATGAAGAGGAAGATCTGGATGAGGATTGAGAAGAGGAGGCTTTTGTGGAACCTGTTTCCAATGTGAAGAAGGACAAAGAGCATATGAGTGTCCTAAACATCAAGGAAGGACAAATAAAATACCTAAGGGTAATGCACAAGTTGCACATGTAGATGAAGATGCCGAGTCTTCACATTCTGAGGATGTAGAAAGAGGAGAGGTCCTTGTTACCAGAAGAGCCTTGATGAATGAGGAGAAATAAACAACTCAAAGGAAGAATTTGTTTCATACAAGATGTAAGTGTGAAGGTAAATTTTGCAATGTGATCGTTGATGGAGTTAGTATTGATAACCTTGTTTCAGAAGAGATGGTTAGTAAGTTACAGTTGGAGAGAAGAAGGCATTCAAATCCATACTGGATTGCTTGGTTGCAGAAGGACCATAAAGCTTTGGTAAATGAACAATGTCTAGTAAAATTCAAGATTGGAAATTATCATGATGAGATACTGTGTGATATTATGGCTATGGATGTTTTTCATATGTTTTTAGGGAGACTGTGGCAACTTGATTGATGAGAAGTACACGATGGACATGGAAACACCTATTCTTTAACAAAGGATGGAGTTCATCATAAGTTGAATCCCTTGAAAGAGGTAGAGGAAAATGCATGTAGTAATGCTAGAATCTGTTTGGTTGATGGGATAAATTTTTTAGAATGTATGAAGCATGAACATATGTGTTATGCTTTGATTCCTAGAGTTGATAGAGAAGATGATAAAGAGATACCTATAGAGGTTTCAAATTTATTGGATGAGTTTCAAGATATTGTATTTGATAATGTACTTGAGGGTTTTCCTCCAGTAAGAAAGATTAGTCATCATATGGACCTAATTGCTGAAGCCAGTTTACTAAAGGCAGGCCATTGGATGACTCCAACAGAGAATAACAAGTTGAATAGACACTTGTGTAAGAGTTGTTGTAGAAGAGATTGATTTGAGATAGTTTGAGTCCATGTGCTGTACTTGAAGTACTAGCACCAAAGAAGGATAAAGAATGGAGGATGTGTATAGACTCTCAAGCTATCAACAAGATTACTATCAAGTATAGATTCCCCTTACTGAGGATGGGTGACATTATGGAATGTTTGAGTGGAGCTGAGTACTTCACAAATATGGATTTGAAGAGCAGATATCACCAGATCTAGATTAGGGAAGGAGATGAATGAAAGACAACCTTCAAAACCAAGGAGGGCTTATACAAGTGGTTAGTCATGCCTTTTGGGCTAACCAATGCATTAAGCACATTTATGTGGCTTATGAATGAGGTATTGGAAGAATTTTTTAGGAAAATTTGTTATTGTTTATTTGGATGATATTTTGATTTTCAGTAAGATATTGGAGGAGCACCTGATGCATATCTGAAGAGTTTTTGAGAAGCTAAGGGAGGAGAAGTTGTTTATTAATCTGAAGAAATGCAGCTTTGCGAAGAGAGAGTTAGTGTATCTTGGATTTGTTGTCTCAACAAAGGGTCTTAAAATGGATCTAGAGAAGGTGAGAGCTATCATTGAATGACCTACCCCAAGTAGTGTTACAAAGGCAAGATCATTTCATGGTCTAACCAGTTTTTATAGAAAGCTTATTAAGAATTTCAGTAGTATTTGTGCACCTCTAACTGAAGCAATGAGAGGGGATAGAAAGGATTTTAAATGGACTATAGGAGCATAAAAGATATGTTGAAGAAGAAAGTCACAAAGCAACCTATTTTGGCACTTCCAAATTTCAATAAGGTCTTTTAGGTAGATTGTGATGCTAGTGGCAGTGCCATAAGAGCTTTTTTGAGTCAAGAAGGTAAGGTTGTTTCCTATTTTAGTGAGAAGTTGAATGGTTCCAAAAAGAAATATTCTGTCTATGATCAAGAGTTTTATGCTATAGTTCAAGCTTTGAAGAAATAGAGTCACTATTTGTTTCCAAAATAATTTGTTTCTAAAATAATTTGTTTTATATATTGATCATTAGGCTTTGTAACATCTTAATAGTCAAGGAAAGTTAAATCAAAGATACTTAAAATGGGTTGAGTTTTTGCAGAGTTATACTTTTTTTTTTAAGCATAGGAGTGGAAGGTCAAAAAACATTGCAAATGCCTTAAGTAGAAATCAAATTTAGTTGATAGAGATGAATATAGAGGTTGTTGGGTTCAATGAACTCAAGAGTTTATATCTTGAAGTTCCAAATGTTTTAGAGGCTTGGAAGGCTTGTTTGGAACCTGTTGCATTGGATAGGACAAAATGGTTGGATTTCTTAATCCAAGATGGGATGTTGTTTAGAGGAAGCCAATTGTGCATTCCAAGGAGTTCTATGAGAGAGAATCTAATCAAGGAGAAGCATAGTGGAGGATTGGTTGGACATTTTGGTCGAGATACGACCATTGCTCTTGTTAGTGAGAATTATTACTGGCCTTAGTTACAACAAGATGTGAGGAAATTTGTACAAGGTTGCAAAGTATGCCAGATGGCTAAAGGGGTAAGTCAAAATACTAGACTATATAAGCCATTACCTATACCAGAGAGGCCTTGGGAAGATATTAGCATGGAATTTGTTCTTGGTTTACCAAGAACACAAAGAGGACATTGTTGCAAAAATGGAAAGATTGAAGGTGTTGTCATTGATGTCAATCGGTTAGTTGGTTATCTACTTGTTGTATATGTCGAGGATATTGAGAAAATTGTAATAAAGATATGTTGCAGGTGTTTTGTGGTTGCTCCAATTTTTGGTCCGAATTTTATCCCATGGTTGTGCGATTCAGATATGTTGTTCATGGTTGTGAGAATGTGCTATATTCAGATTCTTGGTTGCTGGTTTGTGGTACAATGCAAGTTGTGTTCACCAGTTGTGAATTGTGGTTCTCTTTGATTCTGATTGATGTCCGAGAGAAATGGTGTTGGTCCATATTTCTCTTTGATGAAGTCTTATGTTATATGGTTCTAAAGTTGAGTTGCCTTGATTGTATTGAAGTTAGTTTTGACATTTGAAAAGTTCATTCTTAATGGTTTTATGTGTTTTACACTGGTGTAGCTAACCTTGTGTGAAATACTACTTTCAAGAATGATGAAGCATGTTGGATCTATTTGGGTCCCTATGAAGCATGTGTTTGGGTCGCCCTCATTCTAATTCCAACCTAGGATCTATTTTGGCACCGAACTATTGGATAGCCGACTTTGGATATGTTCTAAATTTGAAGATGGTATAAATACAAGGTGAGTTAGTAATGAAAAATATACAAAAGTGAAGAAGAAGCGTGATAAGAGAAAAAAGAAAGTGTAGTTTTGTGTGACATTGATTCTATTTAGTAAGAGTGTGTGTTGAGAGTGTGGGAGATCAGTACGAAGCTTAATGCTGAGTTTTCAGATGTAGTGAGCAGAAGGAGAACTCTATCATTCATGCAAGTTGATCAAGTGACTGTGGTGGAATCCTTTGTTGCATTGGGATTGTAGTCTCTTTGTAACAATTCTTCTTTGTCTTCTTTATATCTTTGTGGCAGTAAGCCTTTTTGTAATTGGTTTTGATATTATCTATAGTGTGAGTTAATCTTCACCGTGGTTTTTCCCTTATTGGGTTTTCTAAGTAAATCTAGTGTTATTGTGTTTATGTGTTGGATTTGAGTTTCTGCATTGGCATTTGATGATTAATCATTCAAATAGTATTAAGTATTAGTTATGTGATTGAATTAAAGGTTTAATTCTATGAAAACCGATTCACCCCCTCTCTCAGTTGTCCTATTCAACAATTGGTATTAGAGTGCAAGGTTCCTTGGTGAAGAGCTTAACTGCTTGAGGAAGGTTCAAGATGGTTGGAAAAATGGTTTTTTATTATTCGAGGTTTGATGGAACTAACTATGGTATATGGAAAGTATTAATGGAAGAATATTTGGAGTATTGTGGATATGCTGTGGAGAAAGCTTACAAAAATCCTTACACTCCTCTTGCTAATGGTCTGAGTACACCTGAAGAGATCAAAGCACATGAAGTGAATAATAAGGCGAAGTTCATCTTGAAGAATACTCTGGTACATTCTGAGTTGATTAAATTTTAGAATTTGAAAACGACTAAGGAAGTATGGGATGCTTTGTAAAGAGTGCATAATGGTGATGAAAGAGTAAAGCAAAATTACAGAACTTGGAAACATAGTTTGATCTTCTACATATGTTTGAAGATGAGAATATTAAAGCTTATGTACAAAGATTGGATGAGATAGTGGCCAAAATGAGAGGACTTGGTGCTGCTATAGATGAAGACATGATTGTAAAGAAGATTCTCAGAACTCTTCTTGATGCTTATAGTGAGAAAGTGAGTGCTATTGAGTAGACTATAGATTATAAGAATTGTACTAAGGATCTACTATTGGGATTTTTGATATCTTATGAGATGAGGAAGCTGAGTCTAAGGAATGGGTGCAAATCAAAGATTACTCTTAAAGCTACAAAAACTAAAGATCTGGATGAAGAAAACTTTGATGAAATATAATCCAACTTTGTAAGAAGAATGAGAAAAGGCTCCGGTAAGTATGAAGGTAATTTGTCCTTTAAATGCTTTAGTTGTGGAGAAATAAGTCATTATGCTGTGAAGTGTCCGAAAAGAGCTAAAATAAATAAACAAAGATATGATAAAGAAAAGAAAGGGAAGAAGATTAACATAGCTTATTATGTGAATGAGAATGCTAGTATATCTGATGAAGATTCAAAATATGAAGATCCTGATGACTATGAATGCTTGATCTTGGCGATTAAGGATGAACCTACTTTTGCTAATTCTTTAAGACATGTAAAAGAAAGCCCTCCAGAGAAGGATAAAAATGAAGGTGTGGTTATCTTTGCCCTACATGCTAAACAAGAAAATAATTTTTGGGTAGTTGATAGTAGTTGTTCATATCACATGATTGGTGATAAGAGTAAGTTTGTTAAGCTTGAAAAATATGATGGAGGCTTGGTTATGTTTGGAGATGACACTTGTGCTAAAATATGTGGGATAGGTTCAGTAAGTTTTGATGGCAAGCATCATACTAACAATGCCTAGTATGTTAAGGGTTGAAGGCATAATTTTCTAAGTGTTATTCGGATGTGTAGAAAAGGATATGATCTTGTGTTTAAGGATGAGAGATGTGAGTTCCGAAAAGGATTAGAAACATTGATTACTACAGGAAAGAAATATGAAGGGAATATTTATCAACTTAAGGGTGTTGATGGACAATGTTTAATGACTTAGATTAATGACAATTGGTTATGGCATAGGAGAATGTGTTACATGAATTTTGATAACTTGGCAAGGATCAGTGATGTTCAATCTGTGAGAGATTTACTGAGAATTACAAAGATTGTTAATGCTATTTGCAGGAATTGTCAGTTTGGAAAGCAAGTAGAAATCATTACAGATTGAAGGAATAGTCCAATACTAGACTACTAGACTTAGTTCATATAGATCTTTGTGGTCCTATGAGAGTAAGAAGTCTACTTGGTGAAAGGTACTTTATGCTTTTAATTGATGATTATTCTAGATATACATGGGTTACATTTCTTAAAAAGAAATTAGATGCATTAGATAGATTCAAGACATTCAAAACTATGGTTGAAAATAAAGTGAATTTGAAGATAAAATTATTAAGATCTGACAGAGGTGGATAATTCATCTCCCATGAGTTTAAAATATTTTGTGAAGTGCATGGAATAAAGAGATAGTTATCTACCCTGAGAACTCCTCAGCAGAATGGAGTTGTTGAAAAGAAAAACATTACAGTTCAAGAGGCTGCTAGATCAATGATCATTGAGGCTGGTTTACTGAAAGTTTACTGGAAAGAAGCTATTCATACTACATTTATGTATGCAATCAAGTTCAAGCAAGAGAAAACAATGCAAAGACTCCCTACGAGCTATGGCATGGAAGAATTCCTACTTTTAAATATTTCAAAATTTTTGGAAGCAAATGCTATATTAGAAGAGATGAGAAAACTTTGGGTAAGTTTGATGCAAGAAGTGATGAAGGAATTTTTCTTGGATATTCTACTAATAGCAAGACATACAGATGTTTCAATAAAAGATTGAGAAAGATTGTAGAGAGCTCGAATGTGAAGGTTGATGAGACAATGAAGAATCCTATTGATATTGATGAATATGTATCTGATGAGCATGATTGTGTAAGAATAGAAGAATTTGTGGAATAAGAGGGAAAAGATGAGCAAGGGAAGCAAGATGAATAGAATGAAACAAAAGAAGATGCTCCGGTGATGTCCCCTAAGACACTGAAATATGTACAGAAGAATCATTTAGAAAGATAGATTATTGGAGACAAGAGAAAAGGCGTGTTAACCAGAAGCAAAGTTGTTGCTGAAGTAAATCTATCTTTACTTTCTAAGGTTGAACTGAAGAATATAGGTGAAGCTTGTAAAGATGAACACTAGAAGGAAGCTATGAAAGAAGAGCTTATGTAGATTGAGAAGAATCAAACTTGGGAGTTTGTCCCAAGACTGGCAGAAAAAAACATCATTGGATCAAAATGGGTATTTAGAAACAAGTTGAATGAGAAAGTAGAAGTTGTTAAAAACAAAGTGAGGCTTGTGTGTAAAGGCTACTCACAGGTAGAAGGTATAGATTTTCAGGGAAATTTTGCTCTGGTAGCAAGAATGGAAGCTAGAAGGATATTCTTGGAATTTTCTGCCCATAAAGACTTTAAAGTCTATTAGATGGATGTCAAGACAACATTTTTGAATGGTGAACTAGAAGAGGAAGTTTATATGGAACAACAAGAAGGATTTTAGTCAATAGATCAACCAGATGTGGTGTGCAGATTGAAGAAATTTTTATATGGGTTGAAGCAAGCTCCTAGAGCATGGTATGCGAGGTTAGATAAGTATTTGATTCAACAAGGCTTTAAAAAAGGTACAACAAATAGTAATTTATACTTTAAGATTGAAAATGATAGAATCTTGATTGTAGTAGTGTATGTTGATGACATTATCTTTGGAGGAAATGAAACTATGTGCAAGAGAGAAATACAATAAGAATTTGAAATGTCTATTTGGCGAGATGAATTTATTTCTTGGGTTACAAATTAATCAAACAAAGAAGGGAATTTTCATTTCACAATCTAAGTATGTGAGAGAAATGTTGAAGAAGTTTGGGATGGATGGTTCCAAACCGATAAGCACTCCTATGGTGACTGGATGCAAATTGGGAAAAGTTGATGATTCACCTAAGACTGATAAGAGCAAGAATATATCTATGATTGGCAGACTATTGTATTTGACTGCTACTAGACCGAATATAATGCATGCTGTCTGTCTTGTGGCTGGATTTCAAGAAGACCCTAAGGAAAAACATGTTGCTATTAAAAGAATTTTCAGATATTTGAATGGCACTTTAGATTATGGATTATGGTATCCTAAAGATATCGATTTTACACTTGGTGCCTATACAAATGCAGATTGGGTTGGATGTGTAGATGAAAGGAAAAGTACAAGTGGTGGTGTATTTTTTCTTGGATGAAGATTGGTGGCATGGTCGAGTAAGAAGAAAGATTCAGTCTCCTTGTCTATTGTTGAAGCTGAGTATATTGTTGTTGCATCTTGCTATACAAAAGTTCTATGGATGAAATAGACATTGAGATTTATCACAATAGTATATGATGATCCCATTTCTATTTTCTATGATAATACAAGTGTAATTAACATTTTAAAGAATCCTATGATGTACTTGAGGACGAAGCATATATCTATTAGATATCATTTCTTAAGAGAGAAGGTCATGAAGAATGAAGTAAAGCTTGAGTATGTTCCAACAAAGGATCAGGTTGTTGATATTTTCACAAAGGCTCTTCCTAAAGATACTTTTGAGTATCTTCGGGAGAAGTTGGGGGTTATTGCCCCTCCTTTCTTGAACTAGATGCATATGGAGATGCATCAGTCTTGTGGATCTATGGATCTATCTTTCTTTTGGGCTAATGTTTTGGTGGCTACCTCTCAGGGGGAGCAAGTAGTATCAGGCGTTGTCATTATGAGTATTCTATTTTCATGTCAAAGGAGAAATCAATGTAAAGTATTATTTTTCCTTTGCCATTGATGTGAAAGGGGGAGAAGAAGCATGTGAAAAAGGAAAGAAAGTTTGGGAGAAGAAGCATGTGAAAGAGGAAAGAAAAATTGAGAGAAGAAGCATATATGAAATTATCTTCTAAAGGAGAGAAACAAAAAAATGTGTTTAGAGCTTGTATGTTGTCTTTGATGGTTTTTCACGTCATGTGTTTCCATCAATGACAAAGGGGGAGATTTTTGCAAGAATGGAAAGATTGAAGGTGTTGTCCTTGATGTCAACTAGTCAACTAGTTATCTACTAGTTGATGTATATGTTGAGGATATTGAGAAAATTGTAATAAAGATATGTTGTAGGTATTCTGTGGTTTCTCTAGTTTTTGGTCCATATTTTCTCCTGTGGTTGTGCGGTTCAGATATGTTGTTCATGGTTGTGAGAAGGTGCTATATTCAGATTCTTGGTTGTTGGTTTGTGGTACCGTGCAAGTTGTGTTCACCAGTTGTGAACTATGGTTCTTTTTGATTCTGGTTGAGGTCTGAGAGAAATGGTGTTGGTCCAGATTTATCTTTGATGAAGTCTTATGCCATATGGTTCTAAAGTTGAGTTGCCTTGATTGTATTGAAGTTAATTTCAGTATTTGGAAGGTTTGTGCTTAATGGTTCTATGTGTTTTACACTGGTGTGGCTAACCTTGTGTGAAATACTACTTTTGAGAATGATGAAGCATGTTGGATCTATTTGGGTCCATATGAAGCATGTGTTTGGGTCACCCTCATTCTAATTCCACCCTAGGATGTTTTGGCACCAACCTAATTTGAATTTGGATTTGGATAGCCAACTTTGGATATGTTCTAAAGTTGATGATGGTATAAAGACAAGATGAGTTAGTAATGAAAAATATACAAGAGTGAAGAAGAAGTGCGATAAGAGAAAAGAGAAAGTGTCATTTTGTGCGACATTGATTCTATTCAATAAGAGTGTGTGTTGAAAGTGTGGGAGATTAGTGCGAAGCTAAATGCTGAGTTTCTAGATGCAGTGAGCAAAAGGAAATCTCTATCATTCATGCAAGTTGATCGAGCGACTGTGGTGGAATCGTTTGATGCATTGGGATTGTAGTCTCTTTGTAACAAGTCTTCTTTGTATCTCTGTGATAGTGAGCCCTCCAGGTTGTAGCCTTGTTGGACAATGAGTCCTTGTTTCAAGTAGTGAACCTTTTTGTAATCGGTTTTGATATTCTCTATAGTGTGAGTTAATCCTCACCATGGTTTTTCTCTCCTTGGGTTTTCTACGTAAATATGGTGTTACTATGTTTATGTGTTGGATTTGAGTTTTTGCATTGGCATTTGATGATTAATCATTCAAGTAGTATTAAGTATTAGTTCTGTGATTGAATTAAAGGTTTAATCCCGTGACAATTGATTCACCCTCCTCTTAATTGTCCTATTCAATAGACATGACTTAATATTTGTAGTGGTTGATAAATTTTCAAAAATGGTACATTTCATTCCGTGTCTTAAGGCCAGTGATGTTGTTCACATTGCGATTTGTTTTTTCAGAGAGGTGGTGAGATTGCATGGCCTACTAAAGAGTATATTTTTTGACAAAGATACCAATTTTGTTTGTTATTTCTGGAGGACATTATGGAAGAAGTTGAAGACAAATTTGAATTTCAGTTTTGCACACCATTTGCAGACTAATGGACAAAACAAGGTGGTGAATAGGAGTTTGGAAAACCTGCTGAGATGCCTAGTAGGAGATAAAACCAAGGGATTGGATTTGATTATACCACAAGAAAAAATTTCTTACAACAATTCTTTCAATAGGAGTAGTGGTAAATCCACATTCCAAATTGTATATGGGAGTAGTCCGAGGATTGTTTTTGAGTTGAGGAAGATGGATAAAGGAGAAAAGAGTAGTGCTGAGGTTGAAGATTTTGTAGAGCACCTAAAGAATTTGCATGAAGAGGTAAGAAATCACATCAATAAGATGAATTCTTAGAACAAAGATAAGGCTGTTCAGAAGAGGAAATTTAAGAAATTTCAGGTTGGAGATGGTGTTTAGAAGCATGATTTAGGAAATTCCTATGAGGTAGAGCTTCCTAGTGGAATAAACATTTCTCCTATGCTCAACATTACTGATTTGACAAAGTATCATGAAGGAGATATGGAGGATGGATCGATAAAAGAGTAGTGGAATATTCCAGCACTTACTTCAGAGAAGGAAGAGATAGAAGAAATCTTGGATAGCCTTGTTTGTAGAAGTAGAAGAAATATGTAGTATGAAGAATATTTGGTTGATGGAAGGGAAGGCCTGTTGAAGATTCATCATGGTTGTCTTAGGTAGAGGTTGACCATCTTTGTTTTCCTCCAACACCATCAAAGTGACAAGGTCACTTCTCAAATTACCCTGGGTGTCTAATGTAGGAGTATCTAGTGGTGTAGGGGCAATCTTGCATCACCCAATTTTTTTTTTTTTAACTTATTTTCTCTAGTTGTTTTGAGTCCTATGATGACACTTAAGAGGTGTAAGACAAAAGTCAGAAAAGATGAAAAATGATCACTTACTATTTTTAGTAATTTAACCTAAATAGGCTCGTATAGACCTGAAAATTTACCCCAAGGAGTGGAATTGAAAAATATTTTCCATGGTAGAAGAATCATCTCAATACCTTGTACCATTTGGAAGATATTAAAGTTTTCGTCTCGATAAATTCTTCCAATACAACTTCAAATTCAAATTTGAAAACCTTAGGAGCTTCATAAAAGCTTAAAAAATGAATCATTTCGATGTTGTAGATATCTTTGAGAACTTTCTAACAAGATATTATAATAACAAATTAGACACTTAAGTCAAAAGTTATGGCTCCGGGAAGTTTCCCCACTAAAAAGTGAATTTCATTAAAATATTTTCTTGGGCGGGAAATCAAACGATTGGACTTTTGGTGGCAAACAAAAAGGGAAAATTACACTTTCTAGAAGATTGTAAGGAAATTATGGGTATAAAATAAAGGGGTGAGTGAAGGTTATAGGATGTGGCTCCATTAGTGCAGATTGTGGCTTCGAGTAATAAATTTTCTTTTCAGAGTTGATTTTGTTGTAATGAATCAGGTGCATGTAGCTGTAGCATTGTAATTTCATTTTTTGAAAGTAATTGAAAGAGTTATTTTCTGTCCTACATATTTTGTGTTGATATCTATAGTTGTGTTTTGTGTGGGTTTTAGGCGGTGTAGCCCTCATCACGTATGCACCTTAAATGTGTATTCACTAAATAGGTCAACACCAAACACTTCTGTAGTGGAAAGAAGTGAAGGAAAACCACACCAAGGGTTAACTAGGACCTGAATCTACACCAACATGCTTCACCACATTTCCACAAACAACAAACAACCTTCACAATTAGTGTTGGAATGCTAGGTTGGCCAAACCTACACTAACACTAAAAAATGACCACATACATGCCTCTCTAAGTCCAAAAACACCACACAAACCACAAGGAAACACTTCACAACATCCACACAACATCTCAAAATATTCCAACATCATCAAAATATTTTGTAACACTTCCACAAACACCTACAACTAAGAACACCATCATTATGTGCAACTAGCCACATTGCCAAAAAACACAACTTATGAATCTAGACTTCCGAAACAATTGAACACCAACAAATTCAAGGGAAGGTAAACACAAACAATATTAGCACGTTCCCAAATCCACAAGATAGGAAACCACAATTGAGAGAAATTCGAAGCAATATTATTTCTCCTAGACAATCCTTCTTCATAGACAAACATACTGTCAAACACATCTTCCATTGCCGTATGATTCAAAACCTAAACCTTTGGATATAATTGATTAATAGGGGAATGGGTGCTTTATGGCCTAGGTCATATAACACCATTCTTCTCTAATTATCATTCAAGAATTCCATAGGATCCCAAATTGGATTGACTATCAACACAAAGGTGAGTCAATTCTCAACAAGGAAGACCTAGGGGGGATCTTTAGGCTTTGAAGGGTTAACCACCAAGCAAAAGTTTGGAAAAGACAACTTAACATTGAACTCACAAAACCTAGTAATATAAGCCAAATGATGGATGCAAATGAAAAAATTTAGTAACAAGTTAGGATGTATGTACCTGGGAAGTATGGAAATGTAATGAGGATTCTAGAAATGCAAAAATGCTGTCAAAATATGCTAAGGAGGAGTAAGACGCCCTTACTTTTGTCTTAGTCCCACTGCTATTTTTTGGGGGAAATGCAAAATCTTTGGATGTTGGAAAAAAATTTGAAAGAATCTTTGCAAAATACCCTTGGGAGGACTAAGACACCCTTACTATTGTCTTAGTCCCGTCTTGAATTTTTGAAATCTTTGAATATGATCTTGAGGCTCAATGTCTGCATTTCCTTCTTCTCAGATCTCAAGTCCTGAAACTTCCAAATCTGGCCTGTAGGCGAGTTTCCGTGAAAATGAAAACTTTGCAATGCAACTTTGCACTTGAAATGATCTTCAAGTCTTCAACCTAAATATGCAAACACAAACATGCAAGAGAAGAAAAACTTGTTGATTGTCAGTAAATGGAGGTTTTCCTTGGTCAAACCTGTTGTTTTGGTAATTAAACCTTGGAGTGAAATAGAATAATGAAGGGAAATGATGAATGAACAAAATGATATGTTGCAACTCACCAAACCCTTGTTATGAAATCTTCAAACTTGTGTGAAGTGGCTAGCTTGAATGTAGATCTTGAATCTTGATGATGGATCCAAATGCTTGATGAATTGCTCTTGAATGCTCTTGTGAACTCAATTATGCTATTAGAAATGCTCATTCAACTTGCTTGGTAAGAAATGACTGAAAACACATTGTATTTATACTTATCCATGCTTAATATCCCAAAATTATACCACAACAAGCCGACATATGAATTCATTAATTAAAGGAGGCTAAATCCCGTCAAGATTTGAAATTAAATCCCAAAGATAATTTAAGGGGGACTAAGACGCCGTAGGTGGCATCTTAGTCCCAAGGCTTAAGACTTGGGGCACAAACTCCAAAAAGGGGGCCCTCTAAGGCACACTTGAAAATAGGGTCCCAAGGCCTTTGAAGGACAGAGACGCCCTAGGTGGCATCTTAGTCCCAATACCCAAAATCAAGGACACAGCTAGAATCATTAAATTATCATTTACCCTTTGATGTTTTTCAAGATTAGACATGAAGAGATATAATTTATTAGGCTTGTGGATGCAAAATAGGACCAATTAAGACATAAATAAGGATAAACAAAGCAAGATGAGCCCAAACAAGTGTGAAAATGCAAGGGTATGCATTTTCCTATACTACAATAACATCTTTGAACACCTCTGATCACCATATCCAAACCGCACAAACATATCTTCAACCATGAAGAAATGTGGAGCACAACACTGAACACACCTTTGTCACACTACACTCTTTTATTTAAATTTTCTCAAAAGCACTTGGAAACCAAGTGAACTTATTGCAACTACAACATTTATTCATCACAACCATACAAGACATCAATGAAAACACAACTCCTTATCAAGACTACACAAGGGGTTGACATCAATGTGACATCAAACCACAACACATCCATACTTGAAATTGATGACAACACTACCAACAATCTTTAACAGTCCTCCAACTATACTGAATGACAACACCAATAATCTTCCAACAATTCAATAATGTTGACATCAATGGAAACACCAACAATCTTCTGACATAATTGACTACTCTATTTATTTATACTTCATGCTTTGAGGCAATTTGAAATAATTCTTTTAAAATTTATCCCCATTATCCTATGATCAAATTGAATCAAAACCTTAACTGAGCATTGTTATTAGGTTTTCTTTATTTATTTACACTTGGAAAATTATTAATTGATGATTAAGAAACTAATATTAATTATGATTAATATCTAATTTCACTATTTGGATAGAACTAGAAACTATGATGATGTGGGCGGGAAGAGGAGTGGTGATGGTGTTTTGAAACATTTGAGGCAGAGGGCAATGGAGGGTCGGATGATGATGACGACGATGCAATTTTTTGTTCTCCTCTAGTTTTTTCATGCCTTTCCTATGGTGTGCTTGGCTATGCTGTGGCATTGAAGATGTTTCTTCTGTCTAGATTTGGCGTTGGAAAGGTTGTGGGTTCAGTGGCTCTTTCGAGGTTGTTTGGGATCACTCTGGTTGTGGGATGCATGCTGTTATTCCTTTTGGTGGTGGTGGTCGCTTTCCTATTTGGTGTCGTTTCTTTTTTTGTCTATTTTGGTGCCTTGTTTTTGGATGGAGGAGTTTGGGCAGTCTCTAAGTTCCTGTCTTGGTCTACCCCTCCTCTTTGGTTTGTGGTGCCACCCTTTGTTGGGTATGGTCCCTATCTAGCTGCCTCTATGCCTTGTTGGATGGACTTTGTTCTTGTGCATTATTCATTGTGTGTGTTTTGGCTTGCTTTTGCTACCCCTTCTAGTTTTCCTTTGATGCTCTCCAAAAGTCGGGATTGCATGTCCCTGGCTTGGGTCGGGTTGTTTTCTTCTTCTACAGGTGTTGTTCTTGAACAACATCCTTGGCTATTGGTGGGCATGGTTTCTTCATTGAGTTGCCCCTGGACTTTGTTGTTGATCTTTAGGATTTTGGGTTTTGTTTCTTGGTTGTCTTGCTTTTACATGATGTTTGTTCTCCGGTCCTCCAAGCTAAGGTTTATATTTCTTTCCTGGATCCCCACATGGTTGGTTAAGTTTATGTTGTTAGTGGGATTTAGTTTCTCATTTTTGTAGATCTATCTTTGCTAGTGGGTGCTCTTGAATACCTTTTTGGTCTCTTTTGTTGGCTTCTTCATGTGGGCTAGGTTTCTTTCTTTCTTGGAAGATTTGTTTTGTAAGAAAGGTAGCTTGATTACCTATTGGTTTGAGATGTTGCTGCATGTTGGGGTCATCTCCTTTCTGTTGACTGAGCTATTCCTAATGCTTCTTCCGAAGGCTCATGTGTTTTGTTTTTTTGGCTAATAGCTAGGTTACTTTCTCAATCTTGCTTCATGTGCGAGGAGTTCGTGATGCCTAAGGATATTGTATCAACCATTTCTTCTGAAGTTGTTTTCTACTAGATTGTGCAGTTTGAGTCTTCTCTAGAGGTGGAGACTCCTCCTATTGAGGAGGAGCACTCTCCTATTGGCATGGAGTTGGATGTTGTAGGTGTGGTGGAAAGTTCTCTTCTCTCTTACTAGGTTCTATTGAGGTGGAGCTTGTGAGAGCAGGAGAGTGGTGGCTTTGGTAGCAAGGGTCCTCATACTATCCTCTCCTTTAGAGGGGAGCTCTCTCTTATAGAGGTGGAGCTTGAGATGGCTATTCAGGTGGATTTTTGCTGTAAGGATGCTGCGTTTCTCAGTGTTCAGTAGTGTTCTCTTACCCCTTCTTTAATGGGGGGTGTGTTTGTGCTATAATATCTAGATAACAAGGGTATGTGGGTTTTCTACACCAATCAGTCGGCTGTCTTCCTTGGCTCAGTATTGGATTTTCTGAGTGTTTGGTTAGCTATAGCTTGGCTAATTCAGGTTGTTATTTTTATCAATTAGGGTTCAAGGTCCCTGTTAAAACTTGACTGTAAGGGTTAAAGGTCCCTTCAAAACCTACTTGATTGTTTATTTTAGATGGCTGCTGTTGTTTAGGCTACTGATTTTTTTTTTTTGTAGCATTCTTTGTCTGGATAGGATTTCAGGTCCCTTCAAAACTTGTTTGTAACTATTTTCAGGTCCCATCAAAACCTATTTTTCCCCTAATAAAAAACATCTAATTTCATTTGCAAAATGTTATTACTATCCATTAAATTTAAATAATAAGTGCAAGGTCTTTCGCGAGACCGACAAGATAGTTCCAATTTTCTATGTTTGATTGTGACATATTAAGCCTCTAATACTAAGTTACTAATTCAAAAAGAACTTATACTCTATAAGTACGTGGAGTTAAATTCTCTTTAAGGGTTTACCTTAATTCTACGATTGGGTTAGTTTATAATTTATTAAACTATAACTATTATACATCAAACTTGATATTTTTAAATATTTCTTCCTTCTTCCATTTAGCACAACCCATCTTTCCATAGAGTTTTAAATTTTTTATTTGAATATTAAATTTCAATTTTATAGGTTAACCCATGAAGAAATATAGTCATGTTTATTTATTGCTAACAAAAAAAAACTAACTTCTAACTACTTTGTATCCCTTAGATGAGGATCACTCTATTGCCTTCTATCCTCATTTGCAACTAATTGAGTTCATTTCCTAAATTCCTTTCCCCCGCCGTTTGCTCCAAAAAGAAGTGGATCACCCCTCTACATCCGAGTATTATAGATCTACATATGTATTCGTTGTTCTTATTTGATTTCAGGCTTAGACTTCAAAAAAAAAAAAAGGAAACAAAAAAATCTATATTTCTACCTCAACCAAATACATGTTTAATTGTTCCTTTATTGTTCTTATGCAGGCTGAAATCAGAGATCTTATTTTTACACAAAGGACATATTCTTCTTCACACATTATTAGACTATGACATCACAATCTTTTAAATAATGTTTTTTTTTTAATTTAATAATTATTGAATAAAGATTTTAGTATTTATTATATATTATTAATATATGTGAAAATAAATTCACACATAATTAGTAAATATTGTAATTAAAGTATATACTAATTCTACTTTATTTTTAATGACTTCTTAATAAATTTTCATATTTATTTAATTATATTTATAATATTAATATATTTTAATATATATACAAACACATATATATGCATATATTCTTATGAATTGAGACAATTAATTTAATCTTTATACACAATTCAATTAACAAAATAATAGTATTGCTCAATCATATTAATATTAATTCCTTTACTTTTAGGTACTTGTAATTTTTTTAGAACATTAATCAAGCACATCGATATATATTTCACTTATCTTTCAAATGTATATTTTCAAAGTAAACCTTTTAGGAATCATATGCCTAATCATAGGAGTCTAAATAAACATTGAAGGTTCATTATGTTTACGTGGAACCCATATTATATTTTGAAAGAAAGAATCTAACATTTAGATCAAGTTATGCAAACAAATGAAGGGTGAAATTTTGAACTAAGTTTATGGCAATTTACGTAAATAAATTTTAGTATATATATTTTAAAACTAACTGGAGAATGATTTCTTCCATAATTCCTATATGCATTTGAATTCAAAGTTAAGTATTATTATCCACTTGACACTTGAACATAAAAAGGAAAGACTTGCAACCTTTATTTAAAAAAAATGATGCTTTGCAACTTAACAAAAACCCCTAAGGCAACTTAAGGCCTTACCCAACCATTCGTTCCACAATCGCATATAAAAAATATTCCACCTTGTTAAGTTGTTCAACTTCCAACATATCTTACAAATGAACTTGAAAATGCCAACAAGACAAGAAGAAAACATGGCCAAAAATCTCTCCTCCCAACCACAGGATTGAAGTTCAATCCACCCCCGAGCTCTAAGGGCCACATAGCCCTTCCCAAGCACACACATTCACATGGACACCTTCACAATTTCATTCACCACAACCCTTGTACACTTACAAAAAATGCACATTACTCACAAGGCAAGATGTACCAACACACAGTTCTCACAATCCAAAGTATAAGGAACCATAACATAAATTTTTACCCAAGAATGAAAAACACTACGACAATCATTTACTCATAAAAAAGGATCCACAAAGGAAAGATCTTACCAAAAGATTGTTATCTATTATGTTTAAGCCTTTCCTCCACAAGCCACTTCCTTCCATTCTTCCCAACAGTTCTCCTCCACCATGAGAAAACACCCAAAAGAGAAGAGCAAAGCATAAGCAAAAAGGAGAGAAGCTACGGAAAAACGAGAGAAGCCCAGGTTCTCTTTTCAAGGAGAAAAAAAAAATAGAAGGAAAAAGACAACCACCTTCCTATAACTTCCCAACCACCCAACCAACTCTAATTTTTGCCACTTTTCATAAGTGGGTAATTAGAGTGGGCTTTATACTATTAAAGGGGTTTTATAAGATAAAAAGACCCCTAAGGCATAAACCTACCACTTAGGAAGCTTTTTAAACAATTAAGACCACATTAAGACTTCATAAAACATAAAATACATGATCATATAAGTAAGGTGACTCAAGGGGGCTAATGAAACAAATCTCACATACACACAACCCCTACCACATAAAACAAGGTTAAATCACAAGTCCTTGACAAGACCAAAATTCACAAGGATTAATAAAGGAAGTAGCTATGTGACCCCTTGATTAACATTGGCCAATTTTTACCTGTTTACTCAACCAAAAAAGAGTGTTAGTATTACTCATGATTAATAATAATTAAAATAAATGGCATATGAAAAATAAAATTCTAAGAATAATAATCAACTAGGAAATCCATTAATCTTTACAAGTAGTATATAATTTAACACTCCCTACTTGAATATTACCTATAAGAGTCAAGCACTAATTGCTCACACTATTTATATCAAAATATCATCACTTATGTCAATAATCTATTTAACTTATAACAGAGACTACTACAAGTAAACATTGAATATTAATCACCATCTTCATAATAAAACCTATTCACATCCATCACCTAACATAATATAATCCACTTAATATATATAATAACATTACCAATAAATGAACATCTTGATCATTGCATACTTAGACAAGAAAATGGAACTCATCTGGCTATCACAAGAAATCACAACAACCATTAGTTAGATAGGATTAATCAATAATATGAATATCTTCATTACATAGGACAACCATTACTCATGTGTATTATCTAACACAAAGGAACATAATGATGCAGGAGCATTCAATGGTGTAAGGGAAATCTTGCATCACCCAAAAATATTGTATTTTCATTTCTTTGTAGTTTCCTTAGTTTTTTTAGGGCCCATGGTGACTCATGCAATATTTGGGATAGCTAGAAGTTCGAAACAACCAGAAATAGTCACTTGCTATTTTTAGTAAGTTGGCCTATTCGGGTCGTATGGACACAAAAATTGACCCGAAGGAGTGAAATCAGAAAATAAGATTTTTGGTGAAAGAATCATCTCAAAATCTTGTACTGTTTGGAAGATATTAAATTTTCATCATGGGGAATTTCTCTAGTGAAGTTTAAAATTGAAAATTGAGGCCCTTCGCAGCCCTGGAACAAGGTGCAAAATCTTTGATCTTTTAGATTTGGAAAAAGATAACTGTAGGTCTCTTTACAAGCTTTACAATGATATATTACAATTGAAAATATGACAGTCGGATCAAAGGTTATGGCCCTGAGAAGCTTCCCCACTAAAAAGTGAATTTCATTAAAATATCTTCCTAGGCAAGAAATCAAATGGTGAGACTTTTGGCACCAAAACAAAAGGGAAAGTACACTTTCTAGAACATTCTAGGGTAGTTATTATGTAAAATAAAAGGGTTAAGTGGGGATTGTAGAAGGTGGGAACATTAGTGTAGATTACGACTCCAAATAATATATTTTCTTTGAGAGTTGCTTTTGCTGTAATGAACCAAGCCCATGAGGCTGTAGCATTGCAATTTCTAAATCTGTAATTTCATTTTCTGAAAATAAATGAAAGTGAGTTATTTTCTCTCGCATCTTTTGTGTTGGTATCTATTGTTGTGTTTTGTGTGGTTTTCTTGCAGTGTATCCCTCATCAAGTGGTATCAGAGCCAGGTTTTCCTAAGTGTGTAAACAGATCGCCGAACATGAGATAGTTTGCACCAAGACTTGTGGTTGTGGGTTTATGAGAAAAGTGATCAAAATGCCTCTGTGAAGAAACTGTGGTGGTGGAAGCAATGTTATTGTACCATATGAGGGTTTTAGAGCCCTACAAAGACAGGTTCAAGCACTGCAAGAGGAGCTGCATCAAGGGTTTGAGCCAAGAAGAGGAGATGAAAGTGAAGATGAAGCTGAAAATGAGGAACAATTCAAAGAAGAACAAGATGTAGTAGATCTAGAGCAAGTCAGATTATTTAAGGCTATCTCTAAGATTGGGAAAATGCCAAAGATTGATGTTTCTACAATTTTTGGAAATCTTAACCTAGAAGAGTTGATTGATTGGATAAACAATATGGAGGAGTACTTTGAGTATGAGGATGTGGAAGATCCTGAGAGGGTCAAATTTGCAAAGACCAAGCTAAAGGGTCATGTGAATATTTGGTGGAAAGAGGTACAACTAGAAAGAAATCGAAGAGGAAAAGAGAAAATAACTAGATGAGATCGAATGGTGGAAAAATTAAAAAGATAATTCATTCCTATGGACTATGAGCTAGATTTTTTTTGAAGATGCTAGGATTAAAGCAAGTGGGAAAATATGTCAAGGAGTATACAGAAGAATTCTACCATGTCCTAATTAGAATAGGCCATTCTAAGGCCAACAAGGAAAAATTTGCTCATTACATAAATGGGTTGAAGTCGAGTATTGAAGAAGAGTTGGGTTTGGTAAGAATGTTTACCATTGAAGATGCATATCAATTTTCTTTGAAGGTAGAAGAAAAGTTGAATAGAAGGTTTGAAAGCAAGCAAAGAGGTGGGGGTCATGGTGGAAAGACCAGTGAATGGTCATATGGAGGTCAAAATGAAGGTCAAAAGAAGGGTGAAGGATCTAGTAGCAACCAGAACTAGAAAGGATATAACACCTACCACCTTTGTGATTAAAATAATGGAGACCAAAGAGGAAAAGGAAGATTTGGAAGAGGGTCAGGAAGAGGAGGCATTCGTGGAACTTGTTTCCAATGCGAAGAAGGAAACAGAGCCTATGAGTGTCCTCAACATCAAGGAAGGACAAATAGACAAGTTGAGGATAATGCACGAGTTACACATGTAGATAAAGATGCTGAGTCTTCACATTATGAGGATGGAGAAAGAGGATAGGTCCTTGTTACTAGAAGAGCCTTGTTTAATGAGGAGAGAGAACCAACTCAAAGGAAGAATTTGTTTCGCAACAAATGTAAGTGTGAAGGTAAAGTTTGCAATGTTATTATTGATGGAGGTAGTACTGATAACCTTGTTTTAGAAGAGATGGTTAGTAAGTTGTGGTTGGAGAGAAGAAGGCATCTTAATCCATACTGGATTGCTTGGTTGTAGAAGGACCATAAAACTTTGGTAAATGAACAATGTCTGTAAAGTTCAAGATTGGAAATTACCATGATGAGGTATTGTGTGATATTATGCCTATAGATGTTTGTCATACGTTGTTAGGAGAATCATGGCAGTTTGATTGGCGAGCAATGCATGATGGACATGCTAACACCTATTCCTTGACAAAGGATGGCGTTCATCATAAGTTGAAACCCTTGAGGAAGGCAAAAGAAATAGTATGCAGTAATGCAATAATTTGTTTGGTTGATGGAAGAAAATTCCTAGAAGGTATGAGTCATGAGCATATGTGTTTTGGATTGAACCCTAGAGTTGATAAAGAAGATACCAGTGAGGTACTTGTAGAGGTTTCAATTTTTTTGAATGAGTTTCAAGCTATTATTTTTGATAATGTACCTAAAGGTTTTCTAAATAAGGCAGCTCATCATATGACTCTAGTAGAGAGTGAAGAGCTGAACAAACAAGTGCAAGAGTTTTTGCGGAAGGGCTTGATTAGAGAGAGTTTGAGTCCATGTGCAGTACCTATAGTATTAGCACCAAATAAGGATGGAGAATGGTGGATTTGTGCAGATTCTAGAACCATCAACAAGATCACCATCAAGTATAGATTTCCCTTGCCAAGGATGGATAACATCATGGATTGTTTAAGTGGAGCTAAGTACTTCACGAAGATAGACATGAAGAGTGGTTATCACCAGATTCATATTAGAGAAGGAGATGAATGGAAGACAACCTTCAAGACCAAAGAAGGATTATACAAGTGATTAGTCATGCCTTTTGGGCTAACCAATGCACCAAGCACCTTCATGTAGCTCATGAATGAGGTATTGAAAGAGTTTTTGGGTAATTTTTTCATTGTTTATTTGGATGACATTTTAATTTTTAGCAAGGCATTGGAGGAGAATTTGATGCATATCAGAAAGGTTTTTGAGAAACTAATAGAGGAGAAGTTGTTGATCAATTAGAAGAAGTGCAACTTTGTGAAAAGAGAGTTGGTATACTTAGGATTTGTTGTCTTAGCAGAAGGTCTTAAGATGGACCCAAAGAAGGTAAAATTTATCGTTGAATGGCCAACACCAAGGAGTTCTACTGAGGTGAGATATTTTCATGGTTTGGCTAGTTTTTATAGAAAGTTTATCAAAGGTTTTAGTAGTCTTTGTGCACCTCTAATGGAAACAATGAGAGGGGATAAAAAATAGTTTAAGTGGACTACAGGAGTAGCAAAAAGTTTTGATATGTTGAAGAAGAAAGTTATAGAGGAACTTGTTTTGGCACTTCCAAATTTCAACAAGGTATTTTAGGTAGATTGTGATGCTAGTAGTAGTGCCATTGGAGCTGTTTTGAGTCAATAAGGTAAGCCTATTGCCTATTTTAGTGAGAAGTTGAATGATGCTAAGAATAAATATTCTGTCTATGATCAAGAGTTTTATGCTATAGTTCAGGCTTTGAAGAAATGGAGAGACTATTTGTTTCCAAAAGATTTTTTTTTATATACTGATCACCAAGATTTGTAGTACCTCAATAATCAAGGAAAGTTAAATCGAAGGCACTTAAAATGGGTTGAGTTTTTTTCAGAGTTATACTTTTGTTTTGAGGCATAGGAGTGAAAGGTTAAACAAAGTTGCAGATGCCTTGAGTAGAAGGAAAAATTTGTTGATAGAGATGAATATAGAGGTTGTTGGGTTCAATGAAGTCAAGAGTTTGTATCTTGAAGATCCAGACTTTGCAAAAGCTTGGAAGACTTGTTTGGAACCTGTTACATTGGATAGGACAAGAAGATTGGATTTCTTAATCCAATATGGGATGCTGTTTAGGGGAAGCCAATTGTGCATTCCACAAAGTTCTATGAGAGAGAATGTAATCAAGGAGAAGCACAGTGGAGGATTGGCTGGACATTTCGGTCGAGATAAGACCATTTCTCTTGTTAGTGAGAATTATTTCTTGCCATAGTTACAACAAGATGTGAAGAAGTTTGTACAGAGTTGTAGAGTATGTCAGATGGTGAAAGGAACAAGTTAGAATACTGGATTGTATCAACCATTACCTGTACTTGAGAGGCCATGGGAGGACATTAGAATGAATTTTTTCATTGGATTTTTGAGGACATGATTCCATATTTGTGGTGGTGGATAGATTTTCAAAGATGGAAAAATTTATTCCATGTCATAAGACCAGTGGTGCTGTTCATGTTGCAGAGTTACTTTTTAGAGAGGTGGTGATACTGTATGGTCTACCGAAGAGTATAGTTTCAGACAAAGATATCAAATTTGTTGGTTATTTCTGGAGGACATTATGGAAGAAGTTGAAGATAGATTTGAAGTTTAGTTTTGTGCACCATCCATAAACTGATGGAAAAAAAGAGGTGGTGAATAGGAGTTTGGGTTACCTGCTGAGATGCTTAGTAGGAGATAAATCAAAGGGATGGTATTTGATTTTACCACAGGAAAAATTTGCTTATAACAATTCTGTCAACAGGAGCACTAGTAAATCACCATTCCAGATTGTATATGGGAGTAGTCTAAGGAATGCTTCTGAACTAAGAAAGATGGATAAATGAGAGAAGAGTAGTGCTGAGTCTGAAGATTTTGTTGAACACCTAAAGAATTTGCATGATGAGGTGAAGAAGCATATCAATAAGATGAACTCTTAGTATAAGGCTAAGGCAGATCAAAAAAGGAGGTATAAGGAGTTTCAGGTAGGATATGAAGTCATGGTTCATTTATGAAAGGAGAGGTTTCTAGTTGGTATATACAATAAGTTAAAGATGAAGTAGTTTGGACCATGCAATAGCCTGAAGAAGTATGATTCAAGAAATGCATATGAGGTAGAGTTGCTAAGTGAGATTCATGTTTCACCTATGTTTAACACTTCCAATTTGATGGAATATCATGAAGGAGTTAATGAGAATGAATTGACAAAGACATAGTGGAACATTTTGGCACCTATGTCAGAAAAGGAAGAGATAGAATAAATTTTTGGATAGTCGTGTGGGTAGAAGCATAAGAAATATGCAATATGCAGAGTACTTGGTGAAATGGAGAGGAAGGCCTATTGAATATTCATCATGGTTATCTGAAGTTGAGGTTAACCGTCTTGGTTTCCCTCTAACACCTAGGAAGTGACATGGTCACTTTTCAAATTACCCTGGGTGTCTGATGTAGGAGCATCTAGTGGTGTAAGGGCAATCTTGCATCACCCAAAAATATTGTATTTTCATTTGTTTGTAGTTTCCTTAGTTGTCTTGGGGCCCATGGTGACTCATGTAGTCTTTGGGATAGCTAGAGGTTTGAAACAACCAAAAATAGTCACCTGCTATTTTTAGTAAGTCGACCTATTCAGGCCATATGGACATGAAAATTGACCTAAAGATGTGAAATAAAAAAATAAGATTTTTGGTGAAAGAATCATCTCAAAATCCTATACCATTTGGAAGATATTAAATTTTCATCCTAAGGAATTTCTCTAATGAAGTTTAAAACTAAAAATTGAGGCCCTTTGGAGCCTTGGAATAGGGTGCAAAAGCTCTGATCTTTCAAATTTGGTGAGAAATAGTTGTAGATCTCCTCACAAACTTTCCAACGATATATTACAATTGAAAATATGATTGTCAGATCAAAATTTATGGCCCCAAGAAGCTACCCCACTAAAAAGTGAATTTCATTAAAATATCTTCCAAGGCAAGAAATCAAATGGTGAGACTTTTGGCACCAAAAAAAAAGGGAAAGTACACTTTCGAGAACATTCTAGGGCAAATATTGGGTAAAATAAAAGGGTTAAGTGGGGGTTGTAGAAGGTGGCTCCATTAGTGTAGATTGTAGCTCTAAATAGTAGATTTTCTTTGAGAGTCGATTTTGCTATAATGAACCAAGCCCATGAGGCTATAGCATTGCAATTTTTGAATCTATAATTTCATTTTCTGAAAATAAATGAAAGTGAGTTATTTTTTGTCTCACATCTTTTTTTTTGTATCTATTGTTGTGTTTTGTGTGGTTTTCAGGTGGTGCAGCCCTCATCACATAAAATATAAAACATAAACCAAATGGCTAACAAGATCAACAATACCACAAGAGCTGGGGTCTTACAGAGGTCTTATGCTTTTCCTATTAGTACTTGCTTATGTTAGGACTTCCATTTATGATTTAGCCACTAGGTGGTGTCATTTACATGCACACTCCCCCTCCATGGCATCACCTATGGTCAAGTATTGATTTGATTTTGGAAATTTTTGTACTACACATAAATATACTTTCTCTTGAATAGAATTGGAGAGAACTTTTATGATGGAATGCTTGTGCTTGAGTGAGGTTTCCATGATCTTCAATGTGGTTTTCTCTCTTTGGAAACAATATTCTTTGGTAGGAGTAAAATAACTCCAATTATTATATAGTAAAGTGATACATTTACAAGTATCTAGTTGAAGCACTTCTATAAATCTTCAAAGCCACATTGATTCTCTAGGAGCTACTTTTATATTTTAGGTTTTGACTAAAAAATCATAGAATATAGATTTCTTAAAATTATTACACCAACCATGTAAGAGCGCCTTCACCATTTATTTTGAAGATATAATCTATGGTATATTTCCTATAAATCAAATCACTAGCATAGTAGAAAATGTATTTTTTAATATGCATTTGTCAATTGCCAATGAGCATAAATCTAGAAAATAGTTTAATGATCCTTAGCAAGGAGATCATAAGATATTTTCATGAGCATATGTATGAATAATTTTTCATTTTTATTTCAAGAAAAAAATAGTCATGCTACTAATCATAAATGAATTATCCAAAAAAAATGTAACGAGTGAGCTATCCTTTCCAAGCTTACTCCCCAGACAATTTATTAGGACCATAGCCACCCATTATAAGTAGGCTCTTTTACACAATAAATTTAGAGGATACTTGAAGCTCAAAAAAATGTTATCTATAAAGTAATATTCAATAGAAGCAAAAATATAATAGCCAAAAGATGCTTTGAAATTTTATGTAATTCCATATTGTTTATGGATGTGTGAGACTTTGAAACTTTTTACCCTTACCTTTTTAATTCACTTTTCCATCCTTATCTTAGAAAAAAGAGAATGAACTTTTCTATTTAAATATAAAAATAAAGAGAATTATTTGAAATAAATAATGATTTCTATAAGTGGTTGTGAAAAAACACATCTATTTTATCTATATGTCATCCTCTTGGATCTATTTATATTTATTTTGATACACCATATTATTAGAATATTTTATGATTCTAAATTATATTTAAATTATAAGTGTCAAATGTTATCAATACCCTAGCCATTCAAACTTATCTAAGACTCCTATCAAATTATTCACATACAAGGCAATCATTTAATCTTATAACCTTTTTCATGAATCAACTAGGATACAACTATAATAATAAAGTTTTGATTTTAGGGTCCAAGTTGTTCCATAGTAACATACCAAAGGGAACTTCATATGCATGATATGAGAAATAAATGAAGGAGAAGAAGAAACTATGAAGATGTTCAAAATTGGTTAAAGAACTAGCCAACATTACAGTCAAAGATTTTGAATTTTTTTGACAAGACATATGAGTATCAATACTTAAAATTTATTGACTTATTTCTCAAAAAATGATATTAATATCATAAATTATTCGAGACAAAATAACAAAGTTCTAACATCAATTAACTTTGATTAAGGAAATATAAATTACTAGACATAGTTGGCCCAAGAAATGCACAATATTAAGTCAATTAAACCCAATTGAGCTTCTTGACATACTGAATTAACTACTTGTGAATAACACTATATTTTTAATAAAATAAATATGGTTAATCAAATGTTTAACAAAAAATGTTCTAACGAGGTCATGATGAATTAGATTAAGGGGATCTCTAGTTTATTGTCTTTGGAGAATGCAAGGTTTCATAATGCTACCTTCTAGGAGGTTAGCCAATAAGCTCTACATTTAAATCCACTACTTGTAAGAACTCCAATTATTTCATCAAGTTGCATCAAAAAATCATATTATTCACGGTCATAGTAATAATTATAATGTATATTTAAGAAGGAAATACAAAAAAATGTTCGTTTCTTTCCTTGAGAGAGAAGACTAAAATATTTACATTTTTATAATTTATAGTATACATATACATTGTTTGATGGTAAAAAATGATTTAGTTGGACATTATTAAAAAATATCTACTTTTAAACTTGAGATATATGAGCATGTGAAATGATTGTGGAGAATAATGAAGAGCACTCATAAGAGATTTTACTAATTTTAAATTCCCTTTAATTTTATTATTATATAAGAGAGCACTAGTGATTCATTGGATATGTCACTCGGTTAACTACTAGTTTTGAAGGAACAACAAAATATGGTACGCAGTATAATTTTGCAAGATAAATGTCACATCATATGCGATTTGTATGTAATAAAAACACATGAAAGGTGTTGCATATTTTTCTTCCAAATCTTTCAAAATTCCATGCCACTATGATTATGGATCTCAATGACAAGTTTTTGAATTTCAACCAAGTGCCTTGTGGCTCTATATATGTATCAAGAATATTAGTTTATCAATCTATGTATGGATTCAAGATTTGTGTTGAGAGATAATCAAATTGTAAAAATATTGATAATGTACAGTTCATTCTATTGTTGATTTTGCTTGGAATTTATGAAATTATCATTAAGAAAGAATTCATTTATTGCTTCTGTTTGAAAGAATTTAGAATTGTTGTGAATGGCACCATTTTTAGCTCCTCCAAGTAACGATTTAGGAAAAAAACTAAATAGAGATAAGGATTTTATATTTAATCATGTTCATTGTCATAATCAAATAGACAAAAGATGTCATGATTTAGATTTTAATTTTTTAAAATATGGTTGCATTTAGGAAAGGAGAATAAAACATTTCTAAGGAATTATTGTAGTTTATAGGTGACATGTATATCCCTATGATGTAATCATGCCATTTCACCAAATGAAACAAATTTAGGTTTGTAACTTGTTGAATTCTCAATGATAAACCAAACCTCCATTATATCTAGCATTTTAGAAGGTACTCTAATAAGAATATCTTTTTTATGGATGTGTAAGACTTTGAAAAGTTTTACTCTTACCTTTTTATTCAGTTTTCCATCCTTATCTTAGCAAAAAGAAAATGAAATTTTCTATTTAAATATAACAATAATAAGAATTATTTGAAATAAATAATGATTTCTATAGGTGATTGTGAAAAATAGATATCTATTTTATCTATATGTCATCTTCTTGGATCTATTTATCTATTTTGATACACTATTTTTATTAGAATACTTATTCTTCTAGATTATATTTAAACAATAAATCAAATGTTATCAATACCCTAACCATTCAAACTCATTTGAGGCTGCTATCAAATTATTCACATATAAGGTAATCATTTAATCTTAGAACCTTTTTCATGAATCAACTAGGATACAACTATAGTAATAAATTTTTGATTTTAAGGTCCAAGTTTTTCCATAGTAACATACTAAAGGGAACTTCATATGTATGATATGTGAAATAAATGAAGGATAAGAAGAATCTATGAAGATTTTCTAAATTGGTTAAAGAACTAGCCAACATTACAATCAAAGATTTTAGATTTTTTTTACTAGACATATGAGTATCAATATTTAAAAGTTATTGACTTCTTTCTCAAAAAATGATATTAATATCATAAATTATTTGAGAAAAAATAATAGAGTTCTAACATCAATTAACTTTGATTAAGAAAATACAAATTACTAGACATAGTTGGCCCAAAAAATGCACAATATTAAGTCAATTAAACCCAATTGAGCTTCTTGACATACCAAATTAACTACTTGTGAATAACACTATCTTTTTAATCAAATAAAGATGGTTAATCAAATGTTTAACAAAAAATATTCTAATGAGGTCATAATGAATTAGATTAAGGGGATCTCTAGCTTATTGACTTTGGAGAATGCAAGGTTTCATGTTACCTTCTAGGAGGTTAGCCAATAAGTTCTACCTTTAAATCCACTACTTGTAAGAACTCCAATTATTTCATCAAGTTGCATCTAAAAATCATATTGTTCATAGTCATTAGTAATAATGATAATGTACATTTAAGAAGGAAATACAAAAAATGTTCAAGGTTTCTTTCCTTGAGGAGACATTTTCATTTTTATAATTTATAGTATACATATACATTGTTTGATAGTAAAAAATGAGTTAGTTGAAGATTATAAAAAATATCTACTTTTAAACTTGAGTTAGATATGAGCACGTGAAATGATTGTGGAGAATAATGAAGAGCACTCATAAGAGATTTTACTAATTTTAAATTCCATTTAATGTTATTATTATATAAGAGAGCACTAGTGATTCATTGGATATGTCACTTGGTTGAATATTAGTTTAGAACACACAACAAAATATGTTTTTGGTAAAGCAACATTTATAGGGTGCTGTACCCTTCACAAAGAGCCACAAGGGCCAATAGAGTTCAAATAAAAAAGTAACAAAAAAAAACACTAAACCAAAAAAAAACATAGATAAACAACACATAGGCCAACAACAGACTAGCTAGTGTTCTCCCAGTTCTTTGACAAAAGCTGAACCAAATCATCGCCAATCCACTCCTGGTGGTCTTCAGCCTTCTTCATCTCCATATCTTCTTTCATGACGACAGACAGGGTACTAGTGAAACAGTGAACTAATTTGACCATGAAACGGGTCAAACCAATGAATTTTTTTTCTATTTTTTCATTCTTTTTTTCAACACTTCGAGCTCCTCACTTCTGCCCATAGTGTAGTCAGGATCATTCTACTCAAACTCCAGTGGTTCCAAAGAGTGAGAGGCAAAAACCTCCTTCTAAGCTTTACCCTTGTCAGGGATGGAATGGGGACCACTAATTTTCACCTCTTCCTCACCTTCTGACACCTCTTCCACTTTGCTATCTTTGCTGTTCGACAACTCCTCTTTAGCATCCAAATCTCTAACCTGCATTTTCTTTCTGTTCTTCACCAATCAACCCGAACGTCGAATGATGGTATCGCAACCAAAAACCACAGTCTCCTCCACTACTGTGTCACCCAATGAATCCTTGCTCATGACATTTTTCCCTTTATTTAGAGGCTCCTTCTCCTCCTTACCTTTCTTTTTCGGCCTAGCCTTACTGGGGGTCTTTGCAGGGGTAGACTTGAGATCACATAGGCTCATTGCTGCACTAGTTTGGGAAGCTCCCTCAACACCCTTAAGTTTTTTGGTAGTAGTTTTGGGTTTTTGAGAATCCTTAGGGATACGTTGACTTTTCTTAGCAAGGCCTTTGGATTCGGCTAGAGATAAGTTCGTCTCGTTGGGTGGCACAATTTCTTCAATACGAATGGCCGAAATGGGTTTCAGAGGGCATAAATCTAGATGAAAGTGATAGAGTCTTAGGATAAGACCCTGGTGAAGTGGCAGAGGAGTGGGATCATTGGGATTTAAGGCAACAAACTCCACACATTTTTCAACAGAACTTTCAAGGTCCAATAGCAGATAAAAGAGAAAGCTCATTAAAACTTTATGCCTAAGGTGATTTAACAGGGGAAAATGGAAACAGTAATAAGTCTTGTACCTTCCTTCCAATGTGACATATTTCATCAATGAAAGGCACTCCTAGTTCCACGATTGAGGAAGAGCCTCCTGTTTGAACCCAAACTGGTTGCGCACAAGTTTCTCATCACCCACAAAGAATTTGTCCATACTAGCATTGTCCTGGGTCTTCGAATGTTTAGGATGCTTCATGCTAGAGCTCTGGAGGCTCGTCGCTTGTGCAATCACTTCCTCATTCACCATAAAGGAGATGCCTCCCACAGTCACATGCCGATTCTTCCAAGAGTTGACGAACTGGGTGAAAAGATTAGGGTCATGGTCCACAAGTCTCTCCATCAGAGGAGAAATGCCACCTTCAATTCAAATATTCCAGACAAGTGGATCCTTGTGAAACTCATTGCAATTATCCAACTCTGTTCGCACTCTATCCCCCCCATGATTCTACACTGCTCACAGTAAAATCAGGAACCTTGAAAAACCAGAAAGTTAGAGAAAATAGCAAGGTGAAAAGTCATCCCCACGTTAAGGCATTTAAGCCACAAACGACAATTTTTGGGAATCAAGCCTAAAGAAAGATCACACACATGAGCTAATAATTTTCTAGTAACAATCTTAGCATAGGATTTCATGAGTAAATTCTCGCATAAATGACTAAGCACCAAGGACATGATCGACAGGGAAGGATTTCCTTCCACGTAGCAAAAATTTTGAAATCTAGGCAGGATAGTCGCAGGGACAAATTTAGAAATCTCTAAAAGGATAGCAATTAGAGGTTGGAAAAATTTAGTTACACCCCAGATAGAAGCTATAAGGCACAAAACCAAAATAGTGGGTAAGGAGAAGCCAAAGAGGAGTTTAGTCTCATAATTACAAGTCACATCAAATTCTAAAACACAATTTGTAAATCCACGATCTTAAGAAAATCCCCATAAGGAGATTACGACAAGTACGGTCCAACTTAGAGCTAATCAACTAGTACTTGCCGTAGTAAGAAAATATTTCCTTATTCCAAACGTGCTTTAATCTGTAATTTGAAATCCACTTGGTATCCATCCCATCAATACAACTAATTGTCCATCTCATCAAACCAATAAGACCACAAATCCCAACGAGGAAGCTTGTGGCCCCCCCAATAATCCAGCTAAGCACATGTTGTGTTTCCATCATTAGTTGTGAAAGGGCTTTGTTCCTTAACTATCATACTTTGAATATTTGGTGGAAGATCATTTAAATCACGCCAACATTTGGATAAATTCCAAAGAGAGCCAAAATTGGCTAAGGCGTCAACCACTTGGTTCCCCTCTTTGTAGATATGACTGGCCAACTTTAATTTTAATTTAGCCACAAGTAATCTGATGTCAAGAATAATATCCTTAGTGTTCCACCCCAGGAGTCTATCAAAATTTATGGCATCAATTATGGACTTAGAGTCACCTTCAATGTGCAGGTTCTCTATCCCCAAGGAAACCGCAATCTGTAAGCCCTTTAATAGTGCTCTAGCTTCCGCTATCATAGACGAATGTTGATCAATCCCCCCAACATAATCGACCACCCACTTACCTCTATGATCTTTGATAACACCTCCTATGCTTGCTCTACCCGGGTTTCCCTTAGTAGCCCCATCAAAGTTTAATTTAAACTAGTCTCTATTAGGGGGTTTCCAAATAGTGGCTCTCCTAGCCAAAATTTTGGAATTGTCATACAAGTTGGCATCTAGGTTTTGATGCCAAGCTTTAGCTATGCTTATTTCCAACTAAGTGGGCCCTTTATCCAAGGTTTTTCCTTTGAAGAGAGCAATATTTTCCCCAATGAGATGAGCTCCTATCCCAAACACTAGTATGTTGTTTAGTATAATTTTACAAGATAAATGTCACATCATATGTGATTTCTATGTATTAAAAATAAATGGAAGCTGTTGCATAATTTTTCTTCAAAATCTTTCAAAATTCCATGTCACTATGATAATGGATTGCAATGACAAGTTTGTGAATTTCAACTAAGTGCCTTGTGGCTCTATGTATGTATCAAGATTATTAGTTTGTCAATCTATGTATGGATTTGAGATTTGTGTCCAAAGATAATCAAATTGTAAAAACACTGATAATGCACAGTTCATTCTATTATTGGATTTGCTTGGAATTTATGAAATTATCATTAAAAAAGAATTCATTTATTGCTTCTATTTGAAAGAATTTAGAATTGATGTGAATGTCACCATTTTTAGGAAAAAACTAAATAGAAATAAGAATCTTATACTTAATCATGCTTATTGTCATAATCAAATAGACAAAAGATATTATGATTACATTTAGAAAAGAAGAAGAAAATATTTCAAGGAATCATTGTAGTTTATAGGTGACATGTATATCTGTATGATGTAATCACTCCATTCCACCAAATGAAACAAATAGGTTTGTAACTTGTTCAGTTCTCAATGATAAACCACACCTCCATTATATCTAGCATTTTAGAAGGTACTCTAATTATATCTAGTCTAAAAACTTTATTCACACAAAATACGAAAGAATACAATGCTAAGCAAGAAATGAAAGACGTGACCAACATAAGAAGAATTGCAACTTGAGTAAGCAGAAGTCATATAACATTTAACAATATTCTTTGAAGAAATCTGGGCTCATGAATAGAAATAATTGTAAGGTATGTATAAAAAATGAATTTGTGAAATAGGCATTGGAAGCTATGAAGCAAACACAATTAGTAAATTTGAAGAAAAACTCCACAACTTCTGACATATATGAAAGGAAATTGGTTGTCAAAAGTATTCTTTTTGGGCATGAGGTTGCAAGAGAATTGTTTGATAATATTCCAAAGGAGGATATTGTTGCTTATAACATAATGATTGATGGGTTTCTTTGGGAATTCTCTTGAATAGATGTGTAAGGAAAAAATAGTTCAAGTATTGAATATAATTGAACTTATCTGGTAGGAAAACTACCAACACTTTCCTCCACTATTATAAGGGATCCATGGTCCTCATTAAAAATTCCACTTTTATATTTGATTTTATTTGGTTGTCATTATCCAATCCTTAACTCTAGAGTAATCCAAAGGAATATTTGAGCACAATAGATTGTTGTGGGAAAGAGTTGAGATGTATTTATAGATGGGTGATTGCAACCACTAGAGAAAACACGGAGCCTCACATCCCTGATATCAAAAGAATGGAATTATTCAAGGAGATGTAAGTTTTGATAGGTATTTTATCTAGTGGGCCATCATGATTACATGGTATGGAAATCATGGGTTGACAGTCGACACAATCCACCTATTTGATCAAATGTAGAAAGCTGGTGTAATACCCAACCACATTATCTTCATTAGCATCCTCTTTTCCTGTAGCCATTTTGGCCTAATGAAGCAAGGGTTTTGATTCTTCTATTCTATAACACAAGACTACAACATTGCACCCATAGAAGAGGATTACATTTGTATGCTTGATTTGAATGTAAATAGAAAAGTGTATGTTGATTATTTGAGCTTATTGAGTAGATGGTGGTCATAAAGTGTATTACAAATAATATAGGTCTAGTAGTTGAGCATGTTCCAATAGTTGTTATACCATTTTTTGATTTAACACCCAATATTTTTAACAATATTGAACCAATAGTTGTGACTTTAAAGTTGTTGGTGTTGATGATAACTACCAATAATTGAATAATATGTATTCCTTAGATCTAAAACTTGCAACAAATCATGTGATGCCGCATCGGTGCACCAATAAAATATGATTTAGTGCACAAGTATTAGTTTCTTTTTTGGAACCTTTTTGGACACCTAAAAAAAATCATGCTGATGTGGCATCATATTTGATGATGTGGCCCTAAAACCTTAGTTATAAGCAGGGGCATTGCCAAGCAAGCTACTGTAAAAAATTGGATTTTTTTTAAATTTCCATGTAGGATTTTGAGAAGTGCAAAGTTAGGGTGCTCAACTACCGGGTCCTCTCCCCTAGTAGTTTTGGGGATCACAACCTTTAAAATTTCAATCATATTAATCTGATTACATGACCATTCTAGAAGACATGATTTTAATATTTATTTTTTCAAAGATTTTGGTCTATTAAATAGATCACCAATCATATAGTATTTGAAAAAATATATCGACATATATGTGGTTAATAAGATTCATGATTATTTGTTGGTAATTTCAAACTATTTCATGCATAATGAATCATGGTATGTTGAATTTAATGAAATAAGGATTGATGTTAAAATATAACATAATTCAGTTGTCCAAAAAATTTAAATAAATAAAAAATAAAAAATAAGTTTTGATAAAAAAATTAAGTGATCTAAAAAATTTAAATAATTATTGAAACATTAATAAAAAAATATTCCTTAAATTTGATGTTAAAGTTGGATAACATGATTCAATTTTTTGAAAGATTAAATCACTCACATTTTGAAATTCTATCCCTATAGAATAATTTTGAACTAACTAATTAGATTATGAAATATAATACTTCAAAAATAAGAATCATACATTATGAGATTGTGTACATGCACTTGAAACTCTTTGGAATGAAATACAACCTTATTGGAATGAATCATGCTTAGATTATTCCATAAACTATCTAAGAAAGTGAAAATGCATTCCAATATTTCTTCAAATGAATCCGCACTTTTTAGAAATTTTGAAAAAATATTGTTGTTAATTTTGCAAGTATGAGCAAGTTTGGTGGTGTTGTCATTAATGTTATCATTGATTTCAACACAGTTTAGTATGTTGCAGATTGTACATTTATAGTTGAGATGCTTTTGAGATGTTGTGAGTACATGGAGCTATCTTCATGATGTTTTAGATGTGCTAAAATGATGAGTTTCCAAGTGCTTTTGAGAAAATTAATAAATAAGAGAAGTCAAAGTTATGAATGTGTTTGGAATGTGCTCTGGTATGTGCTCTGCGTTTCTCTTGTGTTGATCCTATGCTTGTGTGGATATGAAGGTTTACTAATGGTGATCTAGTGGTGATATCTCCTGAGTTGTAGTTTCTAGTTTGATGGGATGTGAAAGTTACGTTCATTGGTGTGTGAACTATTCTGGTAGAGTTGGTTGGATCTAGAGTATGTCTTATATTGGTGTTCTTTTGATTCTGGCAAAGACGTGTGTGGTTTGGTGATTTGGAAGTTATGTTTCTGAGTTTCTGTATGTGTTTGCACAATCTAGATGGACTGATGGAAAGAGTTCGATGTTCGAAGTGTGTTGCACTTGATGCAAATGTATATGAAGAAATATGAGATGTGTTCTTGTGCATAGTGAAGCATTTTTCGTCATCCGCGTGTCATCTTCTTGTTGGGAAGCATGTGCATCAATGTTCATTTGTGTTTTCATTAGGTTTGGCCGACTTGGTGTTTACACTTCATTTGAAGAATTAAATTTGATCAAGGAAGTGTGTGGCTGATCCGAGACATTATCTTTGGTCTTGGTTAAGTATTTTTATTGGTCCACTCTCATTCTTTTCCACAACTGGAATGTTGAGTTTCTGACCTAATTTGAATTTATGAAATAAAGTTATGTGGTCGACCTTGGAAAAAGTTCCTAAGGTTGAAGATGGTATAAATGCAAGTTGAATTGTGAAGAATGTAGTAGTGATGCAAAGTGACGAAGTAAGCCACAAATTAAAAGCAGAAGTGTGAAAGTGAGTTGAGGCAAAAATACTTCATCGTGTTAGATTATTGAAGGTAGTGAGCTGAAGGTTTTTGCAATCTTCTGATCAAGGCCGCAGATGTGTGTTTATTGTTGTGATGGATCTTTTGTTCTCTTTTGTATTTGTAGGTAGTGAGCCTCCCTGTTGGATAGTGAGTCCTTTCTATAGGTAGTGAGCCTTTGTATTTGGACAATGAGTCCTCTTCTGGGCAATGAGCCTATGTATTCGGTTTTATAATCTCTCTATATTGTGAGTTAATCCTCACCGTGGTTTTTCCCTCATTGGGTTTTCCACGTAAAAATCTGGTGTTCATTGTGTTGATTTTACTTTCTATTATCTGCATTTCATGTTCATACTTAATAACAAAATAGAGTGGTTGTGGAATTGATAAGTGTTGAAGTTTTGAATTTGAATTTGTGTGACAACTGATTCACCCCCACTCTAAGTTGTCTCACACCTTTTTAACAATCGGTATCATAGCTTTGGTTTTGGTGTAGAGCTTAATCGCTTAAGGAAGATCTAATGGCACATAAGTTGGCGATCCCTATGTTCAATGGATCTAATTACAGTGATTGGAAAGTGCAGATGAGAGGATATATTTTTTCTCTTGGTTACAAGATTTGGAAGGCTATTGAGATGAAGTATATTGCTCTGGCGAGTGGTCCTACTATTGTAGATGAGGTTTCTACTTATGAGAATGAGAAAGTGAGGTATGCTATTTATAATGCTTTATCTAAAATTGAGTGAACTAAGGTTCTTTCTTTAGACACTGCTAATGAATTCTGGAAGAAGTTGGAAGAAATGTATGAAGGAAATGAAAGAGTAAATTTGACAAAGAAGTTGGTGACAAAGCACATATATGAGAATTTGAAAATGGAAGAAGGTGAAGAGTCTACAAGCTATTTCGAGAGGGTTGAGATGAAAACAAATGAAGAACCAAGGGGGAAAGTTGATCGATGAAGATATTATTGAGAAGATCTTGATCACCCTACAAAATTGCTACAGTGATAAGATCTCAGTTATTGAAGAGATGTATGATCCTAATAAGTATAATAAAGAAAAACTGTTTGACACCTTGCAAGCATTTGAGATGAGAAAGTTCAGGAAAGAAGACAGGAAAGAAGAAAATAAAGAGATAACATTTAAGGCAATGAAGATTGAAGATGATCCAGAGAGTGATGGTTCTGATGAGTTGGAAGCAAATTTCACTAGAAAGTATAAAGGTATGTTTCCCTTTAAATGTTTTAGTTGTGGTAATATTGGTCATTATGCTTCAAGATGTCCAAATAGAGCCGCACACAATAAAAACAAGGATTATAGAGATAAGGATAGAAAGGATAAGAAATACAAGAAGCTGTATTATGTTAAAGAAGAAGCCAAAATATTTGATGATGAATGTGATTATGAAGGTGATGATAGTGAATAATTATTTTTAGCTTTGGAGAATAAATCTATGTCTGTTAACCTTGGAAAATGTGCAAGGAAGAATGCTCTTGAGAACAAAAAGAATAATATGGAAGGTACTTTGGTCACCGCCTTTCATGCAAGACAGGATGAAGATTACCAGGTGATTGACAGTGGACGTTCTAAGCACATGACTGGAGATAAAATTAAGTTCACTAAACTTGAAAATTATGATGGTGGTTTGGTCATGTTTATTAATGATTTAGGAGCTAAGATTTGTGGGAAAGGTACAATTAGTTTTTATGGAGTACACAACACTGATGATGTATATTATGTAAAGGGTTCGAGGCATAACCTTTTGAGTGTTGGAAAGATGTGTAGCAATGGTTTTAAAATTGTGTTTCAGAATAATACCTATGAAATGAGAAAAGGATCCAGAGATATGGTTGCTGCTGGAAGGAGAAATCATGGAAACATTTATTAACTTAAGGGAGTTGATGGTCAATGCCTTGTATCTCAAGTTAGTGAAACTTGGTTATGGCACCAAAGAATGGGACATGTAAAATTTGATAATCTGGTCAGAATCAGTTCAAGAGATGTTGTCTGAGGTCTACCTAGAATCACTAAGCCTGGTAATACTGTGTAGAAGTTTTCAATAGGGGAAATAGAAAAGATGCAACTTTAAGGGAAAAGAGAATCTACTACTGGAATGCTGGAATTAATTCATATTGAACTCTGTGGTTTGACTAGAACAGGAAGCTTGAATGGTGATAGGTATTTTATGCTCCTTATTGATGATTATTCACAAATGACACGGGTTGATTTTCTTAGAGAGAAGACTTAGGATCTGGATAGGTTTAAAGTGTTCAAAGCAAGAGTGGAAAATGAAGTAAGTTTGAAAATCAAATGTTTGAGATCTGACAGAGGTGTAGAATTCACTTGTAGTGATTTTAAAACATTTTGTGAACAACATGGCATAAAGAGATAGTTTTCTTCTTCAAGAAACCCTCAACAAAATGGGGTAGTTGAGAGGAAAAACCAGATGGTACAAGATGTTGCAAGACCCATGATGAAAGAATCAAATGTACCACATGTGTATTGGAGAGAGGCAATACACACTACTATTTATGTTCTTAATAGAGTTCAAATTAGAGGAAATAACACAAATACTCCTTTTGAGTTATGGACTGGTAAGACTCCTACTGTGAAATACTTTAAGGTATTTGGAAGAAGATGTTACATTAAAAGAGATGAAACAAATATTGGAAAGTTTGATGCTAGATGGGATGAATTTTTTTTTCTTGGGTACTCTACTACTAGCAAAGCATATGGATGCTTCAATAAAATATTGAGGAAGATTATTGAAAGTGCTAATGTGAAAGTTGATGAAGAAATGCATGGACCTATTGAGATAAGTGAAGTTGAACCTGATGATCTTATCTATGGAAAAGTACCTGAAGAGAATAAGGAGAAGGAAGAAGAAGAAGAACAGGCTGAAGAAGAAGAAAATGAACCAGAATTTGCTGTTAAGTCTCCTACGTATGTGTAGAAGAATCATATGGAGGAATAGATAATTGGAGATAAGAGTGAAGGTGTGAAGACAAGAAGTAAAGTAGTAGCCAAGGTGAATTAGTGTTTACTTTCTAAAATTGAACCTAAGTACATGAGTGAAGCATGTGAAGATGAGAGTTGGATGAAAGCTATGAAAGAAGAGTTGCAGAAAATAGAAAAGAATCAGACATGGGAATTAGTTCCTAGACCTATGAATAGGAATGTGATTGGTTCAAAATGGGTGTTCTAGAATAAGCTGAATGAAAATGGTGAAGTCATAAGGAATAAGACAAGAATAGTATGCAAAGGATATTCACAAGTTGAAGGCATAGACTTTGAAGACACATTTGTCCCTGTGGCTAGAATGGAAGCTATTAGAATGTTTTTGGTATTTTCTGCCTACAAGGATTTCAAAGTGTATCAGATGGATGTCAAGTTAACATTTCTGAATGGTGAATTGGAGGAAGAAGTATACATGGAACAACCTGAAGGATCTTAGTTATTTGAAAAATTGGATATGGTTTATAAGTTGAAGAAGGCATTGTATGGATTGAAGCAAGCTCCCAGAGCTTGGTATGCAAGATTGGATAGATACCTAACGAAGAAAGGATTCAACAAGGCTTTGCTAACAACAATCTTTATTTCAAAGTGCAAGGTAACAAAATGTTGATAGTAGTTGTATATGTTGATGAAATCATCTTTGGTGGAAATGAAGGCATGTGTAAGAGATTTGCAAAAGAAATACAAAAATAATTTGAAATGTCCATGATTGGTGAATTTCTTTCTTTCTTGGTCTTCAAGTAATTCAAATTGATAAAGGGATATTCATTTCACAATCTAAGTATGTGAAAGAACTGTTGAAGAATTTTGGAATGGATGATTCTAGTTAACCGGTTAGTACTCCTATGGTAACCAGATGTAAGCTAAGTAAAGATGATGAATCTGCTAAAACTAATTAGAGCAAATACAGATCTATGATTGGTGGACTACTATATCTTATTGTTACCAGACCAGATATTATGCATGCAGTATGTTTATTTTCCAAATTTCAAACAGATCCTAAAGAGGCACGTGTTATAGTTGTAAAGAGGATATTTAGATATCTTAAAGGTACATCAAATTATGGCTTATGGTATCCTAAGGGTGCTGGTTTCACCTTGAGTGCCTATACCGATGCAAATTGGGTTGGTTGTGTGGATGACCGTAAGAGTACTAGTGGTGGTGCTTCTTTCTTAGTAGAAGATTGGTTTCCTTGTTGAGTAAGAAACAAGACCCAATTTCTTTATCCACTGTAGAGGCAGAATATATTGCTACAACATCCTGCTGGACACAGGTTCTGTGGATGAAGCAAAATCTGAAAGACATTGGAGTGATATGTGATGAGCCTATTCCTATTTTCTGTGACAACACAAGTGCTATAAACATTTCAAAGAATCCAATTATGCATTCAAGAACAAAACACATATCTATCAAATATCATTTCTTGAGAGAAAATGTGTTGGAGAATGAAGTCAGATTGGAGTATGTGAAAACGAAGGAACAAATTGAAAATATATTTACTAAGGCTCTTTCGAAGGATACTTTTGAGTATCTTAGGGAGAAGTTGGGGGTCATTGGCCCTCTGAACTAGGTGCACATGAAGGTGCATCCATCTAGTGAATTCATAGATTCTTCATTTATCTGGACTAATGAATGGGTCTACTCCACAGGGGGAGTAGAAAAGGTTTTCATTGTTGCAGTATGAGTTCAATGGGTGCACTCCTAAGGGGGAGTGATTAGAGTTTTTTGATCTTTTCCATTGATGTCAAAGGGGGAGAGAAAGTTATGTGAAAAAAAAGGTGTTCTCTTGAAATTTTGTGCAAAATGTCGTCTTTGATAGTTTTTCACATCATGTGTTGCCATCAATGAAAAAGGGGGAGATTGTTGCAAGTATGAGCAAGTTAGGTGGTGTTGTCATTAATGTTGTCATTGATGTCAACACAGTTTAGTATGTTGTAGATTGTACATGTATAGTTGAGATGCTTTTGATATGTTGTGAGTACATGGAGCTATCTTCATGATGTTTTAGATTTGCTAAAATGATGAGTTTCCAAGTGCTTTTGAGAAAATTAATAAAGAGGAGAAGTCATAGTTATGAATGTGTTTGAAATGTGCTCCGGTATGTGATCTATGTTTCTCATGTGTTGATCCTATGCTTGTGCAGATCTGAAGGTTTACTAATGGTGATCTAGTGGTGATATCTCTTGATTTTTAGTTTCTGGTATGATGGGATATGAAAGTTACATTCATTGGTGTGTGAACTATTCTGGCAGAGTTGGTCTTTTGTGGATTGGGAGAAATATTTCTGCTCCACAGTCCTCTACTATTTTATTTCAGATCTTGTGGATTTGGAGTGTGTCTTATATTGGTGTTCTTTTGGTTCTGGAAAAGATGCGTGTGGTTTGGTGATATAGAAGTCATGTTTCTGAGTTTCTGTATGTGTTTGCACAGTCTAGATGGACTGATGGAAGGAGTTTGGTGTTTGAAGTGTGTTGCACTTGTTGCAGATGTATATGAAGGAATATGAGATGTGTTCTCATGCATAATGAATCCTTTTGCGTCATCCACATGTCATCTTCTTATTGGGAAGCATGTACACCAATGTTCATTTGTGTTTTCATTAGGGTTGGCCGACCTAGTGTTTACACTTCATTTGAAGAATTAAATTTGATCAAGGAAGCATGTGGCTTATTCGAGACATTATTTTTGGTCTTGGTTAAGTATTTTTATTGGTCCACTCTCATTCTTTTCCGTCGTAGGAATGTTGAGTTTCCAACCTAATTTGAATTTATGAAATAAAGTTATGTGGCCGACCTTGGAGAAAGTTTCTAAGGTTGAAGATGGTATAAATGCAAGTCGAATTGTGAAGAATGTAGTAGTGATGTGAAGTGACAAATTAAGCCACAAATCAAAAGCATAAGTGTGTGAAAGTGAGTTGAGGCAGTAGTACTTCATTGTGTTAGATTCCTGAAGGCAGTGAGCTGAAGGTTTTTGCAATCTTCTGATCAAGGCTGTAGATGTGTGTTTATTGCTGTGGTGGATATTTTGTTCTCTTTTGTATCTATAGGAAGTGAGCCTCCCTGTTGGATAGTGAGTCCTTTATGTAGGTAGTGAGCCTTTGCATTTGGACAATGAGTCCTCTTCTAGGGAGTGATCCCTTGGCAATGAGCCTCTTTATTCGGTTTTATAATCTCTTTATATTGTGAGTTAATCCTCACTGTGGTTTTTCCCTCATTGGGTTTTCCACGTAAAAATTTGGTGTTCATTGTGTTGATTTTACTTTATGTTGTGTGCATTTCATGTTCATACTTAATAACAAAATAGAGTGGTTGTGGAATCGATAAGTGTTGAAGTTTTGAATTTGAATTTGTGTGACAATTGATTCACCCCCCCTCTTAGTTGTCCTACACCTTTTTAATAGTTAACATGTCTAAACATAATGATACAAGTGATTTAAGAATATAAGTAAATAAATTGAATTTACACAAAGTAAATAATATGCACAACCTAATTGGCTTTGATACCATGTTAAGAATTAGGATCTTAGGATACTTATTATTATACACAAAATATAAAATACATGAAATGAAAAATATACAAGAATTAATTTTACACATTAGACAAGATATACATAGGGAAAACCTTTTTAGGTGAAAAACCCCATAAAACATCATTTTATTCAAACACTTACAAAAATGTATCACAGATAGAACCTTAGGATACTTCTCTACATACTTCCACATGCCCAATAATACCGTATGTACATAGTGATACAATTCACTATAAAATATCTGAATTCTACACCTCTCAAATGAGAGAGAATCTCCTTAAATATAGGAGAAAGGGTGGCATAATACCTTAAGGAGTATTAGTGACACCTATTCAAAATAATCATGCATAAATAATTTAAGTTATTAGACTATACTTATTTCAAAGGGGATATGCTTATTAAAGCATATAGTATATAAGTTTAGTAACCTTATATTAAAATATTATATAGATGTTATAAGAGTATATGACCCCTAATAAAATTATGTTCTAACAAAAATATATTCAAATCTAAATCTACTTATCATCCAAAAAATTCCATATGACCACATGATGAAGAAACACAACCACTATGTGAGAGGGTAATCCTATATTGTCTAATAGGACTTCTAGGTTAACACCCCGCAACATGAAACTACACGAGCACATCCAAAATACTTGACCTTATCCATCATATAAGTGCTTGCTAAGTTATTTCTTGAAAAACATGATCAACTAGAAGAATCGTTGACATCAGGATTTGTTAATGCACAAGCCAACACAGAGGGGGGGTGAATCAGTTGTACCTTAAAACTTCAAAACCCTCACAAACATTCAGATCAATCCACATTAATCTAATTAACTCTTAATGTGTTAGAATGATTAATTATGAAAGAAAATAACATAAATAGAATCAAATCAACACGATACATAGAGAAACACCAAATTTACAAGAAAAACTCAAAAAGGGAAAAACCATGGCGAGGATTAGCTCAAATATAAAGTAATATCAACACCTAATACAATAGGGCTCACTGCCCAAAAGAAAGAAATGATCACTACCAAAGGCTCACTTACAAAATATAAAAGAAGATAAAGAAGAGTGTTACAATAAGAAAACCATCTCAATGCAAATGAAAAATCCACCATAACATCACCAACACCTTCGCAGTCTTATTGAAGAATTGTAGACACCTTCTGCTCATTACATCCAACAATTTAACACATGGAAGCTCGAACTACACTACACAAATTTTCACCTCACAACTTTGCAATTTGTATCATTGACATTCCACTTATCTATCTCATCATCCCTCAACAACTCAACTCAGATTTATACCATCTTCAACCTTAAAACATTATCCAAGGTCGGCTATGCCCCTCAATTGTGCAAATTCAAATTAGGTCAGCACCAAAACAATCTCGCGGTGGAAAGGAATGAAGACAAACCACAACACACCTTTTCTAGGACCTAAATCCATTGATACACACCACACCATGCTTCCACAAACATCGAAGCAACTCCACAATTAGTGTAAACACCCAAGGTTGGTCGAACCTGTATTAACGCCATCAAAAATTTAAGTAAACGCTTCCTCAAATCCAAAGATGACACTTGGACACCATATAAAATTTTAACACAATCTAGAATATTCCACAAATACCTTAAAATCCAATAAATATCTTTGCAACAACTTTCGTTTGAATAATATACACACCCAGTACACTCAAATAACTTTTTCATACATTGTAACTCAAGAAAATAACTTCCAAAGCATCAAACCATGAAAAAATTCATCTGAAGAAAGATACAAACACTATCAACACCCTTCTAGGTCTGCAAGACCTAAAACCACTTTGCAGAGAGATGTGGAGCAAAAAAATTTCTCCCAAACACCTCTGCAATACATAGTTCACACACCAGTTGACACACCTTCCTCTGCATAATGATCTAGCACACCAAATTTTGAATGCAACACCTCTGATCAACATATCTAGACCAAAAAAGTAGATATTTAACCTAAAAGAAATTTGAAGCCAAATCAGAATGCTACTCTGCAACACAAAACATCATTGCAACAAACTATTTCCTCTTTTTATTCAAATTTTATCGAAAGCACTTGGAAACCAAGCACCAAAAAATATCAACATCTTTATCACTTCCTCATCACCACCAAACGAACTACAACATAACAACTCAACCATACATCCATAGACACAAGCTTATCAAAGCAACACTAGAGGTTGACATTAGTAGCTTACTAATGACAACATAATGTAACTAATCAAAACATCATCAGAGACAACATCATTTCAATACCAATTGCTCACACTCTTGCAACAATATCTTGCTCATATTGTTGATGCTAATGACAACACCGAAGATTGTTGACATACATTGCAACACCAACTGCACATACTTGTACCAATATCCCCCTTTGTCATTGATCATAACTCATGATGTGAGAAAACATCAACAACAAACATAGCAACTTTGATCCTCAATACTCTACTTTATCTGATCCTCAATAATATGCTCCATACCAAATCATTATTTCTTTTCTTTAATTTCTCTCCCTTACACAATTAACTCATTACTTTCTCTCTCCCTCTGATAGCTAACACATTTCTTTTTCACACGACTCTCTCCCTTGAACATACTTGCAACAATCTCCCCCTTTGACATCAATGGAAAAGGATAAAATATTTGTCTCTCATTCTCTCCCTTTGATATCAATGATAAAGGAAAAAATATTTATGTCTCTCATTCTCCCCCTTTGATATTAATCACATTGTTTACTACTGCTCTACAAATTCCTCTCCTCTACTATTCTTCACACTCTCCCTTAGGAGCACACACCAAATTGCATCAATCGACAACCACTGCATAATGAAAACTCACTCATCATGACTGCAACAACCAATACATAATGAAAACTCACTCATCATGACTGCAACAACCAATAATTCCACTACCTACTCCCCCTTAGAGGTAGCCACCAACATCAGTCCATACTAAAGAATGAATCTTGGGATCCATTGGACTAATGTATCTTCTTATTCATCTAGTTCAAAGAAGGAGGGGAAATAACCCCCAAGTTCTCTTGGAGATACTCAAAGGCATCCTTACAAAGAGCCTTAGTGAATGTGTGAACAACTTGATCCTTTGTAGGAAAATATTCAAGCTTCACTTCATTTTCTACAACCTTCTCTCTCAAAAAGGGATACCAAATTGAGATATGCTTTGTCCTTGAATGCATTACTATATTATTTGATATATTGATAACACTTGTATTATCACATAAGATATGATTTGGTTCATCATATACCACTTTGATATCCTTTAATGTTTTCCTCATCCACAAAACTTGTGCACAACAAGATGCTAATGCAATATATTATGCCTCTATAGTAGATAAAGACACTGAATCTTGTTTCTTCCTTAGCCATGACATCAATTTTCATCCAAGAAAGAATGCACCACCACTTGTACTTTTCCTATCATCTACACAACCAACCCAATCCTGCATCTATGTAAGCACTCAAAGTAAAGTTAGTATCCTTTGGATACCACAAGCCATGATCCGAAGTGCCCTTCAAGTATTTGAATACCCTCTTCATTGCTACAACATGCAACTCTCTAGGATCTTCTTGAAATCTAGCCACAAGACAAACTACATGCATGATATTCAGTCTAGTAGTAGTTAGATATAGTTTTCCTCCAATCATTGATCTATACTTGCTCTAATCAGCTTTAGGAGATTCATCATTCTTTCTCAGCTTACAAATAGTAACCCTAGGGGTACATACTAGTTTAGAATCTTCCATTCCAAACTTCTTCAACATTTCCTTGACATACTTTGATTGTGAAATGAAAATACCTTTATCTGTCTGATTGATTGTAGCCCAAGGAAGAAATTCATCTCCCCAAACATAGACATTTCAAATTTTTTCTGCATCTCTTCTATAAATCTCTTACACATAACTTCATTTCCTCTAAAAATTATGTCATCAACATATACAACCACAATCAATATTTGATCTTTTTCAACTTTAAAGTAAAGATTTCTATCTGCGATACCTTTATTAAATCCTTGTTGTAACAAGTACCTATCTAACCTTGCATACCAATCTTTGAGAGCTTGCTTTAATCCATATAATTCCTTCTTCAATCTGCAAACCATATTCAGTTTATCTGATAACAAAAATCCTTTCAGTTGTTCTATGTATACTTCTTTCAATTCTCCATTTAAAAAAGTAGGTTTCACATCCATTTGATAAAATTTGAAATCCTTATGTGTTGGAAAAGCCAAAAACATCCTGATAGCTTCCATACTTTCCATTGGATAAAATGTTTCCTTGAAGTCTATTCCTTCTACTTGTGAGTAACATTTACATACAAGCCTTTCCTTGTTTCTTACCACTTCTCCATTCTCATTTAGTTTGCTCCTGAATAACCACTTGGTTCCAATCACATTCTTTTTTTTTTTCTGGTCTTGGGATGAGTTCCCAAGTATGGTACTTCTCAATCTTCATTAGTTCTTCTTCCATAGCCTTGATCGAATACTCATCCTTGCATGCTTTTGTTGCTTGATTTTCACCTACGGGCTCATCAGGCAGGGCAAATTATGTTTCAAAGGTTCATAAAGGCCAAATGGGGAATTTGCATCAAGGGTTAGATCATGCACTTGACAATATTTCATAAGGAGGTCTGTTGGTAGGCATTCCTTGATCAGTTTTGGCATAAAAAAATCATTAGAGAAGAAAGTCGGCAAGACCCTTTTGTTGTCTTGCCGACTATCAGTGCGTTCTACTTGGTTTAATACACCCATCGCCAGGACATTCGGGTCGCCATGAGTCTTCATGTATCTCTCCGCTTGGAGGGAGGTCATGCCGACAATTTTTCACAAGGGTTGCAGCAAGGGGAATGATTTCGGTTGCTGAAGGTTTTGCCTTCGACATAATGTCTCACCGACACATGGCAGTCTCCTCAAAATGGTCTCAACTCGCCAAAATATTGTCATTTCGCTGAGAAGTCTTGCCGACATGGAGTGGTGAGCTCGGCGAAGGATTTGAGTTCGCCGTGATGTCCCAGAGACCAAACAGGGTCTCACCAATGGTGAAGGAGGTCTCGGAGAAGGGTTTTTCCTTCGGCGTAATGTCTCATTGAAGAGTATGAGCTCGGGGAGATGTCTCAGTGACTAGCGAAAGTCTCGACGAAAAGATATGTCAACAGGGAGAAAAGGTGGGCCTCGCTATGACATCTCGATGACAGGATAATGTCTCACCAAAAGGATGGTGCCTTCGGTATAAGATGATGAGCTCGGGGAGATGTCCTACCGATTTGAGGTCTCAGTGAAAGTTGTGAGCTCGGCGAGAGGTCTCACCGACCAAGCAAAGTCTCCCCAACTGAAATGAAGAGAGTTCGATAAGAGTTCTCACTGAAGCAAGGTGGTTTTAGTGAGATGTCTCATTGACAGAGGAAGGTCTCACCAAAATAGAATGAACTCGAATAAAAGGAGTGACCTCGTTGAAGTATCTTGCCTTTAGCATAGTGTCTGGCCGACCCAGTGGTGTTTCGCCGATGTATGAGGGGCTCGTGTGAGGTCCTGCCGATAGCGATAGATTTTCCAATCACAAAGGGGTATCAACATGACTCTTAGCACCCGCTATGACCTCTTACCAAAGGTAAAATTATTGCCAATGGTTTCATGGGATGTTGATATGACTTTTGCATTCGATATAAGGTCCCGCCGATAGTCCCAAGCTATGTCAATAACTGTTGAAGGGCATAATGGCATCGGGGAGAGACGGTCAGTGTCTTACTGACATGCGATTCAGTATGAATGACCTTTGACCATCTAGCGATCCCATGTAACATCTGTTCAACCAATTGGAGGAAGCTACAGGTGAGCCATGACACAACACAATGACATCCCAATGGTAGCCTTGAAAAGTCTGCCAACTTTCACCGAGGAAGATTAGTCTACCCCTATTGAACATGTGCGAGATGTGGCTTTGTTGTGTTGAGTCCATCACATAACTCAAGAGGATGTTGCTGTGAGATTATTAGCTACTTCGCTAAAGGGAAGAGCTATGCAATGGTATAGGGGCTTAGCAGTCGGCTCAATCACAACTTGGGACGAATTTGGAGACAAGTTGCATAAACAATTTCAGCATAGGTCTGATAATTTGTCTTTATTAGAACAATTAACTAGGATTAAGAGGGCTCCACAAGAGCAAATGAATTATTTTGATTTCATATTTCAAAGAACTTGGGATTCAATCCCTACAACGGTGAGGCCTTCACCTGAATCTTCTTTCCTGTATTATCTTAGAGCTATAAATAGCGACATTTTAGTTTTAATACAGTCAATGGGAGGAGTGTCTTTACCGGATGCTTTTGAAATAACAATCAGAGCTAAAAACAACCTAATACAGGCTGGTAAACTTGCTCCTAGGCCACCAATGCCTATATTTCCAGAGATTCATGTGAATATCCCTTTGGAGATACCACCTTTTACACCTTTGCCACTTGTTCTAGTGGTATCGGCTACTGCAACACAAGAAACTACTGTTTCAAGTTCTTCAAATGAGTTACAAGAGATCAAAAGTTTATTACAGACTTTTGGTAATAACCTTGTGAGCTTGGAAAAGAAACAATTATATAACATGCCTTATCAACAGCAAAATTCAGGTCAACAACAACAATATCAAGGTAATAGACAGGCTTATCAAGGCAACTATTAGGGCCCAAGACATAGTGTAAACAATAGACCTTTTCAGGCTTATGCTCCAACACATGTTAGTGCAGTCAAGGATCTTGTCCCTGTTCAAAACAACTTAGCAGTAGATTATGAGTGGTGTTACCCTTGTATCTAGCCTCATAATCAAGCCACTGGCTCAAAGAAACTTATTAATTAGGCACTAATGGTAAATAATGCCTCAAGTTCACAACAAAATGCACTTAATGATGCACCTCCACAACACCAATATTAGCTTACCAATGATAATACCCTACTTAATTGGCAAGGTGAAGAGTTTTGTGGATTGAATGTAGATAATTCTCCAGTTGCAACCAACACAAGGGCGAAGAAAAGAGCTCTCGAGCTTGATCAAGCAATTGAAAAAGGAGGGGCAACAAATGTTGAACCATCTACCTCTCAAGTGGCTCACGTCTTGCAAACAAATCAACAACTCCCAGTTAAGGAGCAACCATACTTGCAAGATGATCATGCTGGCATAAAGGTACATCATAAAGTAAACCCAGCTGTACCCTATAATATTCTTGATAGTATGAAAAAGATGAATGTAGCGATGTCTATGTGGGATTCATTGGCTATCCCAGGTCAAAAAGATATGTTACAGTCGGCTTTGTCAAATTTTAAAGTTTCTGATCAATCTGAGTCTCCAATAGGTCAAGCTAGAACTGTGTTGACAAATAATCCTCAAGAAAATGATAAACAATCGAGCAAAGAGGTATGAAAAGAAGTGAAACCACCTCCCTTTTACATGTCTATAATCATAGGTGATAAGTTAGTTCATAACTGTATGGTAGATAGTGGAGCTAGTAGCTTAGTAATGCCAAAATAGATTGCTAACAAGCTTGGACTAAAGTATCAGCATTTAGGGAAAGGAGTGATTCAATTGGATGGTATTTCTGTTAATACATTGGGGTTTATTAAAGGCTTGAATCTTACCCTTCATGCTTGCCCAAGTTTTTCAGGTACTCAGGACATATGTGTCATAGATCTCCCACCTTTCTTTTCTTTGTGCCTCTCAAGAGACTTTACAACTAAGATAGGTGGTTATGTGTCAGCTGATTGGTCACATATGCTGTTTAGAACTAGATATGGAACTAAAGTTACCATTAAATTTGAAAAGTTGGCTAAAAATCACATTGAGCCATATAACCCAAGTCCCATAAATGCTGTTCATACTACTACAGACACAAATTATGTCATTTTGACTAACAATGAGCTGGCTGCCGCTCAAGAAATTCAAGCAGAAGTCGTTCCTGATGTGCTGTTACATGAATGGGCAGCTGAAAATGTGTTGGACAATCCTATAGATCTTATTCAAGATGCTGGTATGGGTAATTATGTGATGCTTGAACTTGATGCAGAGATTCCAAACCTTGAAAAGGGGACAAATTAGTTGTTGCAACAACAAGGTAGACTTTGGGAAATGTTTTTTGACGGTTCCAGAAGCAAGAATGGAGCAGGTGGAGGTGCAATGTTGATTTGTCCACAGGGTGATAAATATTTTTCAGCTTTTCATTTTGCTTTTGAATGTTCTAATAACAATGCTAAATATGAAGGACTTATCCAAGGCCTTGAATGGGCAAGGAAAAGAGGAATCAACTGTTTGAAGGTCTATGGAGACAGTGAATTGATAGTTAATCAGGTTAGGGGGCTGAATGTTGCCAAGAATGATGCTCTGAAGTCTTACAAAAATAGAGTTTGGAACATAATTGAAGAATTTAATGCCTTCAATCTGATTTCTATTTCATGAAATCAGAATAAGCATGCTGACATACTTGTAGCAATTGGAGCACAGTTTGATATCCCAGGCGATATTAAAAAAGATAAAATACAACAATATGTTAAGGTGGTTACCAGGCCATCAATTTCTGATAACAACATTAACTAGTAGGTATTTGAAAATGATGAACAAATTTTAACCTTTTTGCTCCAAGAAGATCAATTTTCTGTAGTAAACCAAGAAAAGATCAAACAACAATATGATGATCAAGTGATACAGTTGAAGACAAATAAACTTCCCAAAGGGCTTGTTACCTTGGAATCCATAATCAATTCTGATGACCAGCTTAAGAAGAACAAAGTCGGCATTCAAGTGAAAGAGGATCATTATGAAGAAGTGGGAATATTTAAAGGTAAGCTTCTCAAATTAGGAAAAATCTATTCAGTTGAAGATAAGAGAGCTTTCATTGTTTTATGCCAAGAATATCATGATGTTTTTGCTTGGAAATATTTTGAATTAAGAGGGTTTGATCCTCATATTGCACAACATACAATTGAGTTAGAACCTGATGCCAAGCTTGTTAGACAAAAATAGAGACCATTGAACCCCAAGCTCGAACCTTTAATGATCAAAGAGCTGACCAAGTTAGTTGAGGGGGGTATCGTATTTCCAATTAAACACACATCTTGGGTTTCTAACCTTGTTTCGATTAGAAAAAAGAATGGTGAGATAAGATTATGTGTGGATTTTAGAGATCTTAATAGAGCATCTCTGAAGGATCATTACCCCTTACCGTCTATGGAACAAATTCTCCAAGTTGCTTTTGGATCAGAAAGATTTTTTCTTTTGGATGGATATTCTGGTTATAACCAGATTATAGTCAAAGAGGAGGATCAGTATAAAACAATATTCACAAAAAAATGGGGCACTATGGCCTACAAAAGAATGCCTTTTGGTTTATCTAATGCTGGTGCCACCTTTCAGTGTGCCATGGATATGGCATTTCAAAATTTAATTCAGAAATGTCTGCTAGTTTATTTAAATGACATAACGGTATATTCAAAGAATGCAGATGAACATTTGTCACATCTTAAGCAAGTTTTTGAGAAATGCAGGGAATATGGAATATCTCTCAATCCAAAAAAGAGTATTTTTGCAGTTCATGAAGGTAAACTGTTAGGCCATATAGTATCAAAAGATGGAGTTACCATTGATCCTGAAAGAGTTAAAGCTATACTTGAACTATCATTACCCAATCACAAGAAAGGATTGCAGAGATTTTTAGGGAGAATTAAATTTCTAAGAAGATTCATTCCTGATGTTGCAAATTTACTACAATCCTTGACTGCCATGCTTAGAAAGAATGCAGTTTTCAGTTGGACTGGAGAAGAAAAACACAGTTTTGAAGAAATCAAGGAGGCTTTAGCATCAACTCCAACACTGGTAAATCCAGATTTCTCTAAAGACTTCTTCTTGTATGTTTTTGGCAGCGTTGGTTCAATCTCTGCTATGTTGATATAGAAAAATAGTGATAACTTAGAGCAGCCAATAGCTTTCTTTAGTCAAGTAATTGCTGATTATGAAAAGAAGTATACATTTGTTGAGAAACATATTCTCGCTATGATCAGAAGCCTAAAAAAGTTTAAGCCTCTAGTTTCAAACAATCAAATTCATATTTTGGTTGCACACCCAAGCGTGAAGGAGTTCTTGTTGAACAAAGATCTGAGTGAGAAGAGAGCAGGGTGGATCACAAAAGTAATGGAATTTGATGTCAGCATCTGCATCACAAAGCTTGTCAGAGGTAAAGGACTTTGTGAGCAACTTGCCTCTACTTCTGAAGATGCCCAAAAATTGGAAACTGGTGTTGTTTTAGCTAATACTGATCAGCCTCAAAATGTTCAAAATTCCCCACCTGCATTAACAAGTTGGGTTCAAGAAATGACCCACTTTCTTCGTACTGGTGAATGTCCACCAGGTCTGGATAGAGCAAAATGAAGATACTTCAGATTGTAGTCAATTCCTTATGTCCTTATTAATGATATCCTTTTTAGGAAAGATCTGAATGGTGTCTTGTTAAGGTGCATTGATACTGATCAAACAAAAAGAGTACTACATGAGTTGCATGATGGAGGTTAAGGAGGTCACTTTGCTCCAAGGACAACTACTTGGAAAATCATGAAAGCTGGTTACTACTAGCCCAACTTATTTAAAGATGCATATGCATGGTCAAGAAAGTGTGTTAAATGTGCTTTATTTTTAGGAAAAGAAAAGCTTCTTGCTATGCCTCTACATCCAATTCAAGTGGAGCAACCCTCCATGAGATGGGGCATCGACTTCATTGGGCCAATTAATCTACCATCCAGTGCTGGTCACAAGTGGGCGCTTACTGCTACAGACTATTTCACACGATGGACAGAGGCAATAGCTTTGAAAGAAGCAAATGAGTCTTCAGTTCTAAGCTTTTATAAAGACATAATCACCAGGTTTGGAGTTCCTGACTCCATCATTTCAGATAATGCTCTTGCATCTGTTGGATTAAGAGTCATAGATTAGGCTATTAAACACGAGATTCATTTGAATACTTCCTCTAATTATTACCCATAGGGTAATGGGTTAGCTGAAAGTACAAATAAAAACCTGATTATAATCATTAAGAGGACTATGGAAGACAATCAAAGAATTTGGCATACCACATTGAAATTTTCACTTTGGGCTAACAGAATAACCCCTAAGAGATCAGTGGGTAATTCAAAATACGTCCTTGTTTATGGTAAAGAGGCTAGGTTACCTCTGTTTGTAGAGTTTCCAGCTCTAGACATTGTTCACCAGTTGAAGATGTATGAAGAGTAGGACCCAATGTCCATGAGATACGCAGAGCTCATGGAGCTTGAAGAATCAAGAGATAAGGCAATGAAAAATTGGAGTATCATCAACTCCAAACAAAGAGAATATTTGACAAGAAAGCTACAGTCAAATTTTTTAAAGAAGGTGATATTGTTCTCAAATGGGATGTTCTGAAAAGCAGGCCAAAGAGTATGAGCTCAGGGAGATGTCTCAGCGACTAGCGAAAGTCTCGGCAAAAAGATATGTCAATGGGGAGAAAAGGTGGGCCTCATTGTGACGTCTCGGCGACCCGATAATGTCTCACCAAAAGGATGGTGCCTTCGGTATAAGATGATGAGCTCAGGGAGATGTCCTACCGAATCGAGGAGGTCTCGACGAAAGTTGTGAGCTCGGTGAGAGGTCTCACTGACCAAGCAAAGTCTCCTTGACTAAAACAAAGAGAGCTCAATAAGAGTTCTCGCCGAAGCAAGGTGGTTTCAACGAGACGTCTCGCCAACAGAGGATGGTCTCACTGAAATAGAATGAACTCAAAGAAAATGAGTGAGCTCATCAAAGGATCTTTCCTTCGGCATAGTGTCTGGCTGACCAAGTGGTGTTTCGCTGAAGTATGAGGGCCTCTTGTGAGGTCATGCCGATAGTGATAGATTTTCCAATCAATAAGGGGTATCGACATGACTCTTAGCGCCCACTATGACCTCTTGCCGAAGGTAAAAGTCTTTCCGATGGTTTCATGGGATGTCGATATGACTTTTTCATTCGATAGAAGGTCCCATCAACAGTCCCAAGCTATGCCAATAACTGCTGAAGGGCATAATGGCATTGGGGAGACACGGTCAGTGTCTCACCGACATGTGATTCAGTCTGAATGACCTTTGACCATCTGGCGATCCCATGTAACATCTGTTCAACCAATTGGAGGAAGCTACAGGTGAGCCATGGTAGTTTGACCGGTGAGAGGAAGATCAACAGAGAGAAAGCGACGTGGTTTTGCTCTTAGCCCAGGAGCATTCAAAGCAGTTTGGCGGGGAGGTTCAAAGGTGGACACGAAGACTACGAAGTTAATGTTGTAGTTGCAAAAGATCAAGGAGGTCATTCCTAGAGCATATCTTCACTGACATGGATAGCGAGGACGTAGCATTAACTTCATTTTGAAAAGATCTAAGGGAAGATCTTTTTGAGGGCAATTTTTTTTTGTAAGCCCTAGGGGGCCGACATCTTTTTGTATACAGGGCATTTTTTCCTCTTTGTAAAGGAGTTCGGATTATGCATTCTAAAGAGTTAGTTATTTTTCTTAAATCCTTTCTCAGCTGATGTATGCTTTGTAACTCAACTGGAATCTAGAATATAACATACAAAGATTACCTTGGAAACCAGTGTTGGTGCTTCATACTGTTTTCATTTCTTTTCATATTATGTAAGTTTTGAACTGTGTTTTCTAAGTCTGCATTTGAACTTTAAAGTTGTGAAATTTATCTTTCCTTCTTAAAATATATACGCAGATAAACCTTTTCAAGAATGATGCATAAGTTCATAAAGTTATGTTGAGTAAATGAAACATCTCTCATTAGTTTCTCAGTGTATGTTCATCTTGTTTTCATTCCATGATTTTTGTCAATTTGGTGTATCACCGTAGATTTAAGTCTTAATTTTCATGCATTCCTTGTCCCCTTTTCTTTCAAAGAGCAGTAGTTAGGTGATAACACAAAGGAATCCAGCCTTCTCTAGAGGTTGACCTCTGTTTACAAGAAACCCACATCTTTAGAGGTCTTCCCATGTTGCACTGGATTGTTGGATTCACATTCAACAGGGTGCAAAATCCAAGTGACAATAGTTTCTGGCACGTCCGGTGGGACAAGTTCCACCTTATATTGCTGGTTTGGTATGCAACCAACAAGTTTTAGACTTTGTAGAGGTCATTTTTTGCATACTTGGTGACTCCATAAAGAGAAAGAACTTCAAAATCAACGCTTTTACAGTTTGTGAGAAGAGTTTAGACAAGAAGTAGCTCATTCCCTTTCGAATATTTGCAGCTATCACCACCAAGAAGACAAGGCAGAGCAACAGAAAGGCCAGGGACAACATTTATCTATTCTAGAAGAACTAAATCTACTCCTCCATCTGTGGGATCTCGTATTGCTGTCCCATTCTCTATTTCACCTAGAGTGCAAGTAAATCCACCTCAACCACCTCCAATGGCTGCTCCAAGGAATCAACCATTTGTTGCTTTCAATGGAGGGAGTCACTTAAATTTGGCACAACACAATGACATCCCAATGGCAGCCTTGGAAAGTCTGCCAACTTTCACCAGGGAAGATCAGTCTACCTTGATTGAACATGTGCGAGATGTGGCTTCGTTGTGTGGAGTCCATCACATAACTCAAGAGGATGTTGTTGTGAGATTAGCTGCTTCGCTAAAGGGAAGAGCTGTGCAATGGTATAGGGGCTTAGCAGTCAGCTCAATCGCAACTTGGGACGAATTTGGAGACAAGTTGCATAAACAATTTCAGGACAGGTCTAATAATTTGTCTTTATTAGAACAATTAACTAGGATTAAGAGGGCTCCACAAGAGAAAATGAATGATTTTAATTTCAGATTTCAAAGAACCTGGGATAGAATCCTTGCAACGGTGAGGCCTTCACCTGAATATGATTTCCTGTATTATCTTAGAGCTATAAATAGCGACATTTTAGTTTTAATACAGTCAATGGGAGGAGTGTCTTTGCCGAATAATTTTGAAATAACAATCAGAGTTGAAAACAACCTAATACAGGATGGTAAACTTGCTCCTAGGCCACCAATGTCTATATTTCCAGAGATTCATGCAAATATCCCTTTGTAGATACCACCTTTTACACCTTTTCCACTTGTTCCAACAGTATCAACTGCTGTTCCAGCTGTTGCAACACAAGAAACTGCTTTTTCAAGTTCTTCAAATGAGTTACAGGAGATCAAAAGTTTATTACAAACTTTTGGTAATAACCTTGTGAGCTTGGAAAAGTAGCAATTATATAACAGGCCTTATCAATAGCAGAATTCAGGTCAGCAACAACAATATCAAGGTAATAGACAGGCTTATCAAGGCAACTATCAGGGCCCAAGACATAGTGTAAACAGTAGACCTTTTTAGGCTTATGTTCCAACACCTGTTAGTGCAGTCAAGGATCTTGTCCCTATTCAAAACTACTTAGCAGTAGATTATGAGTGGTGTTACCCATTTAACTAGCCTCATAATCAAGCCACTTGCTCAAATGAACTTATTAATTAGGCACTGATGGTACATAATGCCTCAATTTCACAACAAAATGCACTTAATGATCCACCTCCACAACACTAAGATCAGCTTACCAATGATACTACCCTACTTAATTGGCAAGGTGAAGAGTTCTGTGGATTGAATGTAGATAATTCTCTAGTTGTAGCCAACACAAGGGCAAAGAAAAGAGCTCTCGATCTTGATCAAGCAATTGACAAAGGAGGGGCAACAACTGTTGAACCATCTACCTCTCAAGTGGCTCGCGTCCTACAAACAAATCAACAACTCCCAGTTAAGGAGCAACCATACTTGCAAGCTGATCATGCTGGAATAAAGGTACATCATAAAGGTACATCCAATAGAGTGATGAGAATGTACTGTTCAGTGGGGGAGCCAATAATAATGACGTGGGTGACTATGATGACAATGTAGATGCATGGCATGAGAATATTGGGAAAATGGGAATCCACATCCTTGTTGTGGATTACAAAGTAGTGACATTGTGATCTTGCTTGATGAATGGTAGATATTGAATGTTGAAGATCCAATGGTGCTTGTCAATTCGGCTGAGCTTTTGGAGGATCTCAGCTAAGTCCCGTGGGGACAGTGAAAAACTATTGAAATTAAACAAGATCAAACAATGCATGAAGGCAACAGTTACAACTAGTGGAAAGTGACGTCACGGTGGACAGATGGTAGAAGCCCACACACCCCGCTAGAGTTATGGTGGGTCCTGATCAAGACCCTTGGGGCTAGTGAGGAATGGTGAAGATTGATTAAAGGAAGATCGAACATTGCTGGTACAAATATGCTTCATCGACGTGAAGGTTAAGTATCACCAGGACCTTGAACCATGTCCCAATGATGGAGTGATGGGTGAGTGTATGTGCTTCATCGGTGTTATAGTGGTGTATTGACAAGACATTTATGGATGTCCCAATGACAGAGTGATAAGGTAATGTTTAAATGCCATAAAAAATGGAAGGATGACCCATATCGGTGGGAGGTGATCTAGTGTCCCTCCAATAGAACAACAATGTGAAAGATGTCTGAGAATGATGACAATGAAGGTAGTACATTAGGTGGAAAATTGTGATTGGTGGAATTCTATCCACAATGGATGACAGTGATGTGTGGGACCCTCTCCTTAAGTAAGTAATATATGTCAAAGAAGAATTGGAGGTATCGAAGGGAGATGTGAATGAGTCCCTCTGATAGAATGATGAACATCGTGACTAACCATGTACGTGAAAAAGTGTTGACTAATGATGTGCACGGTGATGGTTGATATTTGACAATCGATGATTCATTGTTTTGTATCCTTGTTGAAAAAAAACACTTGGTCAAGGTGAGACTTTAACGATAGTGTTTTATGGTGAATACCCCTAAGATCGATGAAGGAGATTCAAATGACCGCTTATCTAACGGTTGGGATTTAAAGACACAGTAGTGAATGAGGATTACAAATCAGGGCACGAAAGGAGAAGATCGACAACTAGAATTCAAAGGCAGAGATATGTAACAACTTGATAGTGTGAACAAGGGTTGTTGACTGGTAACCAATATAGATAAAGGAGTTAATTGGTCCAGCTGCACAAGCAACCAATGTAAAATGAAGATTTGATCTTCAAGGCAGTAATTAAGATTGTAGATGTGATCAAGATCGAATCTGATCATCTTGACAAGATAATACATTTAATGCATATGTGATTCTATGGTTTTGTAAGATGCTATTATTAAAAAGTGTTTTGAGGAAAAATTTAATGTTGTGAGGTTTGATGCACAGGTATGGTGTAGAGCAAGATATGTGATAAACCCTAACAGGTAATTGAGATCAAATCAGATTGGATGAATAGAAGAATGCATTGAATGCATAATCAAATTTTAGGGCTTGAAACATTGAGTGATGAAAATTCTCTATAAATAAATTAAATGTGGAATCAGCTTGATGCAGAGGTAGAGTGACAAGGAAGATATTTGATAGACCCTATCAGATGACTTAATGATGAGCTGGACAATGGTGTGTGGCTTGAGGCAAAGGTAGCTTGTTGGTGAAGTTTGCAAGTGAAGGAAAACCTAGAAGAAGATTTGAACGGTGGTGAGAATCTCGAGGAAGAGATTACAGATTGGTGGAGTTAAGAAAAAAGGAAGACAATCTAAGAATTGTCTAAGTTGTATTTGTTGTGTGTGTGAAGTCGGCCAGTGCATAAAGAGCTGAAAAGAAGCATGTATTGTTGAGTGTGCAGTAGTAGCATAGAGCGAGAGTATGTAGCATAGGAAGATAAAACATAAAATTTTCTAAGTGTAGAAGACAAAAAGAGAGCGACAAACTAGATAGAGAATGCATTTTGTGAAGTCTTAGACTATAGAACAAAACATCCTCTAGGTGTTTGCATTCATGATGAAGAGAGTGTGCACTACAATGAGATAGAATAATGATTATTCTATGTGTAGAGAGATTGTAGGGTAGGGGTGTGTTGCTAAGAGTACAACTTCAACAACAGAGTGTGAGTTGTAGTAATTGCAACAATGTACTAAATGTAATGATGCATCATAGGTTATGTAGAACCAATCTATGTGTTGGAAAGAGACATTACACAAGTTATCTAGTGTTGTCATTGATGGAAACCCTAGTCAGTGATTCAATCCACACGTCAGTATTTGATCATACTAGAAGTCAAATTGAAGTTTTGTGATTAACTATCAAGCAAGAACAGAGCATCCGAAAAAATTGTGTTCATCGATCCATATGCAATTTTTTTGTTATATTTTTGAGTTTTGGATCTCAGGGAAGGAATTTTGGTGTATGATTTGTGTTATCCTTGAATCTTAGAGCCTTGTATCGATCTGTGTGCAAGTTAGAAGATCCGGTAGATCGATTTTCTATTTAACAATCCAAGAAGGCCGACTAAGTGAATATAACATGATGCAGATATTTGAGGAGTAATTTTTTAAGTGTTTTTATGTTCAAGAATGTTGATTTGGGTCCTAACTATGTTGTGGCCAATTTTGGTTGGTGCGCATTGAAAATTATTTGTGGATTGAGCCAACAATTTGTAAATATTTTATGTTTTATTGAAGCCGACATGTAGAAAATTAAATCCTTAGTAGCATATATATAAGTGATTATTTATATCATTTTTATATATGTAAGAAGTGTGTTGATGTGTGTTAGGAAATTCAAAAGGATTGTAGAGTGATTATGCATACTTTCACTTGTGCATAAAAGGATTTGTGATGCAAGTTAAAGTAGATAAAGAAGAAGAGAAAAATCAGACAGAAGGTCAAGAAAATGATTAATGTGCTTAACCGAAACTATTCTCAAGCATTTGTAGATGCTATTTCATAGTTCACCACTCTAGTTGTCTTTTGACATTGATTGTAAGGAAATGAGCCTTTCTATTTTTGAGCAGTGAGATCTAGGAAGTGTGCTTGAATGCAAGTGCATTCCCATTTTGTAAACATCTTTTTGAGTATACTCATATAATATTATGGATTGACCTCCACCGTGGTTTTTCCCCTAACAGGGTTTCCACATAAAAATCCTTGTGTTATGGTGTTGTGGTTGCTTACTTTATGTTCATGCATATTTCTTTTGGTTGAATGTTATAAGTGCTTTAAAGATCAGATTAATAAAGCTAAAAATTGTAGAACACTGATTCACCCCCCTCTTAGGGTTCATTGATTCAAAAAATATGCATACATAAGCTTGTAATGATGTAAGAGATTGTAGCCTCATTATACTAGGTTGTAGCTTAGGTTAGGGGATTGTAGTATCCTTGGAGTTGTAGCTCCTAAACTAGGGTTTTGTTGCATCCTTGAAGTGGTTGCTTCTAAATTAGGTAGTTGATGGTTCCTTGGGTTGTAGCCCTAAAATATTGTAATAGAGATTTGGATTGTGACCCTAGATTTGAGCAGTAGACTCAAGCAGGCTTAGTCACCGTGGTTTTTCCCATATCGGGTTTTCCACATATATCTAGTGTTGTGGGAATTTGTGTTGATTGTCTATTTGTATGTTTATGTTTGCATCTTTAGTTTTCAATCTACACAATAAGAGTTGAGTAAGAAATCCACACAAGGTATTTGTATTTAAGGAAGTAATCTACATAAGGTTTCTAAGGGAAAAAAATTTAAGGGATAAATTTTGGCATCTACTGATTCACCCCCATCTCACTAGATCATTGTGTTCCAACAATTGGTATCAGAGCCCTAGTTTCCCTAGGAGAAGCTTAATCATCTCGGGTAGATCTTGGTGAGGTGAACACAGTGGCATGTCAAGAAGGTTCAAGCAAGCCACCTAGATTCGATGGAACAAACTATGCTAAATGGATCTCTCTAATGAAAGGATACTTAGGTTCTCTTGGAATTGATGTTTGGATGTCAATTAAGAACAAATATGTTCCTCCTACTGCTCCTCCTACTGATGCTGTAGCGAAGAAGGACTATGAGAATAATGAGAAAGCTTGGTTCACCATTATGAATAACTTGTTTGATTCTATGCATAACAAGGTTATGTATTGTGAAACTGCTTATGATGTCTAGGAAAAAATGAATAAGATCTATGAAGGAGATCGAAGGTGAAGTTGGAAAAGCTAAAAATACTGAGAGCTAAATTTGAAAGCTTGCAGATGACTGAAGAAGAAAAAATTGCAGATTATCTTTTGAGAGTTGATGATCTAGTGAATGCTATTAAGGGATATGACATAGATATGAAAGGAGATGTTGTACTGAAAGTTCTTAGGTCTATGAAAACTAAATATGGTGCCAATATTTTTGCTATTGAAGAAGGAAGAGAAATTGATAAACTTACTCTTGATGAGGTGCATGGTATAATTACTGCATATGAGATAAGAATTCCAAATATTGAATCATCTAGGAGAGAAGTTGCATTTAAGATTACTGAGAAAGGAAAGGATGGAGCAAAGAAGAAAGAAAAAGTTGCAGTTATTGTTTCAGACATTGAAGAAACTGATGAAGAAGAAGAAAACTTCATAAGGAGACTAAGGAGAGGATCCGATAAATATAAAGGTAAGCTACCCTTCAAATGCTTCAACTGTGGTAGAATAGGTTATGTTGCTTCAAAATTTCCATATGAAAATGAGGATAGTTCTAAGCAAGAAGAAGATAGCAAAAAGAAGGAAACAACTTATCCAAAAAGGAAGAATTTTGGAAAGATGAAGAAGAGTCTATAGATCAATGAAGAAAGTGAAGCATCTGATGCTAGTGACAGTTTAGAAGAGGATCAAGACCATGCCCTTGTAATGAGAGATGGAAAAGCATCTCTATTTATGGCTAAAAAACTAAGGATAAAAAAGATATACAAATTGAGGAGTCATATGAAGAAGAAGAGGAGCCAATCATTGATCTTGAAGGAGAATTAATCAGTGCTCTTGAAGACCTTAATGACCTAAGAGATAAATTTGATGATCTTAAGAGAGAAAACAAGAAACTAAAAAAGAATGCACAAAAGGAGACTGGTAGATTAAATCAAGAACTTGAAGAATCAAATAAGTGGTGGTAAATCTAAAACTGCAAGTAGAAGAAGCTAAAAGAGGTGACGATGTAATGATGTCCAAGCTAGAATCTAAAGTAGAGAGATGTATGAAGTTAGAAGCAGAAGTAGTTTCTCTAAGAAAATAATTGGAGAAGGCCAAGGAGTAGATAAATAAGGGTCTGAAACTAAAAGGAGGTACTCATATTCTTGATGAATTGGTTAAGTCACAAAAGCCATAAAAAACTAAGGAGAAGGTTGGCCTTGGATTTGAGAAAGGAATGAGTTCCTCTACTAGTAATTCTACAAAACTATATGAAATATTTTTTATATAAGAAAGATGTTGTGCCAAGGAAAAGAAGCTTGCAACATATATGAAATTGAAGAAATCAGTCCCTGAAATATTAAGAAGCAACATACAAAGGGAGTTGATGCAGAAAGACTTACCATGATGAGATATGCCAAAATTTCAAAGCAAGGAAGACCACCTCATCCTACTCAAAGGAATTCTATGCCCAGGTACTCACATTTTTATGGTTATTGTCTTACCTGTAGTCAATTTGGTCATAGAGCATTTGAGTGTACAACAACACCGAGTAGGAGCATAAAACATATGCATATAAATTAATTTTCTCCTAATGTAAACATGGGTGTGATGTGTTTTAATTGCCACAATTTTGGTCACTTTGCAAAACATTGTAAAATGAATCATGTAAGACCAAAAACACATAGTGAGAAAAGGAATATGTCCCCCAAAGTGAACAATGGTTCACATATTCTTGAGAAGAAGGTAGGTGTGACAAAAAGGTAGAAAAATAAGGTCTAGAAAGAGAAAGACTGGTAGGAAGCACTCCATGAGGCTGCTTCTGCCTCACATCACTAATTTGTAGTGATGGGGCATGGATCCAGGGGGAGCTAAATTGATATTTCATTCATCCCTAGAAATGAGGAAGGAGATCAAGTCACGTAAATTTTTTTTTACAAATTTCTAATGAATTGATGGTTGGATATTTTTTGGTCACATTCTTGCTTCTTAAAATGCTTGTCAAGGTGTACGAAAAATAGCAGATGGTGGAGAGTTTGTTGCATAAATTGATATCAACCATTGGTATTAGTCATTGAAGAAAAAGTGGTGTAGATGCTCTGTTAAGAGAAAAGCTTCTTTCCTACAAGAAGAAGAGTTATGGATAAGAGGAAACTATTTTTTATATTTGTTTTAAATTGGTATCAGACCACTGCATGTTGGTTTAGTATAGGTTAGTTGGTACAAAGCCCAAAAGGAAGAAAATGCTCGAGTATGTTGAGAAGAAAATGTTGCATGATTTCAGGAGGAGTTCATTTAGTTAGCAGATCAATTGTATGATCAAATTAGATAGTAAAAATGAAATGCATAACTTGGAATGAAGAAAATTCATGAGTAGGCCAACAAAAGAGCATCGCGCAAGGTCTAAGGGGGAGCCGCTATTGGTATCAAATTAGTGTTATACTTGATACAATGCAGTATTGGATATCAATTGGTATCAAAATGATAATAGGTATTAGGGCATGATATCATCAATTGGTGTCAAGTATATGATATCAATTGGTATAGAGCATGAGTTAGAATATCTATAATTGATATTAGACTTGATTGGTGTTGAAAATTAAAAATTTTGAATACAACAATTGGTATGAGAGAAAATATTATTTTCAATTCATATCAATCAAAGGGTGAGAAAAGTCCCTTTGCCACCACTAAGAAGAAGTGAAGGATACAACAATATAGTGACTTGAGATAAAGAAGAGAAAAAAAGGATGAGCAAGTGCTCAAAAGTATTGAGCATAAGAGAGAAAGCTGTGAAGATGCTCATAAGGATGAGCAAAGGAGAAGGAATGTCTAAGGAGGATATTAGAATACAACTAGACCCTTTGCACTGCTTGTCAAAGGAGGAGAATTTTTTTTAGGAGTGATCCCTTTTCCATTGATGAAAAAGGAGGAGAAAGTATGCAAATGCTCAAGTATCTAAGCAAGAGAGAGAAAGTCGTGCAAGTGCTCAATAAAGGAGCATTGGAGAAAGAAAAAACACACATAGAAGTAATGAAGAGGAGCATTGGAGAAAGTAGAAACATAAGTAGAAGTAAAGATGATACTGGTAAAAATGTTGAATTGATTAATTAGTATCATTGAGCATTTAAGTTTTTTCATCAATGACAAAGGGGGAGATTATTGGAATATGTTGTCATTGATGTCAAAAGGGTATTAGAGGAGAAGTGTGTTGATCATGTGTAGAAGCGTATATAGTTGTCACTGATGTGAAAAGTGAAAATCATGCAAGGGGGATTGTTGAGATAATGATAAAGGATGAATATGAGAGTAGTGGATCTAGCTTTGGAAATATGTGGTTTGGTTTTTGGTGAAAAATAGTAAGTTTCTTAATATGTTGCATAGTTGACAAAATGCGTCATCTCTTTGCAATAGTTGCTTCTAGGTATTTGATGGTAAATTAGGTACCAGATTCAACATGGGTTTCTCAAGATCTTTCTAGAAAGGTATTGTGCAGGTTGAGAAAGTGAAGGATGTGCCCAGAAATGTATTAATTCTGCTCTTGAGTGTTAGGGTTTATTAGTTAATTCCTAAGGATACTTGCAGTCATGGCGTTTAGAATAGATTTCTATTTTGTTGTTGATTTGGTATTGAATTTTTTTGATTGCATTAGTTGCAACTTATGTCTATCATCTCGTAGGGGTGACCGACCCTTCTGCCTAGCACTTCAAGGTTATACATCTCCAACAGATCAACGAGGCATTGATGTATCAACATGAGTTTAGGATAAGTCTCCTTGATGGAGTGATAAGGAGTAAGGAGAACTTTATCAGCATGATGAGTGCTTATCGACATGAGTCAAGTTGGTGTCTCTCTGATAGCTCGATATCTATATGTCGCCATGTCGTGGGTTTTCAAAAGTTCACAACCTCCAACAAAAAGGTTCTAAAGTTTAGACTTTTTGTGACATAGCGATAAGGAGTGTGGTAGCATCATCGGTGACACTGGATGACATCGGTGAGATCTTTGGATGTGTCTCTCTGATAGAGGGATGAGAAGGTAGCGTTCAGTGTGGGACCTAATCATAATGACGTGGATGAATATGATGATGATGCAAACACATGGCATGACAAGATTGGGAGAATGGTAATCCACATCCTTGTGGATTACAAAGATGCAAAATTGCAATCTTGCTTGATGAACAATAGAGATTGAATGGCGGTGATCCAATGTTGAAGATCCAACGGTGCTTGTTAATTCCACTAAGATTTTGGAGGATCTCGGCTAAGTCTTGTGGGGACAACAAAAAATTATTGAGATTAAACACGATCAAATGGTGCATGCATAAAGGAAACAATTGTAGCTAGTGGAAAGTGATGTCATAGTGGACAGATGGAAAAACCCCACACACCCTACTAGAGTTTTGGTGGGGACCGATCAAGACCCACAGGGCTAGCGGGGAACAATGAAGATTGATTGAAGATCAAATGTTCCTAGTGCAAAGATGCTTCATTAGTATGAAGGTTGAGTATCACTAGGATCTTGAAGCATGTCCCAATGACAAAGTGATGGGTGAGTGTATGTGCTTCATCAGTGTTATAGTGGTGTATCGATAGGACATTGATGGATTTCCAGTGATGAAGCGATAAGGTAATGTTGACATGCGAGAACAAATGGAAGGATGACACATGGAATCAGTGTGACAATTCCATATTAGTGGGAGGTGATCTGGTGTCCCTCTGATAGATCAAAAATGTGAACGATGTCTGAGCATGATGAAAATGAAGGTAGTACATTGGATGATTGTGACTGGTGGAATTCTATCCATAGTGGATGGAAATGATGTGTGGGACCCTCTGCTCAAGCAAGTAATGTATGTTGAAGAAGACTTGGAGGTGTTAAAGAGAGATGTGAATGAGTCCCTCTGACAGAATGATGAAGACTGTGACCAACCATGTAAGTGACTAAGTGTTTACTGATGACATTCACGGTGAAGACTGATATTTGGAAATCGATGATTCATTATTTTGCATCCTTGTTGCAAAACAACACTTGGTCAAGGATATAATTCAATGGTGGTGTTCTGTGGTGAATACCCCTAAGATCGACAAAGGAGATTTGAATGACTACCTATCCAATGGTAAGGATTTAAAGACACGACAATGAATGAGGATCACAGGATCAGGGCGCGAAAGAAGAAGATCGATGACCAAAATTCGAAGGTAGATATCTGTAATGGCTCGATAGTGTGAACAAGGGTTCTTGACTGGTAATAGACACATATAAAGGAGTTAATTGGTCTAGCTACACAAGTGACCAATGTAAAATGAAGATTTTATCTTCAAGGTGGCAATTCAAATTGTAGATGTGATCAAGATCGAATATGATCATCTTTACAAGAGAATATGTTTAATGCATATCTGATTCTAGGATTTTGCAAGATGTTATTCTTAGAAAAATATTTGAGACAAAATTTGATGTTGTGAGGCTCGATGCACAGGTATGGCATAGAGAAAGATATGTGATAAACCCTAGCAGGTGATTGAGATCAAATCAGATTGGATGAATGGAAGAATGCATTGAATGCATAATCATATTTTAGGGTTTGAGAAAGAGAATGAGGAAAATTCTCTATAACTAAATTAAATGTGGGATTGGCTTGATGCAGAGGTAGAGTGACAAGTAATATATCTGACAGACCCTATCAAATGATTTAATGATGAGATGGACAATGGTGTGTGGCTCGAGGAAAAGGTAGCCTACTGGTGAAGTTTGCAAGCGAAGGAAAACCTAGGAAAATATTTGAGAAGATTTGAACGGTGGTGAGAATCTTGAGGAAGAGATTACAAATCAGTGGAGTTAAGAAAAAAGGAAGACAATCTAAGAATTTTCTAAGTTGTTGTATTTGTTGTGTGTGTGAAGTCGACCAGTGCACAAAGAGCTTAATAGAAGCATGTATTGCTGAGTGTGCAATAGTTGCATAAAGGGATAGTGTGTAGCACAAGAAGATAGAACGAAAAATGTTCTAAGTGAAAAAGAGGAAAGGAGAGAGTGGAAGATTAGACAAAGAATACATTTTGTGAAGTCCTAGATTGTAATACAGAACATATTCTAGGTGTTTGCATTCATGATGAAGAGATTGTGCAGTGCAATGAGATAGAACATTGATTTTTCTATGTGTAGAGAGAGTGCAGAGCAGGGGTGTGTTGCTGAGAGTACAAATTCAGTAGTAGAGTGTGAGTTGCAGCAAGTGCAACAATGTATTGAATGCATTGATGCATCATAGGTTATGCAGAACCAATCTATGCATATATAATCTTGTAATGTTGTAATAGGTTGTAGCCTCATTGTACTGGGTTGTAGCTCAGGTTAGGGGATTGTAGTCTCCTTGGAGCTGTAGCTCCTAAACCAGGGTGTTGTTGCATCCTTGAAGTGGTTGCTTCTAAATTAGGTAGTTGATGGTTCCTTGGGTTGTAGCCCTAAAACATTGTAACAGAGATTTGGATTGTGACCCTAGATTTGAGCAGTAGACTCAAGCAGGCTTAGTCACTATGGTTTTTCCCATATCAGGTTTTCCACATATATCTGGTGTTGTGGGAATTTGTGTTGATTGTATATTTGCATGTTTATGTTTGCATTTTTAGTTTTTAATCTACACAATAAGAGTTGAGTAAGAAATCCACACAAGGTATTTGGATTTAAGGAAGTAATTTGCATAATGTTTCTAAGGGAAAAAGTTTTAAGGGAAAAATTTTGGCATCTACTAATCCATCCCCCTCTTAGTAGATCATTGTGTTCCAAAAAATATAGTAGAATTATTAATCATGAAAGTAGATAACAAAAATAGAATCAAATCAACACCATACATAGAGAAATATAAAATTTACATGGAAAACCCAAGAAGGGAAAGACCACAATGAGGATTAGCTCACAATATAAAGTAATATCAACACTGAATATAATAGAGCTCGCTATTGGAGGGCTCATTTCAAAAAAGAAATAAATGCTCACTGCTAGAATAGAAACAAAGATATAGATAAGTGTTACAATAAGAAAACCATCTCAATGCAATAGAAATATCCACCACAACATCACCAACACCTTCACAATATTATTGAAGAATTGTAGACACCTTCTACTCACTATATCCAGTAATATAACACATGAAAGCTTACATTGCACTACACAAATTCACACCTCACAACTCTACAATTCATATAATTCACATTCCACTTATCTATCTCATCATCCCTCAATAACTCAACTTATATTTATACCATCTTAAACCTTAAAACATTCTCCAAGATTAGCTATGTACCTCAATGGTGAAAATTCAAATTATGTCGGCACCAAAAAATTCCTGCAATGGAAAGGAATGAAGGAAAAAAAAAACACACCTTAGCTAGGACCTAAATCCACTCATACATGCCACACCATGCTTCCACGAACACCGAACCAACTTTGCAATTAGTGTAAACACCCAAGGTTAGCCAAACCTATGTGAACACCATCTAAAATTTAAGTACACACTTCCTCAAATCCAAAGATAACTTGAGGACACCACATAACATTTTAACACAATCTAGAAATTCCAAAACATCTTGAAATTCAACAAATTCCTTCGTAATGAATTTCACCTGAACAATGTACACACCCAATATACTCAAATAACTCTGTCATACACTGCAATTCAAGAAACTAACTTCTAAAGCACCAAACCATGAAAAAATTCATCTGAAGAAAGATACACACACTATCAACACCTTTCTAGGTATACAAGATGTAAAACCACTATGCAAATAAATACAAAGCAAAAACATTTCTCCCAGACCTATGTAATACATAGTTCACACGCTAGTGAACACACTTTCTTCTGCACAATGATCTAGCACACCAAATTCTAAATAAAACACCTTAGAACACCTCTGATCAAAATTTCCAAAACACACAAGCAAATATTCAACCCATAAGAAATGTGAAGCCAAATCATAACACTACTCTAGAACACAGAACATCACTCCAACACACTGTTTCCTCTTTTTATTCAAATTTTCTCAAAAGAACTTGGAAACTAGTCACCAAAAACATATCATCATCTTTAACACTTTATCATCACCACCAAGCCAAGTATAACATAAAAACTCAATCATACATCCATAGATATAATCTTATCAAAGCAACACTAGAGGTTGACATCAGTAGCTTACTAATGACAACATAATGCAACTGATCGAAGCATCATTAGAGACAACATCAACTCAATACCAATTGCTCACACTCTTGCAACAATATCTTGCTCATGTATTTGACACCAATGGCAACACCAAAGCTTGTTGACATTAGTGAAAACACCAACTTCACATACTTGTAACATGATTAAGATTATTTTTTAAATAAAAGGCACTTAGCCTATAATATTATTAATAATACTAAAAGTTCAAAAGTTACAAAGGGAAGCCATGACTGTGCTATAGAAGCCAATGAAATTTCAGAGAGATTAAACCTAATAACCCCAAGCCCAAACCATCTGAAAGGGGACAAAAAATTTCCCATGAACACTTACATTGCATATACAATGTGCAAACTACTATTGCAGGTTACCAAAATAATCACAAACATCTTAGTAGGGCATTTAAATAGCATTATCAGATTATCAAAAGGATTGAAATAAGGATTAATATTATATGAAACCCTCCAACATAAAAATAAGTTTTGCAACAAAATACATTAACACTTAAGCACATGAAATCCACATTCAAGGACATGCAATTTACATGCAAAGAAACATAGCCAAATGTAACTAATGGAATGAACTAGGCTCTAATACCAAATATTAGGAAAATACCATGTATGTATCTATAGTACCTATTGAAAGTTTATGCCACCCATTATTTTTCTTACATGACCCATTGGTTATCATTGATTTGAGAGATCTCAAATTGTTTATCATGCTAAAGAAGGCCTCTAGTTGTTGCATTATCCCCTTACCAATATACATTCAAAAACCCATTTTGAAAAAATGCTCAAAAGATGGATTTTATTTCTTCTTCTTTTCTTCTTAGAGTTCTTTCAAGGATTCGAGTCCCGAACAAACATTTGGACTTGGGTCCAAATGTGCTCCCAATCCTCATCTTTCCTTTCTTTTTTTTTCCTTTCAAACCTTTTGGGATTTTGGGTCCCGATTAGACTATCAGACTAAGGTCTAAGTTTGTCTCATTTCTCAACTTATTTCTTCCTCCTTTCCTTTTTCAATATTATCCTTTCAAAAATTTAGGTTTTGAATGGACATTTGAATCAAGTCTTAAAGTTTGTTCTTCTTTCAAAGGTTTAAATTTGTTTGAGATCTCTGACATCGACCCCCTTTTCTTCTTTTACTCTTTTTGGGAATTTAGGTTTCTTTTGGAAATTTGGACCTTTTGTCAATGGGTCCAAGTCTCTTCTAGTTTTTCGATCCTGACTTCTTTCTTTGGGATTTCAAACCCTTTTTTGTATTTTTGAAAATTTGGTCCAAAATTTTAAATCAAATTTCTTGTTTTGCTCCTGCTAGGCTCTTTTGCAAAGTGTGGTTTTCGTAATTCCATGGGGAATACCTTATTAAGGAAAATTGAAGGCATGAAATTGTGGAAAGGGAAATACCTATCATCTTATCATTGGATCTGCATGTATGTAGGAGTGATTTCTCTAGAGAAAAAATTGAAGTGCAGAGGCATGAAAGATCACCATGTGGCAGTGTTCGATAGTTCCACTAGCCCACAAGCCATTCAAAGTGCGACTAGTTGTAGGATGTGAAATTGTGAAAAGATGATACTATTGGAAATTTGATTGTAATTGATGTCAAAAGGTGTCATTGATGTTGAAGGGAAGTTCAAAGTAGTGGATCTAGTTCTGGAAGTTTTGTGATGACTAATGGAGAGAAGAGCATGTTCTGCAATTGTTTCTAAGCTGCTTAAAAGTTGCAATGTTGTCATGAAATGTTGTCACAATGCTGTAGAGGTTGCTTCTAGAGGTTTGATGTAAAATAAGATTGCAGATTTGATATGGGTTTTTTGAGAGCTTCTCAAAGATGTGATGTGATGGAATAGAAGTTGTAAGCTATGCTCAGGACTAAATTATTTATGCTCTTAGTCTAAATAAAGGTTTACAGATAAACCCTAAGGATTACAGTCATGGTGATTGATCAGATTTTATATTTTGATGTTGACTATGTATAGGAGGTTGCAAGTCTTTTAAGTTATAACTTAAGCCATCAACATCATTGTAATAGCTGGTCTCTTGTACTAGTGTTTACTAGTGTTGATATTTCTAGTGGTTCTTATAACCTTGATGGTCCCCGCCATTGGCCAAAGTTTCAAAATTATATGAAGTTTTGAAACCATCATCGGCTCCAAAAATGTTAGTAAAACTTCTTTTTTGTTGATGGATACATGGCAGTTTATGATTACATCACCACAATCCTTCACATCACATTTTCACTCTTCATGTATTATGTATTTTGATGATGTGCGATGAAGTTTGATCAACAGTGCATATTGGAGTTCAAAGATCCAATGGATATCAAATTTGTTCTTCACATCATGATTTATATATTCACCAACTAATGGATTTGCGCGATGTGCAATCAACCGCTAAGATCAAGCAAAACAAAATATGACAGTCATTACATTCATGCTTCACATCACTGTTGTGAAGTAGAACGAAGGATGGATTTGAACGATATTTGATGAATGGGAGATAATAGAAGATGACATTAGTGATTATAGGTGGAAAGTTTTGATTTCATCTCAAGCAGTGTTCACATCACGATGATGCTCCCTCTAGTCATAAAGCCTTCAGTGATACACTAAAGGGTTACAATGGAGACAGTTGGTGGGACCTGTCTCAAAAGAGAGATGAAGTGATAGAATGGACAAGTGTCCCATGTAATAGGTGGTGAATTACAATTGCATCATGTGGTCCCTTTGAATCATGATTAACATCTCTTTGCTTGAAAACAAAGTTGTGATAGGAAAAGAGGTTACGATGGGAAGTCAATGATGAAGATTGAGCGAAGGCAATTAGATGGATATCGGTATACCTCTTCACATCACGAGAATGGATGTTGATACCCAATGTGAAGTAGTGATACACTAAGTGAATGTGATGGATATGGATACAAAGGAAGATAGATAAATAGTGACAGTTTAAAGAGTTCATTAAACAGTTATGTTTTAAAGATGCTGAGATGAAAGAAGAGACAATGGATCATGGCGTGAAGACAGGAGATCAATGACCTAGATTTAAAATCAAAGTTCTGCAACCAATAGGAACATGTGTATGCTATTTTTGGTCTGGTAGTTCACATAGAGAATGAAATTATTTGGTCTAACTACACTAGCTACCATTTTAATTGGTGATTTGATTTGTAGAGCAACAACATAAATTGCAAAGGTGATAGATATCAAAATAAAATTGATCAAACAAGGAATTATATTCAATACATATCAACGTTATGGTTTTTGGAAGATTTCCATGCTTAGTAAAATCCAATGAATCAGGGTTTGAATTTGATGATGATGATGTGTAGCTCATTGAACTAGTAGCTTCTTGAAGAAGATAGTAGGAAAAACCTAATAGGAGGATCTATATAGTGGTGCAAGGATTAAGGCAGTAATTGTAGGTTGGTTGAGTTATTCAACAACCAAAGACAATAAAAATATTGGCTAGGTGTTGTTGTAGTGAAGTAAGAGTGTTTAAGAAGTGTAGAGAGAGAAAGTAGAGTTGTAGATAGAGAATGAAATAATGTAGAATGAGTAGAACCCAAACAAAAATTAGAAATCCTTATTTGGGTTAACATTCAAGGAGAAAATAAAAGAAGGGTAAAAAGTGTGTGAATCAACTATTGATGTGAACAAAGAAGGAACTAATTGAAGGAAAGTGCAAAACAAAGATTGTGTGAGTTGTAGAGCAGAGTATAGGGTTGTACACAATTGAACAGTTGCAAATTAAGTTGCAACATAGAATTGTATTCAAAAGATAAATTGCAATATCTTGAGTTGTAAATATAATTGTTGGGTGCCATTGGATATCTAGGTAGGTGCTTAGATTAGGGAGTGGGTGCTTCCTTGGAGTGGGTTCTCCTAAAACCATGGGATTGGTGTCTCCTTAGGGTTGACACCCTTAAAAATTGTAATATTTTTTTTTTCATTGTGAGGCTAGATTAGGAAAGTAGATCCTAATAGAATTTCTCATAGTGGTTCTTCATATCTTGGGTTTTCCATGTATATCTTGTGTGATGTGTTATTGTGTGTGCATATCTATCTCTCTGCTTGTGTTATTTTAATCTGCACTAAGTCTGGTTAAAAGGAATTAATCTACATAAAAGCACTAAAGGCTAAATTTTAAAGTGATCTACTGATTCACCCCCCATCTCAGTAGATTTTTGTGTTCCAATAATTGCTATTAGAGTACTGGTTCCCTAGGAGAAGCTTAATTAGCTTGGGTAGATCTTGGTTAAGTGAACATAATGGCTAGTCAGGAAGGATCATCCACAAACAAGGAACCTCTATTCGATGGATCGAATTATCCCTTTTAGAGCATAGAGATGAAAACATACTTGTCTTCTTTAGGATTTTATGTATGGATGTCTATCAAAAATGGTTACACACCACCTCCTACTACTACTACTAATGTTGTAGGAAAGAAAGATTATGAGAATAATGTGATGGCTAAGCATGCTATTCTATGTGGATTATCAAGTTTAGTATGTCAAAGTGATGCACTGACACATTTCAAATGATATTTGGAGTAAGTTGAAAAGAATTTATGAAGGAGATGATAAAGTGAAGTTGCTAAAGCTGCAAATTATTAGAGCCAATTTTGAAAGTCTTCATATGAATGAAGGAGAGAAGATTGCAGACTATCTTCTAAGAGTTGATGAGATTGTGAACTCAATCAAAGGATTTGGAGAAGAAATAAAGGATGTAGTCATGGTTCAAAAAGTGTTAAGGTCCATGCCATCCAAGTATGACTCCAAGATATCAACAATAGAAGAATCAAGAGAGTTGGATAAAATCACTATTGATTAATTGCATGACATATTCACTGCATTCGAGATGAGGATGGGAATGCAGAGTCATCCAAAAGAGAAGCTGCATTCAAGGCTGCAAACACCAAAGAAAAGGTTGAAGCACCCAAGAAATACAAAGAAGTAGCCTCTACTTCCGAACATGACAAAACTAATGAGGAAGAAAATTTCATTAGAAGACTAAGGAGAGGATTCAACAAGTATAAAGGTAGTTACCCTTCTAGTGTTTTAACTATGGTAAAATAGGTCATTTTTCTTCTAAATGTCCTTACAATAAGAAGTATAACTTTGATCAAGAAGAAGTTGGTAACAAAAAGAAACCCTACTTCCCTAAGAAGAAGAGTGTTGGGAAGAAGAAGAGTCTGTACAAGAGGAAAGTTATTCATTTGATGCTAGTGATAGTTTAGATGATGAACACGATTGTGTCCTTGTAATGGATGATGAAGAAGAAGAATCTTTATTCATGGATAAAGACTCTGTATAACAAAAAATATGGAAGGGATGAAGACTTAGGTGAAGAAGATGCAATAGTTGACCTTGAAGTTTAATTAATCAATGCTTTGGAAGAAATTGATACTTTAAGAGATGAGATTGATGATATGAAAAAAGAGAATAAGCATTTGAAAAAGCATACACAAAAGGAAGTTGAGAAGCTAACCAAAAATATTGAAGAGTCCAACCAGATGGTGGTTGGCTTGAAATTGCAAGTGGAGGAAGCCAAAAGAATTGAAGAAGTTAAATCTAAGCTCTAGTCTGAGGTTGACAAATGTATGAGTCTTGAGGAAGAAATTGTTACCTTAAGAAAGGAGTTGGAAAATGCTAGAGAAAAAATAGAAAAAGGCCTAAAGCTAAAGGGAGTCTTAGAGATTCTTGATGGATTATTGAGCACACAAAAGCCTTCAAACAAGGAGAAATCTGGTTTGGGTCTCGAGAAAGGAAAGAGCACCTTTATCAGCACTTTCACAAAATTATATGATAGATTTAGAGAAAAAGAGAAGTCGAGTTTGGAGAATGAGAAAAACAACAAGGAGAATATCTCTAAAGAAGAGAAGAAGAAGAATGTAGAGATAAAGAAAACAAATGAATAAGAGAAACCAATTGCAGACAAAAAGAACAACCAATCAGTTCCTAATCAATAGAAGAAGTATAATATTTGAAGGATTGATGCTAATGGATTCACAAGGGTGAGAGATTTGAGGAAGCCAAGACATAAAAGACTCCCTCATCTAGCTCAAGAAAATACTATGACCAGGTACTCTTCACTCTTTTATGGGTACTGCTATACATGTAATCAATTTGGTCATAGGGCTAGAGATTGTAGATTCATTCCTAAAAGGAGTTCAAACATTGAACAAATGAATCCAATTGATATTCTATTCCTCACACTTAATGTCTTGGAGAATAGGTCTAGGACCCATTTGACCTAGGGCGTATAGGTCCCTCTATTTTCTTAGGGACCAATTTTGGACATGTCAGAGTGGACATCTTAACATTCTAAATTCAAATTGTAAATGTCGACTATTGGGAATTAATTCTCTGGAAATTAGAGAAATGCCTATAAATACCTAGTTATTTCATCATTTAAAATATAACAAGAGATATCTAGAATTCATGAGCAAAAAATAGTGTCAAGAGCACTATCAAGAGCAAGTTAAGAGCAACATTTCAGAGCTTTATTGCAATAATTTAAGATCCTAGCATAATGTGAAATATTATGTGAGTTTATGCGTGTTCATGTTATCATTGTTTTGTGAAGGCTCAATTTTGTGTAGGTCTCCAAACCATTCAAGAAAATCAAGCAAGAAAGATCAAGACCTTGAGGTGATGTGTATGACTGAAAAATGTATGAATTCAGTCCTTCAAGGAAGCCATTGAAGGACGATTAGTTACAACACTTTGTGATTTGATCATTCCTTCTTATTCATTATCCATTTATCATTGACATTTCCATTGTGGAAGTGGAAACACTTACATAGGGTTTGACCGAGGAAAGCCCTTAAATGGCCCAACATTTTCCCTCTCTTTGAATGTGCAAGTTTTATGTTTAAAGAGGATTGAAGGAATATTGAAGAAAAAATGTTCATTATTACATTTTAAGTTCTACGACTTGTCTACTCATGGAAAGTCACTTGTAGAATTATTTGACAGCGTACCAACAACCCTGCAACTAGAAATTAAAAGCTCAAATTTGTCATCAAAGGACCCTGAAAGGAGAGCAGAAAAGGCCTACAAGGACCCATACACCCTAGGGTGACTTTTTCCTTCTACAACAACCAAATCAAACTTTTGGTGGCAGGTACATAGTCCTCTACACTTCTCAAATCTTCCTGCATGCTGTTGTTTCAGTCTGTCATTCATTTGTTTATTACATTTTTCATATTAGGGTACATGGTTAAATTAGGTTAACCATAGAAAATCAATTCCAAATCAAATTCATTCCATTTCAAAGGCTTACTAGGATCAAATCCAAATTGATTAAATTATATTTATGGTTGAAATTCAATCTAAACACCTTGTGGATTTTCATTTTAATGCACCTTTGAAAAAGGACCAAAAATTAACCCTAGGTTCATATCCTATACTTAGGGTTCCCTTTTTCATATGTTACATAATTATGTTGAGCTATCTTGTTGAGTGCATATATGAAGCATGGAATGATATGTGTAGATACATGCTTGGAAACATGGAGGATGCATTGGAGGAGATTGATGTTTCAAAATTATTCATGGACACTTTATAAGTGTATCATAATGTTTCATTTATGAATAATACATTAAGCATGGCTGCTTTTGGAGCTTGGGTTTTTTTCCCTCTCGAGGGTTTTCCTAGGGTATACCTTTTGTTATCCTATGGTACATTTCTGATCTTTGTATTATGGTTATTTTTTAAACTTGTATGCATGCTTTTATCTCATGGGGTTACGTAGGAAATGGTTTGATCAACCTGTAATATTTTCCTAACATTCTAATATAGAAGGAAAGACATGTATATGAGCCATAAAAGTAGAAATATCAAATAATAAATCAAGGATCTCATGCATGGAGCATGTATATGTATATATATTATGGAGGGAGGTTAGATTATCTAAGACATAGGGATAGGAATCAATGAAACAAGAGAATAGCTCATAGTCAATGATGTAGACATATAAATATTCATAGGAGAGAGAATTATAAGAATTCATCATAAGATATGGAAAATAGAGAATTAGAAAAGGAGGGAATATATGACTAACTAAAGGATATACTTTTTTTTGAGAAAATCATTTTTTTGGTTTTGATTTTGGAAGAAAATGAAAAGAAAAATTATTTTTAGTCTGAATTGGTAGGTTCACAAAAATGTAATATAAAATTTAAGTTGCCATTAAAATTGTTATTACATTAATTTAAATGAAAAGATATTGAAAAAGTGTAACATAAATTTATAAATTACATAAAATAATAGAATATAAATGAAAAAATGGATTAAAAAACACAAATAGCTAAAAATGAAAAACTTGGGACTAGAGGAGAGAGATCACTTCCCAGGAAGCTATAGCTTAATGTGTGGATGCCTACAAAATGTGATTTAGTGCTTTTTATACATTTCTATCCTAGTCTCGTACTATCATTTAGAAAAGTTATAAAATCTAAAGTTTTCACCCAATTTCAAACCCACTTGCACAACAAGAAACAAACACAATAAAATAAACAAACTAGGGGATACTAGATGGTATAAAAATGCTAAAAAATAGTTTATTAAATATTATTTTAGAATAAATATATAAATGATGAGTGTGTGTGTGTGTGTGTTTGTGTGTGTGTGTGTGAAAGAGAGAGAGAGAGAGAGAGAGAGAGAGAGAGAGAGAGAGAGAGAGAGAGGATGCAAACCCCATTTTATGAAAAAGTTCCAAATAACAACTTGCAACCCAAGAAAAGAAGAATTTTTGGGGATGCTAAGGAGATTTTGATGAAATTTCAATCCATTGATCTAGTCTTTCATCCTCCATGGGTAGAAAATATGTATAAACAAGAAAAATAGTGTGTGATCATATCCTAAGTGTATATGGGAAATGATGACTAAAGATAAAACATGAATGCAACTAATGCGAGTGCAAACTAGTGTGTAAATAAGAGTGATATCAAGAAATTGAAGATTTGAAGGTGCCAATACAAGAAAACAAAAGATTCTACACTATTGAAGGAAATAACAATGGAAGAAAACAACAAAACAAAGAAACAATGTCACCTCACAAGTTTTTGGAATCCAATTAAGACAAGATTTCTCTCAAATGTTGTAAAACACTCAATAAGATTTTTGAAACCAAAATGGAGTGCTCACATGGAGTTCACAATGGTGGACATTGTTGCAACTTTCTCAAAATGTGAATTAGAGTGTTGTAGAGTGTAAAATGTGATAGCTTGAATGTTTAAATCAAAGATAAGTTCAAAATGAGAAGTAGGAGAGAGGTATGGGAGATGAAGAGATGTTCAAATTTACTATAGGGAGGCTACCATCAACTTGGGTTGGTATTAGGTGCTAAAACACCCAAAAAAACTATCAAATGATATTAGCATGTCATGCTAGAACTTGAAAAATTATCTGTCAAAAATTCCAAACATTGAAGGGACAAGGATAGAAATGAGACTAGGGTTTTCTAAATTTTCTAAATGAGAGGCAAGGCCTTGGAACCATGGATGAAAAAAGGATAAAGTTAGGATTGAGTGAACCTAGGAAACGTGCTTGGGGAGGTGGACACCAAAGTAAGTTCAAAATGTAGTGTGAATTGTAAGGTTATGTAATTTTTGAAGTGGAAGTCCCCCATATAAGCCCAATAAATTCTAATTTACTCATACATAACATCTGGAAATGATAACTGATTGCAATACTTTTAGTACATGTTATTTTTCCAAATATCAGCTATTTGTAAGCCAAAGTGTGAGCAAAAGGTGGCATATGACTATGTTATTTTTCCAACTTGAAGAAATGAAGCATGGTGTAGCAATATATTAGAATTCTTAGTTTTTACATGTGATAATCGAACTTACATGATAATAGGTCTTCTATCCAAATGAATTGTTTGTAAAGGGATCCAAGTTTGAACAATGAAGAATATAGATAAATTGAGGACATAAATGGATTTTTATTTTCCATGGAGGGTGATTTTTAATATTTATCCATAAACGGTGAGATTTTATATTCTCTTGAGGAAAAATATGGTAAGAAATAATTGAAAAAACTATAGATTTTGATATTATCGACTCATTTGAAGAGCTATCCCATTTTTTGGTGAATGACTACAACATATATCAAGATGAATCATCTCTAGGAAAATGAGGACCTATAAATGGGAGAAGGTGCCACTAAGGAATATTTTTTTATACCTAAATTAGAGTTCCCAAATTATGGTAAGGGTTTTAAGATCATGAATTTAATTCTGATTGGACATTATTCATGTACTCACAAGGTCGACAATGTGGTTGTTTCTTATGTGTTTAATTGTCATCACTATGATTTCCTTTGCTTATCACTGTTCTTGATTTTTCTTTGTATCACTACCCTTACCTTTGTTACCTTCACTATGTTCATGCCTAACAACAAGATTATCTCATGGAATTTATGTGCTATAAATTTATGGAAAACATAAAGTGTGAGAGCACAAACCTATATCACTATTTTGGGAAAGTCCATTTTCTATATAGGTTCATTTGAAAAAAAATTCGTGGTAAATTTTACTAACTGAAAAATGATTTAAATTAAGAAAACAATTTTGGTGAATAGAATGAAACAATCAGATGGTTCAATTCCAAGTAATTTATGAGAAGTCGATCTTGAAATGAAGAAAAAGTGAAGCCCTAGGATTTTACCCCTAGGGTTTGGGAAATTTTTAAAATGTATTTCATTAAAGAATTGAGGTAGAAAGGCTTTGCTATATTTGGACAAGGTATATGTGTTACATTGGTGGTTACCGTTGCACCAAAAGATTGACCTGTTAGTGCCTGATACAACTGCCAAATTTATACAAGATCCATAGGAGGCAATTAAGCCATGTCACAAACCCAAGTGCTACGTTGCATACAGAAGACCAAGGGACACACCATCTTGCAAAAACCCCCCAAGCACAAGCAAGGGGTTCAAACCTGTGACCTTGGATTTGATACCAATTGTTACATTGGTGGTTATTTTTGCACCAAAAGATCGACCTGTTAATGCCTGATACAACTGCTAGATTTATACAAGATCCATAGGAGGCAGTTAAGCCATGTCACAAACCCAAGTGCCACGCTGCACAAGACCAAGGGACACACCATCTTGAAAAAATAAGAATGAATTACAACCTGAAGGTGAGTCAACTTTCCCTTGACCAAACTTGAAATGATATTTGGAATGAAATGCAACTAAATGAATAGGCTAATGATGCAATTGACTATTTTGATGCAAATACAATAGATAAAGAAAATGAAAGATAAATTTTTAATTGAGAAAGAAATTATGCAGAGTATTGTACTCTTGGCATATGAATCTAGGGATAAAAATTGAGGACCAAGTCGCTTGGGGTGATTATGTCCTAGTCAAGTAACTTCAGATCTATTTTTACAGTCCTCAAGTGTTAAATCAGAGACTACTATAGACACTGAAAAATTATTACTAGGCCTATGACTTTATTAAAACTCCCTTTTCATCCCTGATAATTAAATAATCTTGATTATTTAATTATTATCTAATTTCATAAGGTATTCTATTAATTAAATAATCTAAATTATTTAATTAATTCATTTTATCCTTCTATGTCCTCTTTTGATTAATTAAATAAATTGTTATTTATTTAATTGTGTCACTAATATCTTTGATTTTTTATAATTAAATAAATTTATGTTTATTTAATTATTTGTCACTTTCCACTATAACTAAATAATTATGTGAATTATTTAATTATTCACTCTTAGCTTTTTCTCTCACAAGTTAATTAAATTTTATTTAATTAAATGACTCATATTTTCTCACATTTTGAATTAAATTTCATTTTTAATCAAAACATTAATTTTCCTTTTCCTTTTGCTTTTAAATAATGTTCCCATTATTTGAAAATGCAATTCCCCTCTCAAACTAAAGTTATTTTTGTAAAAATCAGTCAATTTCCTCATTCTTCCGTTAGTATCATTTCTATCTTATCTCATCTCATCTAATTGCATCCATTGATTGAAATAAAAATCATTTAATCTTGATCGTCCATTTTGCATTTGACTCTCTATAAATAGTGTTGTTATTTATCATTTTTAAAAATTGAGAATATATATGTTGTCTTGCTATTAAGAATAAACTTCAACATTTTGCTTTGTCTTGGTCATAGGATTGTTAGTGCATACTTATAATATGAGGGAATTAATTATTTACAGCATAATGGAGAAGGGCTATGGAGGTTAGCTAATAGAGGCATGAATGTGGTAACATTATTTCATTTTATTTACGTTTATGTTTCCTTTGTTCTTCGTAGTTGATTGGGGTTTTGTATTTAATGATCTTAATATCTTAATTCGAAAACTTAAATTCTTGATCACATAATGGTGAACCCGACGTGAACGTCTTTTCAAATCACAAATCATTTATCAACAAGATGTGCAATAAAGCATTTGATGGATTTCATTTTGGTAATCTTAATGAGAATGAAGATGTATTGAATGCATCTTAGATAATAGTGTTGTATCAAATTCCATATTTCATTCAAATGTTTCTTCTGTTTGCTAGGATTTCTCTATTTCATTTTTAGCTCCTCATGTCTTCAAGTTTGTTTTACATTTTAATAAGAGTTTATTTGGCCTTTATTGATATCATTTCTTTTTGATATAGCTCCTCACTTTCCCTTCTCTTTCAGCATAGGTAGGTAAGAATGTTGGTACAATGTCATGCAACTTGTGAGAATACAAGAGCCATCATCTCTACCACAATTGAATGTTTATAATTGTAGGAGAAGCCTGTCGACTCAAGCATTTTGTCTCCTTATTTAATTCCTTTTCTCGTGCATGCTCTAACACAAATTGGATTTCACCTAATATTGTAACCGTACCATCAAATAGTACTTGTATTGAAGCACCTTGAGTGAGGAACTTTGGGATTGATTCACCAGGATCCATCTTTCTTTCCTAAACCATTGCATAAACATCATCATTGTTGTAGCCCCTCACTATTTCTTTTGTGCCTTCAATGATTTTTTTTGAACTTTAGACCTAATTCACAATTTTGACTATTGTATTTCCTCTTCCACTATACTCATTCCTCATTTGTTGTAGAGGCTCAAAAATCCTTTTTACTTGCTGGTGCAGGAGGTCAGACCTCTAAAGCCCCCTACATTCCACTACTCATTGTAGAGAAAGAAAATACCTCAAGGTCTCCATATCTTCAGGGGTAAGAGAACTTGGTGTGCCCATGTCGTGTAAGGGGGAGCTAGTGTCACCAAGATCTCTAGCTTACGCTTTTTTTAGTGTTTGGAGCAATCCAAGTAGGGACTCAACATGTAGTATCCACTTTCTAGCTTAGGTTGTGCTTGCTTACAAGTGTTCTCAAAATTTGTCAATACTAGTGAAACAATTTTGGGACTAACATAAGCCCCTACTCAAACATTCTCTTATTTTATATCAGAGTCACTCAAAATTTTTTGTTTCTAGTGTTTTGCATGTGTGTTCAAACAAACATTGCTAATACAAATCAAACACTACACCTAAAACTTACAACATTTTAACTTTGAAATGAACTAGGAATACATATCCAAAACAAGGCTAACCTTTAATATTTTTAGACCAAGGACTTTCTCACCTCATTTTATTTTACCATTATCCATTCATCCATTACCTCATCTTTTTGTATTAGATATTCCCCATAGGTCAAATTTTTAGGTCATCTTTTTAGCTTGCATAAACCTCTTGTAAATCTCAGGTTAGAAATCCCATCAAACTTAGACTAGACCATAACTTCAAATTTGTATTCTCTTGACCTTATATTTTAGAAAAAAAATCATCCCAGTCCTTCATCATTTAGGTTGGTTCCTCAGCTCATCAGTCCAGTTTGAGACCACCTTGTTAACATATCCTATCAGTCTTTACTATACCAAAGGTCATTGATAATTATATTAGTTGTTATACCTATCTTAGTTTGATTAACATTTGTATCTTACTTTTTCTAGAGGTTTTAGTCTTCATAATAGATCATAGTACTCCATCCCTTCATCTCACATCTTGCATACCCTAGTCATAGACTTACTTCTGATTTTGATAATTGTGACATTACCTTATTCACACCTTGACTATCGTCACCCTGACCCTTAATCATGACATTATTATTAGGCATCCCTATATCTTCAAAAATATAAAAAAGACATAGCTTAGGTTGCATACCTTAGGTTTAGGCCATACCTTTTCATTGTCATACCTTAGACATCATATCACATACCTTAGTCATACTCCACCTTTTGTCATAACATCACATTTCAATCATAGTGACATTAACTCACTACCATGTCTTACATTTACCTTGATATGCTTCATAGTCAAATTTAATACCAATTAATCCACAATGGTCAATACCAAAAAGCCATAGAGTTCAAAAGAAAAGTCATAAATCCTCCATACCAATCATCCATAGTCTCGATTCAGCCATCCATCTTCCCATCTTATCAACCATTCATGAGCTCTAGTCCTCCATCCATCTTCCCTCACTATCAAGAGTCACTTGACACAACCCATGGAAACCAACCTTACACTAATCCATTTCAAGCCTCTACATTGTATCCTAGTCCATCATACATCAATCCATTCCAAGCCACTACACCTTATTCTAATCCATCAACCATTAGTCCATTGCTATCTACTACATCCCAATACACCATAACATCCAATACAAACACATTCATTAATGATATCAAAGGATGACTAGCAAAGGAACTTTCTTGACTCAAACGTGAAAATAAATCTAGGCAATCCAATCACATCTCTAGTCCTACAACATCCAATCATTTGTCACCATCTTGCCCTCCATTTTCTACCAAATCCAAAAATGATCTTTCTATCGAAACTAAATCATTTTCAGTTCATGAAAATCCTATCATTACACAAGATCAAATCCCATTTCCTAAACCTTTGGATATATGTCAAGAGCATAAATCGACGCATGATGAAATGAACTCCATGACAAATCAAGATAAAATTAGCCAAAACACCCTTCTACTTGATTATAATAACAATCCAATCCTCACTCAAGGTTTTACTCCTTTCCATGACATCCATGAATCAACCACCTTCGCCATGGTAGATGAGACAATTGCTCCCATGGGACACATACATGATATTCCTATAGAACAAGAGTCTCCTACTCTAGACATATTTTCAAATGATCAAGCTATAACTAAATTAATTGGACTCTATGATAATGACCATAAGGAAGGTTTCTACATCCACTTGGAAGTGCCGATATATTTTGAAGAACCGTCAAAATCCAATGTTTCACAAAATCAAACCAGAGATATCAATCAGAAATATATCCAATATGTCAATGAAGCTACACGATCTTATCAAATAGGATCATCTATCTTTGTTAGAGTAGGATTTCTTGCAAATGAGAAAATACTAAGTAATGATCTCCACATACATAATGATGGGATCACATCTTGCTTCCAAAATAACAAGTATCCAATCACAAATAAAATATGCCAAAGCATGTGGTATCAAGGAACATGACTAGGCATACATGAGCAAGACATTCTAGAACCAATACACTTTCATGAAAATCCTAGACATCTAGGTCTTAGCTATTCTTCAAGCAGAAAATTAAAAGATGTTAGTGATACCTCCATGAAATTAGGGGAAAATTTATCTAACAAAAATATCAAAATAGGGGCCATGAGTAGTCCTTTTCATAAGGTTGTTTCCAACATTCCTTCCATCCATACCATAAACTGTCATTCCCAATATCTTAAACCTTCCATTTGGAACAAAAAAAAAGAAAATTATTACAAATCCAAAGTTCAAAATCAAATGTCAAAGGCCATTGAATCAAACAAAAATCCAAGTGGAAAAATGAAGTTAAAATGGATCCCAAAGAAAAATGGATCAAACAAAGAAAATAGTTCAAAAGTAAAAGTCAATCAAAATTTGGAGCCACCTGATGGAACTTCAATTTTTTGCTCCTTGTGTTCCATTCCTACCTTGCCTTATGTTACTAGTCTTTCATGGTGTCAAAATTTTCCTAGGGTTGGGGGGTTTTAGCTTTATTTTCATGTAAAACCCTTGAGTTTATTTCACGCCTTGGTTGGGATCTTTTTCGCTGTTGCCTTTTTGAAGGGTTTTAAAGCAACTTATGTCCTATCGTTTCATCTAGAATTGGTCCCTTTGGTCTTAATATTTTCTTTCCTCCGCAGGGTTTTATTTTCCTAAATCTTGGTTGGCCTTGTGTTTCATCATTTAAAAACAACTTATGTCGTTGTTTACCATCCGCCTAGTGATGTCCCCTTGTCCTTTTAATAAATGTTTTATTTTGTAGAGGGATAAAATTCGCACGACCTTTGATCAAATGTCGTTTGATCTTAGCCGCTCCCCGCCATCCCACGATGACCCCACCACATTGCTTTGGGTGATCATGATATCACGGGCGGGCACCACGTGTCCTATTTGGTGAGGCCAAAGGGGATAAATTTTGAGTGACCGTTGATCAAATATTTTCAAGATCAACGGTTGCTCGCCATCGCGTGATCGATAATTACAAGGTTTTTATTGATCGCGATATCACAGGCGAGTGCCACGTGTCTCATTTGTTGAGGGAATAAGGAAACCACCTTGGTGAATTAATCCAATCTTAATACATTAGAGGAAGGATTACTAAAGTGTTCTTAAAATGCACATGTTGTAAATCGACGGGTATGTTATAATCACGATGAACAAGAATATTCTCCAGGGCGATTGCTGTTTTAACAATTTTTGGAATATCACCAGGTGCTCCAATTGGTTGGTGAAATGTGTAATTTCAGACCCGATGCTTGTTTTCTCCTTCATTTTCTATAAGAAGGATTTTAGGGCAAGAAGTACGGGTTAGCAAGTTAGATAATTTTTGGGTCGAGTCTAGGTGCAGTTGCAAAGAAAATTGTAAAGTTTGATGGTTTTAGAGAGAAATGCAATTTAGGTTTTGAGTCATTCTATAACAGGTTTTGATTTCATGGGGATTTAATGTTGTATAACAGTACTAGCATTTGAGTTGAAATGATAAATTCAAGCTCATGTCTCTCCATTATACATGCATATCTGAACTTTGAATATGATAACTAAGGGTTATTTCATTCATCTCACTGTTGTGGTGTGTATGATTCTATTTTAGCTTTAATTCAAGGAATTAATTAAAATTCTTGAATGGGATTATAGGTGGATGTGTTCTGTATAAGGATTTGATAAGTAGTATTGAGTTAGAATACATATTGATGAGATTACAATGCAATGCCATCAAGGATTTCATATGTTATGTGTTAAATCTATCATATACCTTTAGATGCTTATGAATTTGACTCCCGCAATGGATATATGACACTGATCTAAGTTGTAATTACCTGTATGATTTAGTATTTGTTTGTCTTTTCCTAGAGCTTGCTACAAATTTCAAATCAATGACTATCTTATATTGTGGATTGTGTTGTAATTATCTCATGCTCCAGATAGTTGATATTGTCGATGAACAACCAATTTTATTCGATATTATCCTATCATGTTGAGCTATTAAGTGAGATTATTTGTTATTGTTAATGTTATTTATAATAATGGTACATAGGTTGTAAACACATTAAGTGATCACCCTCCTGGGTCTTGCAGAGCCCGAAGTGTAGGAGGCTTTTTTAAAGTCCTCGCCAATTGGTCCAGGTCCTTTGAGCTGCCCTTGATTGGAATTGGAAATTCCATAGGTAGATTAGAAGACAAACCTGGTTACATTGTAAAATGGAACCAACACCACTAGAAAAGAGGTCTCCCACATATAATAAATGTCCACCCCCTTCTAAATGGTCACTAGGAAAGGCATAAAAATGTGTTGGTTTTAAACATTATCCTAGTTCAAAATCCAATCTCTATCATCCATCACCCCAAGTTTGGAAAATGAAAATTCCTACATCTAAATTTCCAAAAATGTCTACTATCATCCGTCATAATCCTACATCTCACCTAAAGTCCAAAAATCCCATGTCACAAATCTGTCACATCTTGGCAGTAAATCTTTATCATAAGGAATCCCATGGAATTCTATCATGATGTGCATATACTGATAAGGCTAACCCAAATATCAGAAAGGATCACAATGACATTGATCAGTTGTATGCAAGTGCTATGATCTTGACAAGACAACTACTCTATAAAAGTCACTATTGGCATATCATGACACTGACATCTACATCAGCACCATCAAAGGATTTTGAACACTTAGTGATTGTCTAGACAATACAAAGGAAAAAATGTAAAAAAAAAAAAATCGTCACCTTGATGAAAACCTGGAAAATAGGTGTCTTGTGTGACATCAAAAATAAAAAAATCAAGAAAAATAGTAAAGAGAAAAATTTCGTCCAATAGTGAAAACCATTTTTATGGAACTTTGGATAAGTACCATGCTAAAAACCTGTAAAATAGGTGTCATGTGTAAGAGAAACTATCTATGTGGACCATTACACTTATTATGACATTTCCATCTATCTATTTAGTCCCTATCATTTCTATCCATTTTCCCACCTACTTTGATCTTGATAAGGACTGGGGTACAAACATAAATCATGCTTTAGGAAAAATCTTGACTTGTCTATCCTTTGGTCATACACTATCCATGAAATATCATGTCATAGCCCTCTTAGCTTTATTCAAACCCATACCTCGGGGGAAACAAATTCTTCCTATGTGATATATTCCTTAGAGATCATATGATAATTCTTCCAATCAATAATCATCATATCTCCTATCCTTTACCAAAATCAATCCATTATATCCTTTCATACCTATTGCATGTCTTGGTTTTCCCTTGTGAATGGTAAGGATTCTAATCCTCCTATCCAAAATCCCTCCATCATGCCATCTAGTCCTAACCAGGTCATTCCAAAAGCAACAAGTCTAGCCCATATAATCTTGCTATGCATCCTAGCACATCATCTAAAAAAATCCTTGGCTCCATTTCTAGCCTTGCTACAAACCTTGATCCTTTAGTCACATTAATCGTCATCTTCAAGTTGTTTTGGGATGTGTCCTTTCCATTCCAAACAATGTCTTCATCATCATCATCACTTGCCAATTGGTTTTCAGCTTGACTAGGAGCAAGATCATGGTTTTCCTTGGATTCTTGTGCATGCTTGCTCACTTGCTTGTAGTCATCATTCACATGTATTTGTCACGATCCTTATAGTCACCCTTCATTCATAAGAAATTTGTCCTCCATCATCTTTACATCTTCCTTCATAATGCATGACATCATCTTTTTTCCCTCTATAATGCCTATCCCATTCCACTCCTAATAAATTGGTCTCATACCCGACTGGGGGAAAATACTAGACCTATGTCTTCACTAGATTCTACACTTGTCATTGGAGGTCAAAACATTTGAAAAAATAAAAAAATAAAAACATTTGAAAAAGACAAAAAATCAAATATCCAAAAAAAGACAAAAAAATCAAAACATTCAAAAAATACAAAAAAATCAAAACATTCAGAAAAACAAAAATGAAAACATTCAAAAGAAAAAAAAATCAAAACATTCAAAAAGACAAAAGAAATCAAATATTCACAAGAAAAAGAAAAAAATCATAAAAATTTAAAAAATCCAAAGAAATAAAAACATGTCAAAACCCAAAAACTTTCAAATAACCTTCAAAAAATCCCAAAAATAAAGTCAAAGTTAGTCATGTCAGTCTTTGTTATTGTCGAACTACATTGCCTCTGCGACTGGATGTAGGCAAGGCCATATGTCAATGTGCCCCCAAGGCATTAGGTCAATCTTTAGGTGTTGTCAAATAAAATCATGATTTAGTCCTTTTTCATTGAAACAAAGTCAAGGGTCATGTCAAACTACAAGGTCTCTGTGCATTGCTACATAGGCAAGGCCATTTGTTGATGAGCCCCTAAGGCCCCCTAGGTCAGTCTTTTGGAGTTAGACAGGTTAGTCAAAATAAATGGGACACTGTCAACTCAAACACAAAATAATCATTTGAACTTCAAACGCAAATCCTAAATCAACAAGACAAGCAAGCCAACAAGTCTCCAAGTCAAATCAGTCAATTGTCAAATCAATTAAACCAATCAAATTGATCAAAACCAATGGTCTTATATAGGATCTATCCTTCAAACTAGACCTTTTCACAATCACACTTTGTCATTTTCCTTATATACGTAGTTACATGATCGAAACTAGACTTGATGTCTTATACGACATGTTTCTTCTCCTAAAATCAGGCCTTGTCAAAATAGTCCACCCATCACTCACTTCGTCACTTAACACACTGACAAACACTTATTGGCAAACAATCTAAATGACTGTTGACCTTGTTGGTCTATTTTGTCTTATCTTTTGGATTTTCTTTAGTCATGTTACTAGCCACCTCGAGGATGTCCCATGAAGGATTTAAACAAGCAATGATGTATCATGACTCATCTTTTATTTGATTGTTGTTTACGGTTTGTCTTGACAAAAATACTGGGACAACATGACCCTTAGTATGAGTTGAGACATTCCTTGTTTGTGACTATTTTTTTATAAGTGGATGACCTTGCACACCTTGGTCTATATCATACCATGGTGTTTGTTGTCAATTTGTCATATTTTACCACCCAATGATGATTAAATGCAAAATTCTTGTTGAGAAAAATATATATTTGCAAATTATCTTAACTAGAACTATCTCAACATTCATGTCCTCTATGCTAACATCCATTTCATTCATGCTAACATCCCTATCTCCCATGCTAAAATTTATTCTATTTTCCTCTTGACAACATCTTGTGACACACAAAAACATATCATACATACAATATCCTATTAGGAAGCATTATAAACAACATTATCATAATAGGCATCATCATACATACACATTTGATCATATATATTGCATTGGAAATACAAAAACTTACACGACATTTAGACATTCACAAATCATTGCATTTCCATAATGCTGCATGATATAATCATACTGCATAATCATAATTTCATAAACATCACAACATCATCCATCACATAACATCATAATTCATCATAAACACACATATTATATACTCACTGCCAAAAATCATATATCATAGATATATCGCTCACAATGTTTCATAGTACAATGTCAAGATGTATACATTTTTGGAGGCTTCAAACCTAATTTTCACCACCCCGACTATCCTGCAAATCAAATCTTTTGTCATTATCACACTTCTAGCTATTTCTTGGACTTATTAGAACAATTTTCCATTTTTTTTGGAAATTGTCAAAAAATTGTAAATTTTTTGAGGGGGATGAGTCCACCCTGCTTACATTGGGGCATATTGACTAAATTTCTTTGACATAACACGATAAACTACATTGTATCAAAGATAGGCAAATGTAGACACTTAAAATTATCACTAGGCTTGTGACTTTATTAAAACCCCTTTTTGATCCTTGATAATTAAATAATCTTGATTATTTAATTATTATCTAATGTTGTAAAGTTTTCTATTAATTAAATAATCTAAACTATTTAATTAATTCATTTTATCCTTCTACGTCCTCTTTTGATTAATTAAGTAAATTGTTATTTATTTAATTGCATCACTAATATCTTTGATTTCTATAATTAAATAAATTTATATTTATTTAATTATTTGTCACTTTCCTCTATAATTAAATAATTATGAGAATTCTTTAATTATTCACTCTTAGCTATTTTTGTCATAAGATAATTAAATTTTATTTAATTAAATGACTCATCTTTTCTCTCACTTTTTGAATTAAACTTTTATTTTAATCAAAAAGTTAATTTTCCTTTTCCTTTTGCATTTAAATGATGTTTTCATTATTTGAAAATGCAATTTCCCTCTCAAACTAAAGTGATTTTTGTAAAAATTAGTCAATTTCCTCATTCTTCCGTTAGTCTCATTTCTATCTTATCTCGTCTTGTCTAATTGCATCCATTGATCAAAATAAAAATCATTAAATCTCGACCATCCATTTCACATTCGATTCTCTATAAGTAGCATTGTTATTTATCATTTTTAAAAATCGAGAATATATATATTGTCGTGCTATTGAGAATAAACTTCGATATTTTGCTTTTTCTTGGTCATAGGCTTGTTAGTGCATACTTTTAATCTATGGGCATTAATTATTTACAATAGAATGGAGAAGGGCTACAGAGGTTAGCCAATTGATGCATGAATGTGGTAACATTGTTTCATTTCATTTACATTTATATTTCCTTTGTTCTTTGTAGTTTATTGGAGTTTTGTGTTTGTTGATCTTAATATCTTAATATGAAATCTTAAATTTATGATCACAACTACATTTTCCACTTGTCGCACTATCAAATCTTTGCTAGGTGTCAGGATAATTGAGTTTCCATATGCTGTCAAGGTATAGGGTTTGATTGCAACAATGAATAATTGACCTTCAATCTTCTCCAAATCTTTTTCAAATATGAAACTTGCACATTCAAAGTGAGAGGTAGGGTTGTGCCATATAGGGGTTTGCCTCAATGAAACCCAATGTTGGTGTTTCCACCTCCACAATGGTAATGCCAATCAATAGATAGTATAATGGAAAATGGACGATGAATCAACAATGACCTGTGATTCACCACTCAAAAATGTCCTCCTTGAAGGAGTGAAGTCATGCACATCTCCTCAAGGATTGATTGTTGTTGGTTTGATTTTCTTGAAGATCTACAAGGGTTAAATCCCACAAAAAATATGATAACATAAACATGAACAAACTCACATACACTTTGACATGATGCTTTGATATTGAATCATTGTAATAAATTTCTGAAATGCTATTCTTGACTTGCTTGATAATGCTCTTGACAATAATTCTTGCTCTTGATAATGCTTGATCATAAATTCTTCTACTTAGTTTTCAAATAGTAAAATAACTGTGTATTTATATGAAATTATTCAAATTTCATGAAAATAAAATCTTGATAGCCGATATTGGACATTTAAAATTCAAATAATAAAATGCCACCTCTGACATATTCAATTTTGGAGGAAAAATAAAGGGACTAAGTCTCCCTAGGTGACTAGGTCCCAACCCTATTTTATGAGACTTAAGGTTTCAAAGAAAAAATATTAAATGAATGATTAGGTTTTCTACATGCAATTTGTTAGTAAACATTAAAATGGGCTATGAAATGCATAATTTTGGAAATTAGGTGTTCAATTAGGTCCATGCATTTAGGGGGAGAAAAACACAGTGTGAAATTGTCATGGGTGACAATTTACGATGCTACATTTAGTCCCCACTTTAGTGAGAGTATTAACTTATGTTCAAACTCACACTAAAGTAGAAAATATGTCAAGAGGGGTCCGATTGTACAAATGTTGAAGAGATAGGATGACAATGAATCTAGTGGGAGTGCACAAGCCCCTAGGGTTTAAGATCCTATGGAAAACCAACATAAGTATAAAGGAACACATGTATGTAATGCACCACATCAACATACAAAAAAATACATGAAGAAAACACAACACAATACACTACACAACACATAACACTGTAATGGTGTGAATTTGTACCCCTTGCAAATTCCACATTCACATGCCTCCTACCTTAGAGAATTAAGTCTGATAATGCAATTCTAGGCTCTTCATCTATTTTCCATCCACTTGGCAGTTAGTTTTCATGTCGTTGGGGGATATTTTGTCTGGGACACTAGCACAACATGTGGAAATCTATGTGGCGCATTGCCATCCTAATAGGATTTTCACCTTTGGAATCTACAGAGGCGTTACACTCCTCCATTGGACGCGAAGTGTAATGTCTCCTGCTCCTTCGACTAACTTTGAATGACTCTTTTTCCTCCATTTCACCTTCAAATGACTATGTCTTCCATTCTTTGAATCTCTTTGGAACTCTCTTGATCTCTTTGCTTCATTTTTTGGTCTTCTACAGTCTTCTCACAACATTTTCAAGTTCCATCACCTCCATTGAAGCTGCATGCTTATATTTTGTTGGCTCACTCTCTTCATTGTTGTAACAACGTTGGTCTTTGAAAGCTTGCAAGCTCGCTCCTTCTCCCATTTACCTTGAGTGCATGTGGTTGAAGGTGATATCAATCCATCTTCTTTCAATTTGCATTATAAAATTAATATCGTAGCATATTGTTGTTTAACGTATTGCTTGGTATTCTATTTCAATATCTTTCTTTATCATATTTCTCCAATTGTTGCTATCTTGGTTGTCTGTGGAGGTGAAAACACCAAAGCATGGGACTAACTGCGATAGTCCTCTAAACACAACCCCAACATTTTTTGGTTTCTGTGTGTGTAGGATGTTTGTCGAGTGAAGACCTTGAATATATCAACTCATGGGTGGGAAGGTACACTTTCTTCACCCTTATTTTTCATTTCATAATTGGATTAGTCATGGTGTTCCTCTTGATTATTTTTTTATTTGGTTACTTTCTATTTTTGGCATCACATAAAACCATATCCATTAGGTCGTTAGTGAACCTCCCTCATTTTTTTACTATACTATGTTCTTTTTTTCCGTACTAATGCCAATGCCCCAATTGAGATGCCAATGCACTGCACTATCATCTATGTCCTGCACTGTAGTCCTCTTGAAGTGAGCTACCTAAGTTACAATCTGGACTCTGAAAACTTGCACACCTGAATTCTTGAAACATTTGGGCTTGTTAAAGGACATCAACAACCTAGTCATTCTTCTTTTCAACCCCTAAACTCTAAAATTTCTTGAAATAATTCCGTTAGCTTGAGGTAGATTAGGGTAGCCTATTGTTCTAGACCTTCCCATGAACTGGAGTTCTGAGTAGTTAATCCCCCTCTATAAAAAAATTACAAACACAATAAAAAAACACAAACACAAGTTGGTACTAAAGAGATTCAAGTTGATACGACAATGAGACCTCACTCTTAAATTTGTCTCAAATACCAAACATCATCCATCGAATAAATGTTAGATGAAGGAATTATCTCATGAGGATTAGAAATTTGAGTTATTCCAAATCACTCACGAGCTACATGGATCTACTGATTAGCAAGCTGTATTATACTAGGTGTCCATGAAATATGATGGGTTCCACAAGGGTAGCAAGTTGCATTGTGCTAGACACTAATAAAACACAAGGATCTATTTTTCAAAAAAGTTGTGTAATGATCAATGACCATGTTAAAATGGGTGCTCAAGTCATGAACCAACAATCTATGTTATGTTGAATCCATAGACTATCTTTCCAAAGCCTCACCTAAGAAGGTACATAAACCCACCTAAGAAAGAACATAAATGGAAAAATCACCTAAGAAGGTGCATAAAATCGCCTAAGAGGGTCCATAAACGTCAAAGACAAAGCTAAACTTCAAGGGGTGTTATAAGAAACAACACCACAAAAGATGGTTTACAAAAATGAGAAAGGGGAATTGCTCAATACATGAAGGGTCACACCTTAGGGAATATTACGCATGATATCACCACTAAGAGAGGAAAATTCATAGAATAGAAGATCACATGCTTTAGGGAATACTAGCTATATTATTACCACCAAAGGCAACATCATATGCTATGAAAGGTCACACTCTTAAGGGATATCAAGCCCAATATCACCACGAAAGAGACACTAACATAGATTGAGAAGGCCACACTTCAATTTATAAGGTCACACTTTGTAGGAGATGTATGCTATCATCACTAAAAAGGGACCATTTCTTATGCAAACAATGAGCGGGGGACCATATGGTCCCTTGAAATGTTAGTGTACTTGCTACACCTAACACAAGGCTAACTAACCCCTTGCCCCCGCCATGTGTAGGGACAAAGATGAGACCAAAATGGATGATAACATGTTGCTCCTTGTGAAATGAAATATGATTGCATAAAACTTAATTTATATCCCCATGCATGGTAATGAGTATTGTGTGATACTACAAATACCACATGGCAAGGATCAACAATTGATGCTATTTGTTTTGGGAGAATCTTGCATGATTAAGTGAAGGTCATTGTGATTTTTTTCATTATTTTTGAAGGACAAGAACCAAGACCTCTTCTTTATTGAGTATTGATCTCTAAGGGGACACAAATACCCTATTCTTTTACACCACATCCTTTTCCATTATAGCCAAATTGTTTCAAAATTTGATAACCTCTTCCATAAATGGCTTCCATTTCTTTCAAAGAAGGTGGTTTTCGTAAAATATTTCATCAAATGTAGATGTGTAATTTATATTTTCCTCATTGTTGGCAGCTATCAAATCAGATGTTCTTGATGATTCACTAATAGGTTGTGTGGATATCATCACAATTTCTTTCTCTTTTTCGGATTTTGATGGTGAAATCTTGTATTCCGTCATGAATGTAGGTGTGAAATATTATATTCACCCATGAAAGTAGGTGTGAAACCTAGCGATCCCCAATAATCATCCAACAACTTTGTCATAGATGAAAGACACTCCTCTTTGTCTTTAATTTGTAAAGGTTCCACTTTTGAAGTTGGTATCAATGTGCTAAAGGATTCCTCATTCTTGTTTCAATTTGTAAAAAAATCTTAGACTTAGGATAAACTGCCTGTGTAAACCTTATTGTTGTATGTTTATTTCTTTGAATGATGAAGCATTGAAGGAAATCCTTTAATCTCATTAATACATGGTCTACCCAAGAGAATATTTGATGAAGGGTACTCCCATTATCAGCTCAACCTCACACAGATAGCACAACCAATATACAGGAAGAATAAAGATATTTTATTAATAATAAAATGGAAGAGAAATCATAACATTACATGGGATTTCTGATTACAAAAGAATTATCCAAACATGCAGATCAACCTTTAGATTTTTCTCTATGATATTAGAACACACTCCTCTCTCCCCCTTCTCTATCTCTCTGTCTCTATATGTCTATACTCCTCCTTTAGGTCGGCTCAACTTCTTGACATTATTTTTTCCCATGTTGTCTTAGTACCACCTGGCCATCTAATGACCATCGAGATCTTGCAAGCCGTTACCAAGTTTCAATTCCATTTGTTTGCTTCCAACCATCAAATTCATGTTTGAAATTTTTTGGTCAATGATCGCATTGATTCACAACAATGATGTGAAATCAACGAATAACATCACGTGACGTGTTGTCACCTTAATCATCCATCTATCACCATTGATCGATTCATGTTTCCATCCACCTTCCCACCATCGTAGTGTCGTGGGGACTTCAAATCCTCTCACTTTGATATGGCAAGGTCTCGTCGAAGAAGCTCTTATTGAGATGTCAAACAGGCTCCTCAAGACCTCTTGTTAAAACATGTTTGTCTCCACGATATCAAAATATCAAAGGGACTTGCACTCTTGTCTGCCCAAAATTTTGTCATCACCTTGATACGTCTTATCACTCCATCAGAGGGACTCCAAAATTACTCCTTTCGATAACCCAAAGTCTCTTCAATTTAGCTTGTCGAAATGTCTACTGTTTGTTTAAATTTTGAAGGGACTTACATTGTTGTCTTGTCGATAATGATATGTCTTCCCAATACAAGCACACAAACTTTGCGAACACCAACACCTTTTTAGGAATCAAGGTTTAGCCTTCCTGCATACTCCTTACTGAATACTCATCGTTTGGTAAGATGCAAGCCAAAGCTCTAACTTGTGCTGCTTGAAATGTCTCTTGCCCTAACTTCTTCCGCTTCGAATGTTAGGGTGCAGAGTTTCATCGTGCATCTTACATCTCTAGCGATTAAGTTAAGGTACAAGCCTTAACATCGAAGCGTGACACTCGACGTTGAAAAAATATTTGGTGAGTGATAAGAGATGACTTTGAGTCCTAAAGCCCAAACTCATACAAACCTCCATACCAAAAAAAACTCAAGCCAATTAAGCCCTTATTGAAAAGAAACAACATATATATTTTTGGTTGATGCAAGATTGCTCTTACACCTTCGATGCTCCTACATGAAGAGTATATGAAATATCATCGGGCATGGCATGGATGGGAGTTTGTAACACCACAAGATCAACTTTAATCCATAATGTAATCACACCAAGTAGTTTTCTTCCCACATTATCAAAACCTTTGATTGACAAATCAATTGGTTGGATTAAGGTTTTGTTTGCTCTAATTTTTTTTCCAAAAGATGACCACTATAAACATTAAGCCAAAAACCATTATCAATATAAGGGTACACCTAATCCCAGTCTTATTAATAACAACCATTATCATCAAGGCATCATTTTGTTTTTGCATCTCCAAAGGGGTTAATTCATTTTGATGAAAGATAATGTCCAAATTAACTTCATTCATAGCTTGAATCAATGCTAAAACATCATTTGGTTGTGCACTAGGAGCTAAAACAACTTTTTGCAAAGCATTTTGAAGTATGCCATGATAAACAAGTGATGTTTGAATTAAATCCTGCAAAGAAATCTTAGCAGGGGTAGCACAAAGTTGTTCTACAATATCACACTCCTTACCACTACACTGAGGAATGTTAGGTGCAAGTTGGAGGTATGGTTAAGGTAATAGGATAGATGTTGGTTTCTTATTTTTTCTAGTTTTATATGTGTAAGGAAGCTAAGGTAGCAAAACAACTTCCTACACTAACCTTGAGAGGAGAATAATGCAAAAATTTTACAAATCTTTACCAATTACAAAAAATTAAACAAAAATAGACATAAATATCATGCATACAACAACACAATGATTTACGTGGGGAAAACCCTTTCGGGATTAAAACACCATGATCCAAAATCCGCTCAATATATTATTTAGAAAATCACACAAATTACAATATACTTGTAGAGCAAGCTTCTCACATGAGTATCACCAACCAGAGATCGAGAAGTAACACAATTGTTATTAGACTCTCAAAATACATCACAACCCACAGTTGTAATACAATGCCCTCATAAAATAGAGTTGCCTTCTAGGGAAAGTCAAGCTAATAAAATATTAGTCGTGAGATATGATACATAATGATGAATGGTCCATATTTACAATAATAAAATATAAATAAAATTTTCCTTTCGGGGGTGTTGCCCCCAAGCCCCCTTTAGGGTACACTACCCTTGGATCCTAGCTAGGGGGATGATCTCCTTGGACCCATCATGGGGGGAGACCCCCCACACCCCCCCATTGTTGTTAGATGAAAAGTACCTTATGTATCAACAAAAACTTATGCAATTGCAAGGTTGAGACACATTTACTCAACAATATGTGTGAACAACTGCTTGATAAATTGGTTGTTGCAACACATGATTACTGGTGAGTTGTTTTGTAAAGCTTAAGATATGGATGCGAGGTTTAGGAGGTCCTATAATGAGAGGTCACTTAGGAGGTCCAATAATTATAGGAATTTTAAGAGGTCCAATAATTAAAGGAGTTTTAGGAGGTCCAATAATTAAAGGAGATCTAATAGCCAATTATGTGTTCATAACCTCAATGGAGTTAACTACTTGTTGATAGTCTTTTATCGAGGGAGGATCTAATGTCACCTTATCATTTTCATTTATACAATCCATCTTACTTTCTTTTGAAATAAATGTATCAATGTTTTCATCCTCTTGTCCACCAATATATTCCCAAGTAGGAGATGTAGGGGAAGAGAAACAAACAAGATTCTCCTGATGCTCAATGATTGGATCTTCTAACACCAAGATACCTTTTCACAAGTAGGCGAGGTATCAAGAGAAGAACAAATATGACTGTCATGATTATCAATGATTGCATTATCTTGCACCAAACTAATATCACACATAGGAAAGATAATGGGAGAGGCATCAATGAAAATAAAAAATAGAGGAGAAATAAACTCATTTTCACATGCTTGTAACAAAAATTCCTTGAAATGTTTAACAAGATCAAACAATATAACATGAATTATGACAACACAAGATTTTTGTAATGAGAAGATGATATTATGTCCTATGGATCAAGATAACAATATTTTTAGCAAAAAAGACAGTTACAAGACAAATATTAAAAAACTAAGGCCAAATTTGAGTAGAGACCAAAGATATTCTGCACAAAAAATTTAGGCTCAATTTAGCTGGACAAGGGTGCCCAGGGTGACTATGTCCTACTGAGGTTTTTACAAAATTTAAAATTTGACTATGTACTATACTACTTGAAGTTCCTATTTCTATGTGCATATAGGTGTGATAGTGAATTGTTTTCCAAAATTTTCCCAATTTATGCTTATGTAATTCACAATGCAAGAGTGCAACAATTTTCCAAATTTTTAAGCAATAAAAGATAGTTCCAAATGTAATTTCTAGGTCTAAGATGCAATAATTAACTAATTTTAATATGCCAAAATATGAAAATTGATGATATTGATGCCTTTTTTTGGTGCGGGAGCACCTAGGTCATTAAGTGCCTTTCATAGGAAAAATTGTAAAAATTGAATGCTCAAGTGTAAATCTTTGTAAAAGGTCATAAATAATGTATTTAAGTCATTTAACGGGTTTTAGGAAGTCAAAATGAAGAGAAAAGCAAAATTTGAGAAATTACAAAAGTTGCCAAATATGTAAAATGTAAACAAAGCAAAAAATCGGAAGATAAAGAGTCATAGGTAGAAAAGGAAAGGGTAGGTCAATGTAGGCAGTTGAAAAGGAAGTTATTGCTTGGTAACCATCTATATAAGGCTTGGTAAAGGTGAGCAAAAGCATACTTTTGTATTCTTGATTTTTTTTTTGAAATAAAAGCTCCTTGTTCAGTATTTGCATAATTCTTTCTCTTGTTTTAGTCCTTATAAGAATTGGGTAGTAGTTTATAAGACTTGTATTCATTTTGTTTTCTTATAATAGAGGGCTAACAATAAAATTGAAGTTGATTTGAAGACTTTTATCAGATTTAGAGAAAGGAAAAGAATGAGTTTTTTTTGAAATATGTCTAAGAGCCTTTAGCAAGGGTTTTGAGGGTCAAATAATCACTTGATGTCTACTCCACCATATTAGGCTATGTAGACTGGTGGAGTAGCCTAAAATAAGATGTTTTAAGTTTTGATTGTGTATGTAGGAGCATGGAAGACAAGAATCATGCATTTGGCTGTTGTTTTATTAGAAAATATAGAGTTTTTCAATGGAAAAAGATGGCTACAAGTTGGTAGATGTTGAATAAATATGCATGAAGGCTGGTGGATGATTCCTTGAGTATGTGTAGACATTTATTGAGCTATTTGAAGCAGTGGCTAAGTATTAAAAGGCTTGGGAAGGATATTTTTAATAAACCATTATTTTGTGTAGACTTTAAAGGCATACAGTGAGGGTTTGTATTTTATGATCTTCAGAAAGACTTACGAAACCTAAAATAAGTGGATTCATTAATTTTGTGATCTAACTCAATGCTTTTTTGGGTTGTGAGATGATTTAAAGGTGATTCATGGGTAGTTTCTTTGCATTATAGACCTATTTGATGCATTTTTATTGTGGGACAATTAGTTTTCTTATGTTTTCTTTCAAACAACAGTACTTGAAATTATAATATGTTTAATGTGGATGTAGAGGGTCCCTAAATGTGTAATTAGTTGTAATGACACAAAGAGGATTGAAGGTTGATATCCTATTTAATGGTTTGTTTTCCTACAATAGTATAAGTCCTTGGGTGTATAAATTTGTTTTGACTTATGAAACAGAGTTGAGATGCCATTGATTTATATTGATTGCATCAAAAGGATGATAATGACAATGTATAAATGATTGTACAAAGGTTAGAAGGAAAAATATGTTGTTTTGGTTGATTTGATTTAATGGTTCCAATGTGCAAGAAGGAGTTTTGACTGCAAAAGGAAGATGCACTGATGGATCAGTATTGGTAAGTGAGTGCACCAATTTGTTTCAGTCTATGAATAGGATTGAAGCATGAATTATTTTGTTTTATGGTTATTTTTCCTTGTAAAGCAAGTTGAATTGATGAGTGATTTGTTGGATAGTGGAGAGTTGTTTGGTTTAGTGAATTCTAATCAGGTTTTGGCTTTGTTCCTGTTAGAAAGGTGTCGGTACTAATGATTTTGGGTCTAATAAAAGGTTTGGAGCCTAAGTTTGATGATTAAAGATTTGTGAAATAGAGAATAAGTGAAATTGTATGGAAATTTTGATGAAAAGTTAAGTGAGATAATGATTTTGTTCAATTTGATATTCTCCAATTGTGTTTGGGACATAAGTTCCCTGATGAGTTGAAGTTGTTTATAGATTCTCTTGCACCAATTGGTATTAGAGTTAGCTAAGTTTGATAAGTTGGTTAAGTTGTTGATGTTGAGTTGTTGAGTTTGGTTGAGGTGCTTGATCCATCTATGATATAGAGAGAAGTTGCGAGTTTGTGTGAGCTTGCATAGGTTGAGAAGATAACCTAGTTGCTACCAAGAAAAGGAAGAAGAAAGTAAAGAGAGGTTGGAAGCAAGGAGGAACTTTCTTGGTTTGCTGAGTTTTGTTGTGATGCAGTAAGAACCAGATGGATACCTAATTGTGAAGCACTTGAGGTTGTAGCCTGAAGAGTACTCCACTGATGGGAGTAGTTGAGAGGTTGAAAAAGGTGATTGGTCAAAGAAGGTCAAGGATGAATTGTGAAGGAAAGAGGAAAGTTTGCAAGGATAGTCCTATGTCCTTGGTTGAGGGAAAAGTTAGTGGAAAGAAGAGAGTTGTGAAAGGATAGTCTTGTGTCCTTTTGAGTAGTGAATGTGAACCTGATGACAAAGAATGATTAGGGAAAAAGGAAAGGAAGAGACAAAGATGAAGATAGAGTTGAAGGAAAAGGATGGAACCAGATTAAGACATATGAAGATTCAAGAGAAATAGAGAGGAAGCAATCCAAGGAAAATTTGAAGTTGTTTTGTTTTGTAGGTACAAGAAAAGTTGAAACAATAAGTTTCCAAGGGACTTGGAAAATTTTTGTTGGTTGGTTGTATGGTGCATGTGCACCTTGGTCATTAGGTGCCTTTCATAGGAAAAATTGTAAAAAATTGAATGCTCAAGTGTAAATCTTTGTAAAAGGTCATAAATAATGTATTTAAGTCATTTAATGGGTTTTAGGAAGTCAAAATGAAGAGGAAAGAAAAATTTGAGATATCACAAAAGTTTCCAAATATGTAAAATGTAAATAAAGAAAAAAATCAAAAAAGAAGAGTCATAGGTAGAAAAGGAAGGGATAGGTCGATGTAAGTAGTTGAAAAGGTAGTTATTGCTTGGTAACCATCTATATAAGGCTTGGTAAAGGTGAGAAAAGTAGACTTTTGTATTCTTGAAAACAAATTTTGAAATAAAAGCTCCCTATTCAGTATTTGCATCATTCTTTCTCTTGTTTTAGTCCTTATAAGAAAATGGCAGTAGTTTATAAGACTTGTATTCATTCTGTTTTCTTAGAATAGAGGGCTAACAATCAAATTGAAGTTGATTTGAAGACTTTTATTAGATTTAGAGAAAGGAAAAGAACGGGTTTTTTTTGAAATATGTCTAAGAGCCTTTAGCAAGGGTTTTGAGGGTTAAATAAGCACTTGATGTCTACTCCACCGTATTAGACTATGTAGAACGGTGGAGTAGCCTAAAATATGATGTTTTATGTTTTGATTGTGTGTGTAGGAACAAGGAAGACAAGAAACATGCATTTGGTGTTAGTGTAATTAATTAATTATTAAACTAGCATAAGTTAACTTAGGTCTTGCATTGAGTTATTCCTAGGTTGCATTAATTAGAAAATCATTAAATAATGGGATAATTTCCACTTTCATTTGTAGGGATAAAGTTCCTTCTAGAAGATGAGTTGTCCTTCTCAAACTTTTATCATTTCCTAGGTAGGGTTCACATGTTGTCACATGTGTGATTTTGACACTTGGCAACATCTTACGCATTCTAGATTCTCACTCTTTCCTATTTAATCAAGCACATGTACTCTTGTAACATATCACATCATCATAATAGAATTTCCATTTTGCATTCCACACTTTCTCTGTGGTTGAATATATTTCCTGGCAAAGGTCCTCCATTGAAGACTGTAGCTTCATTAGGGACACTATGACTCCATCATCTCAACATGGTATCAAAGCATTTCCAATGAAACTTTAACTCAGGATCAAGAAAGTTGGTGTGCAAGATTCTTTGCAGGCTTGGAGTTTTACTTGTAGGCTAGTTGGTTCTAGCTGGGAGCCAAGCTGATTTTTGATGCACACCAGGCTCTCTCCATCCTCTCCATTATGTCCAAAAGGCCTCAAAACCCATAGATCACCTGCTCAGTTGTCACAATCAGAGACATATCCATTGGGAGCCATTGAGGTGTCAATCTAGGGTTTGCATTATTTTGTGCTATCCATACAATTTTGTAGAAAAAATCCCCCTTTTAGTCCTCCATCATGGCAAATTTTTTTTAGAGTCATCATGCATTTTTTATTCTGAAATTTGGGAAAAATTTCCTATAGTTCAGGAAAAAATTAAATTCTATAGGCAACCTAGTATTTTAATTAGCAATCAGTGTAATTATTTTTTCCATCGGCTATAGTCAGGGCTTAATATTTGTTTTTCGATAGGCGTTGATTTATTTTTTGTAGAATTAATATTTTTAATTGGTATTTACACTATTATTTTTTGAATTGCTGACTAAGGCAATATTCAAAAAATATATTTTTGTTTTCGGCTTTGATTTACAGTCTACAGACACCGACATAGCGGTTGGCCCCATCTCGTCGAATGCCATTATCTGACATCACCTCCGATGATCCCCGTTGACTACCACCGACCATTCTACCTGACCCCATCCACCGACATCTCTCGACCACCTCCTGCTGAAGTTTCTTGCCAAGCTCTCATCAAAATTTGAAACCCTAGCCCTGGTCACCTAGAGATCTGAAGGCTCTACTAGTTCCTAGCGACGCCTCCACCTTGTACTAATCACGCCACCACCACTCCGCTAGTTCACCGCTTCGACGCCACTTGATTTAGGGGGTGCTTTTTTATTTTCCTTTGATAACCCTACGGTCCTATTAGAGACCAAGGGCCAAAATATTTAAGCCCCCTGGTGCTTTTTTTTGCGCCCGGTTAGCCTGAACAAGTCAATTGCAACAATGATCTTCCAAAGGCCGTATCTTTCACATACGATATCAAAATTTGGAAAATGATACACCGTTAGAAAGCTCTTGGAGTCTACTTTCCAGTGGTGCAATCTATTTTTTTCATATTCTATAGTTATAAAAAATTCTATCTAGTTGAAGTGAAAATCATAATTTGGACTTGGGAGGTGATATCTCTTATTCAATTTGTCAAATTTCTGCCATTCTTAGAGCATTAAAGAGGTATTGCAGTCTTTTTACATTAGTCCAACATTTCCTTTCAGAATCAACTTTAGGTGAAGTTTCTTGGTTGTTTGTCACCTTAAGTACTTTTTGTCTTCACTTGAACATCCTACTTTTTTTTGGAGGGAGTTGTTTGTACCAAGGGGGATTCATTTTAGTTGATCATTGATATATCATTAGATTCCAACATTTCCTTTTAGAATTTTTTTGTCTTGTATAGTTTCTCTTTCTCTAATGGTAGATACAAGATTTGAGATTCTCACACCCCATAATTACCATACATGGAAAGTCAACATGCATCGTCTCCTCTGGTCGAAGGGCCTATGGTCAACATTGAATGAGAATCAACCACATTTAACCAGGGAATATAAGAAATTTCAGCATCAAATAAAGTGTGAGGAGGCTATGGGACTTATTTCTCTTCATGTCTCCAACTCCTTGTTTTTCCATATTGAGGGGTGCAAAAATCCTAAGGAGGTTTGGGATAAACTCAAGGATTTTTTTGGTTTTGTCAGTGATGTTCAAGTTTTGCAATTAGAGTTAGAACTGGCTTCACTCTCGGTTGATCAGTTTCCCTCCATCGAAGACTATTTGGTAAAATTCAAGTCTTTGAGGACACAAATATCTAGGTATGGCAAAGATAAAACTAACAAGGAATGCATCTTCATGATCTTGTCCAAGCTAAGAGGTTCTTTCTCTTATTTTTCTAATTCCTTCTATTCTACAATGGATGGTCTTGGAGATAGTTTTGTAATGCCTTCAATCAAGAATTTTTGTGAACGGTTGACTAGAGAGAAATCAAAACTCAGTCAAGTTGATTCATCTTCAAAGTATCATGCTCTTGTTGTAGCACCATCCAAAGGAAAAGGAAAGAACAAGGGAAAATATAAGACAAGATCTTTTGAATCATCACAACACAAGGAAGAAAAGCCTAAGAGGGAGAGGTCCAAGTGCAATTTTTGAAATGGGCTTGGTCATAGTGAGGAGACAAGTTTTAAGAGGGAGATACATGAGCTAAGACAGATTCTTAGAGATCATAACATCAATCTTCCTCCTTCTATCAAATCACCTCACTCTTCTTCTCATGAAGAGTCATCTTTAGGCATTGTAGGGATTTCCATAGCTGAGAATCATGGCAAGGGAAATGCTTTGATCACTACTCTAGTTGATAGAAGGGAAGGCTGGGTCATTGAATTAGGTGCTTTACAACATGTCACCTATTCTCAAGATCATATTCTTTGGGATTCCATGAGGCCTTCAGAGTTCAACTGGATGTTCACTGCAAATGAAGACATTGTTAATGTTGTTGCTATTTGTGATGTTGCTTTGGAGGGGGGACAGTTGTATGATATTGCATATATTCCTAAAATGGCCAACAATCTACTTTTTGTTTATCAACTTGCTTAGGAGGGTTTGAAAATTGAGTTCACATCAGATCTAGCCATCATCAAGGATCAATTTGACACACTTGTTGCCTATGGAGAAGCAGATCATCACTCCAAGGTGTACAAGTTTACCAAGTTTTGAGATCATACTAAACCTGCTCCTGACTCTCCAGACTCTAGGGTAGGAAGTAGTTCTAATCCTCCTCGCTAGGGTTGTGGTGGTTGGTTGGACTTGGCTCTTCTCTCGACTCCAAGTTCTTCCTCATCTACCTCTCAATTGAGATTTATTTCAGTAGGGCAGGATTCATACATCTCTTTAGACTTGTGGCATATGGATGGGTTTACATCAGGTCTTGCAGACTTGGCTTCTCACTTCATCACAGGTTTTGAAGACATCCTAGAGGGGACTACTCTCCTTTATGGGGGGACATATAGTCACCTATTTTTGTTTCTTTTTGTATCTTTGTGATGGTTGTAGTCCTTTGGGGGATGATGTTGCAAGTCCTCCAATCATCACTCTTCCATCTTTTTTTTTCCTTTTTCATCTCCTTTTTTTAGAGTGGTTTTGTTCCCACGGGGTTTTCCCCTTTTCTCCATTTGTGGGAAATTAGCTGCATCTTCATCATGCAAATGGGTACCTAACATGGCCTCATAGCTGGGACCCATCATATTTACATAATCATTGCATTTCCTCCCTAAGTTGCATTTATGGGGGGGTGTTAGTGTAATTAATTAATTATTACACTAGCATAAGTTAACTTAGGTCTTGCATTTAGTTAGTCCTAGGTTGCATAAATTAGAAAATCATTAAATAATGGGAGAATTTCCCCTTTCATGTGTAGGGATAAGTTTCCTTATAGAAGATGAGTTGTACTTCTAGAAATTTTATCATTTCCTAGGTAGGGTTCACATGTTGTCACATGTAGTGTGATTTTGACACTTGGTGACATCTTACACATTCTAGATTCTCACTCTTTCCTATTTAATTAGGCACATGTACTCTTGTAACATATCACATGATCATAATATAATCTCTATTTTTCATTCAATTGTTGCAACACTTTCTGTGTGGTTGAATATCTTTCTTAGAAAAGGTCCTCCTTTGAAGACTGCAGCTTCATCAGGGACATTGTGACTCCATCATCTCAACATTTGGTTACTATTTTATTAGAAAATATAGAGTTTTTAAAAGGAAAAAGATGGATACAAGTTGGTAGATGTTCAAGAAATATGCATGAATGCTAGTGGATGATTCCTTGAGTATGTGCATACATTTCTTGACCTATTTGAAGTAGTGGCTAAGTATTAAAAGGCTTGGGAAGGATATTTTTAGTAAACCCCTATTTTGTGTAGACTTCAAAGGCAAATAGTGATGGTTTGTATTTTATGATCTTTGGAAAGACTTAAGAGACCTAAAATCTATGGATTAATTTGTTTTGTGATCTAACTCAATGCTTTTTTGGGTTTTGAGATGATTTCAAGGTGATTCATCTGTAGTTGCTTTGCATTATAGACCTATTTGATGCATTTTTATTGTGGGACAATTAGTTTTCTGATGTTTTCTTTTAAACAACATTACTTGAAATTGTAATATGTTTAGTGTGGATGTAGAGGGTCCCTAAATGTGCAATTAGTTGTAATGATACAAAGAGGATTGAAGGTTGATACCTGATTTAAGGGTTTGCTGTCCTACAAGAGTATAAGTCCTTGGGTGTATAGGTTTATTTTGAATAATGAAACAGAGTTGAGTTGCCATGTATTTTCATTGAATGTGTCAAAATGATGATAATGAAAATGTCTAAATTCTTGTACAAAGGTTAGAAGGTAGAATATATTGTTTTGGTTGATTTGGTTTAATGGTTCCAATGTGCAAGGAGTTTTGAATGCAAAAGGAAGATGAACTGATGGATCAGTATTGGTAAGTGAGTGCACTAGTTTGTTTTAGTCTAAATATGGTGATAACAGTGTCTTGGAAGTCTATGAATAGGATTGAAGCATGAATGATTTGGTTTTATGGTTATTTTTCCTTGTAAAGCAAGTTGAATTGATGAGTGATTTGTTGAATAGTGAAGAGTTGTTTGGTTCAGTGAACTATAATCAGGTTTTGGATTTTTTCCTATTAGAAAGGTGTTGGTACTTATGAGTTTGGGTTTGATAAAAGGTTTGGAGCCTAAGTTTGATGATTAAAGCATTGTGAAATAGAGAATCAAGTGAAATTATGTGGAAATTTTGATGAAAAGTTAAGTGAAATAATGGTGTTGTTCAATTTGATCTTCTCCAATTGTGTTTGGGACATAAGTTCCCTAATGAATTGAAGTTGTTTATAGATGATCTTACATCAATTGGTATTAGAGCTAGCTGATTTTGATAAGTTGGTTAAGTAGTTGCTGATGTTGAGTTGTTGAGTTTGGTTGAGATGCATGATCCGTCTAGGCTGTAGATAGAAGTTGTGAGTTTGTGTGAGTTTGTACAGGTTGAGAAGATAACCTGGTTGCTACCAAGAAAAGGTAGAAGAAAGTTGAGAGAGGTTGGAAGCAAGGAGGAACTTGCTTGGTTTGCTAAGTTGTGTTCTAATGCGGTAAGAACCAGATGGATACCTGATTGTGAAGCCCTTGAGGTTGCAACCTGAAGAATACTCCACTAATGGGAGTAGTTGAGAGGATGAAAAGGTGATTGGTCATAGAAGGTCAAGGATGAATTGTGAAGGAAAGAGGAAAGTTTGCAAGGATAGTCCTATTCCTTGGTTGAGGGAAAAGATAGTGGAAAGAAGAGAGTTGTGAAAGGATAGTCCTATGTCCTTTTGAGTAGTGAATGTGAACTTGATGACAAAGAATGAGAAAGGAAAAAGGAAAGGAAGAGACAAAGATGGAGATAGAGTTGAAGGCAAAGGATGGAACCAGATGAAGATAGATGAAGATTCACGAGAAACAAAGAGGAAGTAGGCCAAGGCAGATTTGATGTTGTTTTGTTTTACAAGTATAAGCAAAGTTGAAACAATAAGTTTCCAAGGGACTTAGAATTTTTTTTTTTGGTTGGTTGTATGGTGCAGGAGCACCTTGGTCATTAAGTGCCTTTCATAGGAAAAATTGTAAAAATTTAATGCTCAAATGTAAATCTTTGTAAAATGTCATAAATATTGTATTTAAGTCATTTAATGGGTTTCAAGAAGTCAAAATGAAGAGAAAAGAAAAGTTTGAGAAATTACAAAAATTGCCAAATATGTAAAATGTAAACAAAGAAAAAAATCACAAGATGAAGAGTCATAGGCAGAAAAGGAAGGGATAGGTCAATGTAGGTAGTTGAAAAGGCAGTTATTGCTTGGTAGGCTCCCTGTTCATTATTTACATCATTCTTTCTCTTGTTTTAGTCCTTATAAGAATTGGGTAGTAGTTTATAAGACTTATATTCATTCCATTTTCTTAGAATAGAGATCTAACAATCAAATTGAAGTTGATTTGAAGACTTTTATCAGATTTAGATAAAGGAAAAGAACGAGTTTTTTTTGAAAAATGTCTGAGAGCCTTTAGCAAGGGTTTTGAGGGTCAAATAAGCACTTGATGTCTACTCCACCATATTAGGCTATGTAGAATGATGGAGTAGCCTAAAATAGGATGTTTTAAGTTTTGTTTGTGTGTCTAGGAACAAGGAAGACAAGAAACATGCGTTTGGTTGTTGTTTTATAAAAAAATATAGAGTTTTTCAATGGAAAAGAATGGCTACAAGTTGGTAGATGTTGAAGAAACATGCATGAAGGCTAGTGGATGATTCCTTGAGTATGTGCAGACATTTCGTAACCTATTTGAAGTAGTGGATAAGTATTAAAAGGCTTGGGAAGGATATTTTTAGTAAACCCCTGTTTTGTGTAGATTTCAAAGGCATACAGTGAGGGTTTGTATTTTATGATCTTTGGAAAGACTTAATAGACCTAAAATCTATGGATTCATTTATTTTGTGATCTAACTCAATGCTTTTTTGGGCTGTGAGATGATTTCAAGGTGATTCATGGGTAGTTGATTTGCATTATAGACCTATTTGATGCATTTTACTGTGGGACAATCGGTTTTCTGATGTTTTCTTTTAAAAAATAGTACTTGAAATTGTAATATGTTTAATGTGGATGTAGAGGGTCTCTAAATTCACAATTAGTTGTAATGACACAAAGAGGATTGAAGGTTGATACCCGATTTAAGGGTTGTCCTACAAGAGGATAAGTCCTTGGGTTTGTTTTGACTGATGAAACATAGTTGAGTTGCCATGGATTTGTATTGAATGTGTCAAAAGGATGATAATGGAAATTTCTAAATTTTTGTACAAAGGTTAGAAGGAAGAATATGTTGTTTTGGTTGATTTGGTTTAATGGTTCCAATGTGCAAGAAGGAGTTTTGACTGCGAAAGAAAGATAAATTGATGGATCAATATTGGAAAGTGAGTGAACTAGTTTGTTTTAGTCTAAATATGGTGATAATAGTGCCTTGGAAGTCTATGAATAGGATTGAAGCACAAATTATTTTGTCTTATGGTTATTTTTCCTTGTAAAGCAAGTTGAATTGATGAGTGATTTGTTGAATAGTGAAGAGTTGTTTGGTTCAATGAATGATAATCAATTTTTGGCTTTATTCCTATTAGAAAGGTGTTGGTACTAATGAGTTTGGGTCTGATAAAAGGTTTGGAGCCTAAGTTTGAGGATTAAAGCTTTGTAAAATAGAGAATCAGGTGAAATTGTGTGGAAATTTTGATGAAAAGTTAGGTGAAATAATGGTGTTTTTCAATTTGATCTTCTCCAATTGTGTTTGGGATAGAAGTTACCTGATGAATTGAAGTTTTTTATAGATGCTCTTGCATCAATCGGTATCAAAGCTAGCTGATTCTGATAAGTTGGTTAAGTTGTTGCTGATGTTGAGTTGTTGAGTTTGGTTGAGGTGCTTGATCCATCTATTTTGTAGAGAGAAGTTGTGAGTTTGTGTGAGTTTGCATAGGTTGAGAAGATAACCTAGTTGCTTCCAAGAAAAGGAAGAAGAAAGTATAGAGAGGTTGGAAGCAAGGAGGAACTTGCTTGGTTTGTTGAGTTATGTTGTGATGCAGTAAGAACCATATGGATACCTAATTGTGAAGCCCTTAAGGTTGCAGCCTGAAGAGTACTCCACTGATGGGAGTAGTTGAGAGGATGAAAAAAGGTGATTGGTTAGAGAAGGTCAAGGATGAATTGTGAAGGAAAGAGGAAAGTTTGCAATGATAGTCCTGTGTCCTTGGTTGAGGGAAAAGTTAGTGGAAAGAAGAGAGTTGTCACTACTGAATTTGACTCCACTTTCTGATGAACATTTGTTGAATTGTTGAAAAACTATTGTCGGAATTCTGATGAATCTCTTGGAAATTTTTTGTTGCTAAATTTTTATCGGTATCCCAACAAGCTTCAAAACATTGAATTCATGATTGAACTTTGTCGGTTTCTGCCAGAAAAAAGGGACCTCTTGTTCGTTGGAATATCGATGAACATTTTGTCGATCTAGAAACAAACAATAACCATAACACATGTGGCATGCCTATGCCAAATCGTTGGAATATCATGAGATGTTTATTGAAATTGCAACCAATTTTCATTGAAATTCAAACAAACATTCATCGTTTGTTCAACGATCTTGTCATTAGAATGAGATCAAAATTGTGTCAGAGCTATAGCTATATCAGGAGGATTGACTTGTGGTCTCATCGATGAGCACAAGGAAGTATATCCATGAGACTTATAGCATTGGGGTAAGTTCTGAATGTTTACCCAACCCGCTATTCCTCATCGATATATTCCCAGTGCTCCTGTCGGTGAAATAAATGACGGTCTCGCCAATGAAACTTCATTGGTTAGACTTAAACGTTTGGGCCAACATATATTTCTCATGCCGAGATGACTTGTCTTGCCGATAGATTATCTTCATTAATGAGACCATAAGCCAGTTTCCCTAATATTCTTACAAACATTCATCATTTGTTCGATGATATCACAATTGGAATGAGATCAAAATTGTGTTGGAGCTATAGCAACCTCGTCGCACTTTTTTTTCATCGGACTGTGTCATTGAAATTTCAATGAAACGTTGAAGATTTTTTTTAAAGATTTATTAGGAGGAATGACTTGTGGTCTCATCAACAGGGCATGAGGAAGTATATCGACGAGACTTATACCATCAAGGTAAGTTCTGAATGTTTACCCAACCCGCTATGTCTCGTCGATATATTCCCAGTGCTGTTGTCGGTGAAAGAAATGATGGTCTCGCTAATGAAACTTCATCGGTGAGACTTAAACATTTAGGCCAACATATATTTTTCATGCCAAGATGACTTGTCTTTGCGATAGATTATCTTCATTGATGAGACCATAAGCCAATCTCCCCAATATGTCTTATTTAGTAATTTTGATCGCTACAATATTTTTGATGTCTCATCGATGTGCTAAAAAGTGCTTGTAACCCATAATAGGTCGAGAGGACCCATACCAGCTCATGCTGATGTGATTTGTTTGCCACAATATCTTTGATTAGAAGGATTTTCAAGAGTAGAACGAGGTGATCGTGCGTAATTATATTCTGTAGGGCCAATTACATCCTTTTTTGACTCAAAATGTAGTTATTATTGAGAAATTTACATGAGTAAATCATTATAAAATTTTGAGTAAATAATTATATTTTGTAGGGCCAATTCACATAAACTACTCAAAACTAGGGAAATGTAGAATCAATGATACCTCAATTGTTGAACCAACTGTTTGAATGATACGATAAAAAACACTTGCTCTTTCAACTTCAAATGAACGCCATTGGAGAAGTGACTTATAGATGATACATGCAGCTATAGGTCTTCCATTATTAAAGCCAACATCTTCTATGATACACTTGATCAATGCATCTTGATTTTCCTGAAACCAAAATAACAAAAAAAAGTAGTGTAAGGGAATAAAAAAATTCCCATAGCTTTATAATATAATGTGCCTAAGCAAAAAAGTGATATAACTGGAAATACAAATAGAAGAGATAGATACTCCTCCAGAAGGTCAGAATCATGTTAGAGTAAAGGTTTTAACTTAATTATGTTAATTAAGTTACCTTTATTCCTCTCTTAATATTTCACTTTAGTTTGCATATTGTGACATTTAATAATTATATTAATTATTAAATGTCTACCTATTAGGGTTACTTTTAGGTTTTGCATGATCTCCTTATAAGGATTGATCTCTTTGTATTATTTCAATTCAGTCAATGCAATCTCTCTTGAAGCTTGCAGAGCACCCTTGCTTTTTGTCTCCATCTCTTCCTTTCTGTGACAGGTTATTTGCATGTAAGTGATCTTTGGGGTCTGTGAAATTTTCTTTCTCAACTTCTACATGGTATTAGAGCTCCAAATTTGTAGCTGCTAGGTAGGGTTACTTTTAGGTTTTGCATGATCTCCTTATAAGGATTGATCTCTTTGTATTATTTCAATTTAGTCAATGCAATCTCTCTTGAAGCTTGCAGAGCACCCTTTCTTTTTGTCTCCATCTCTTCCTTTCTATGATAGGTTATTTGCATGTAGGTGATCTTTGGGGTCTGTGGAGTTGGCTTTCTCAACTTCTATAAATCATATACTTGTTGCCTATCAGTGAGAGTATTTTGTGGCCTCTACTCTCCATTAGTGAACTCTTTCAAGGTAGACATAGGGTTTTGTGAATTCTGCCAGACATATCTATTGGTTAAAATATTATTTAAAAATAATATTACTTATTTAAAATCGAGAGGAGATAACTAAAATTATACATAAAAAGATATAATTTGTTTATATTGGACAACCATGAGTGTATGATCATGATGGAATTTACCATTTTAAGGCACAAAAATGGACAATACATAATGGCAAGTAAAAAATTAACCTCCTTGAGTTAACAACACAAGCCAAACTAGCTTTGGTCTCTACTAAACAATGTTGCAAGATCATTGTGCACACAAAAAGATTTGTGCTTCTGACAGTCCAAAAATGCACCTACACAAGCAAGTACACACAATAATAGTGCTCACAAATATGCCAACTCCATTGCAACAAGAAAGGTTCAACACTATATTACAACAATACAAAGAAATCTTTCTATCCCTCGCAGTCCTCTCTCTATCTCTTTCTATTTTCTGATATAAACTTATATTATACGAAGACAACACATAAATGATAACTATTTGGTGGTATGGCCATTCAAAGGATTACAAGTTAGCTTCACATTCACTACAAAACACCATACATGACATGTATTTGCTGATATAAACTTATATTAAGTGCTGATCATAGAATAGATTGCTATAGCACTCTGGAATTGAGCCAAATTCCATAAAATAACTATCAAAGTATTAAAGGACAACAAAGTACCTTGCAAGAATGAAGAGGAATGCTGGTGCAGGTTTGTGAGATAGTATTTATCCATCTTGAGGTTGCAAGTTCTGAAACATGGATGAATTTGCATACTGAATTGTAAATTCACTTTTAAAAAATATTCTAAAAGTTGTAGTATAGGAAAATAATTGGAATTACAAAAAGAACAATTGTATGAGAGTAGACAAAATGTTGCTTTTGTTTCAAAGGTATTGTTCAATACAATGCTAGCAATATAGAGAGGACCTGTAATAAGATCAATACCATAACAACAGAAGGGGGGGCATTGAAAAAAAATCACATCTGTGTCTATATCCATGTCCATGCAACTCTTATTGAAACTAGTGCATTGTTATTTATTGTTACACGTACAAGTCCTGTATTGTTATTCTTCCAAAACTTCTTAGAAATCCAATCAACTACTTATATACATGCAACTCCTTTCTTGGGCCTTCCTAGATATATCCAAGATCATAGGGCTTGGATACAACAATATATGTAGTACATACTCATGTATTGAATAGAGTTTTCTTCCTAGTCTATATGTTTAAGAATTTTAGGAATAATGAATAAATATAACATAGTATAAAGAATGATTGTTAATGATGGTTGTTTTAACTTACATGTCCCTTTTCACCTCGTATTCATTGTAAACTATGCATAACTTGAACATATTAAAAAAACTATAGCCCACATTGACATTGTATGCCACATTAATCCAATCGTATGACAAAAGATAAGCAATCTAGCCTCTTGAATGAATGTAAGTAGAGAAATTTTTGCATACTTGCAGATGGTACAAAATTTCATGGTTAAGTGGAAGCCTCCCATCAACAATAAGATCCAAATATCTGTGTATCTATCTCAATCAAGCATCTAAACCCTTCAAAGGTATCAAATTTTCCACTAACTTGTTATGCACAAAATTCAAATTTTAGAGTTATGTCACCACTAAAAAAAAATAAACAGAGCTTTGAAACCAAATCCACACACAACACAATGTGGTATTCATAGAAAGCCATACAAACAAACTAAACTCAATACATTGGAATGGAAACAACTTCAAATTATGATACAGAGCATGGATTCACTTTACTCAAATGGAGGCACATTTCACAATAATGGGCTCTTCATCTAAAACATCTGTACGAGGTTCAAATAGTAAATAGATTGATGAAAGATAAAGGAATTAAAAAGATAATTGGATGTAGTTGGATTGAAGGCCGTAAACTGGTACATGTTTTTTGTGTAGGAGTCATATCACATCCATGAACATGGCAGAGCTATGCAAAGGAGGAGAAATTGGCTTGGAAAATGAAGGCATCAAGATATAAAGAATCATTTTTCTATCACCATAGTGAAAAGTTAGCACTTTCTTTCATCTTTGCATATTGGTTTGATGCTTCAAATGATGCATTTCTTATATTCAAAAATTCATTATCTTATTGAGCTTCTCTTTGTTTCGAGAATAGTTTAATATTCTCTATTTACTAGGGCCAACCATGTGATGGTGGAAGCTCATTCCCCCCCCCCCCTCACATCACTCTCAATTCCCTATACCCGACTATATAACATTAATCATTCATCCATCCATTAATAAAATATAAAAATTCATTCATTCATCCACTAATAACATATAACATTCATTCATTATCATTTAACATTCATTCATTAACATATAATATTCATTCATTAACATATAACATTCATTCATTAACATATTCACATTCATTCATAATATGATTACAATCACTTTTTTTTGTTTCTTTTTTAAAGCTAAAAAAAGCTTAAGTGGAGTATCATTTTCTAAATCATCTATCCCCCCTTCAATTTTTTTTCCCTTTGTTTGTGATCTTAATGTATGCCTAGTTGTGTACTCATGACGTGGATGTCGTTGCAAGGAGGGGTGTACTGCAATAACAAAGAAATGTTAAATTGATATGTTTTATTATTATTGTTACAAGTATTTCATTAATTAAAATAACATTAGAGTGGTTCTCTTTACCTGATGGGGCCACATCATGTTCCTGATCTTCTCTTATAGCTTCCTGCTCAACATGCTAAACACCCTCTAAATTGTGATTTGGAGTTGAAACATGAAAGGTTACATTAATTAATACACCAATTGCAATTAAATATTTTTAAAAGAACATTAGAGTGGTCCTCTTTACTTGATGGGGCCACATCATGTTCCTGATCTTCTCTAGCTTGATCATGCTCAACATGTTGATCATGCTCTACATGCTTTAAAGTTGAAACACAAAAGGTTACATTAATTAATACACCAATTGCAATTAAAGATGTTTAATTGTATTAATCCATACTACGTTTTGTATAGCAAATGAATACATCCAATACCGGGATGCACATCATGACCTTCATTTGTAGGTTGTACTCCACCCACCCTCACCAGGCTGCATTCCAATGTCATGTGCAGTATTATCATTGCTTGTTTGTTTAAAAAATAGAGGCACATAATTACTTTATGGTGGAAATTAATATTGAATAGATTGCACAAGTATTCAGTTTTAAATACACTTTATTGAGTTTATTTACCTGCGTGTTGAATGCAGTGGAAGATTGTGTTTGCCCAGTCAAGAGTCTTAGGCGTTCAGCCACGACTCCATAGCCTTGCTGGAAGGCAATTTTTAGGTCTTCTTCTATGGGCACTCTATTGAATTTAGAGCCCTGCATTTTTGCATAAGATCATAAATTTTGCTTCTATGGTGTGATAAAACCAAAATTGTTTGCAATTTATTATTTGGATGCAATATTTCATTTATTGATGCTTATAATTCATGTGGCTAATTTCATATAACCACTAGAGCCAAGTTTGTGTTGCACGTGTTTTTCTAGTCTTGCCTTTTTTTCCTTTGATGTGTCGAACAACATATGAAAAGTTTGAAATATGGTAAATTATGTAAAAAGAAAGAGTAATCAATATATAATTACATTGTTGATAGTATCACATACCTTCCTTGGCCCGGTGGTGTCTTTCCTTTTTTCTTTTCATCCTTCTCCTTTCCATCCGACACTAGGTCCTTCCAATCCCTCTCCAGAATCATGGGGGGACACTCATACTTTTTGTTCTTCTCTAAATGTGACCTATATTGGTCCCTCACATACTTTAGATAGGTACCAACTTTCTTAAGGACCTTCATTCAGTTGAATGTTTTTATCATCGAACACAACTAAACGGTTAATGAGCTCATCTTTTAAATCTTCATTTTGGGCATTTCACCATGTACGCATGGTGGGACCAAAGAGCTCCAATGTAATATCACTTAGATGTTTATAGAAAACATCATTTCCTGCAAAATGATCATGGGATCATTAGTCTAAAAAGAGTGATCAATAAGTAAATTTCAATTGGATTATATATAATAATAATTAAAACATTTTAAAGTACCTGAGACCTTCTCTATCTTTATGGGAATGAAATCCTCGGTCACCACAACTGTGACCGGCAATGTTCCCATACTAGTAATACGGGAAGATCTAGGAAATGCTGCTAAAACATCACCAGTACTAGTTGTGGCCTCTGCATCCCCAAATACATGTCCTAACACATGTTCTGACATGTGTTCGCTGCGACAGGGTGCACTACTCAATGCCTACATGCTATGTGTTGCTGACATTTGAGATGAAAATATAGGCACCGATGATGGGGTTGGATGATGTGATGTATGAGCAGGAAGATCAGGATCGACACTTGTACCAACCCTTACTCCTCAAGCAGAACCTATAGTACCCTGATCATGGTCAACAACATCATGAGGACACAAATAATCCTGTAAAAACAACACATATTTTAGTTCATGACATAAAAGAGTACAAAATATAAAACCATGAATGAACTTATGTTATAATTAAAGACCTCATGATAGCTTACTTGCAAGTTTTGTGCTCTCTTAGTCAATATTTTAATCCTCTCTCTTATCTCATCTATTTGAGGCACTATGAATATCAACTTAAGGATTTCTTCATTGCATTTTTTTTGGGTCTTTCTTAACATATTGAGAGGGCTTGTTGAATATGCCATGTCATCATCACATAATATTGATTGTACCTCCCTATGGTCTCCTCTACTCCTTGTTCCTTTCCTCAATTGACCAACTGCATCAAGAATATTAAAAACATTATCGAAATTAACCCAAGGAACTTATGAAAAAAACATAAAAAATAAAACATTTTGCTCATATCTAATTTGTATAATTACAATGAGGTAAAACTGTTGGGTAGAAGCGGCTGAAGATGCATCACGATCTATGCTCTGGGTTGGATCCTTCCCCATATAATCAATGTTCCGCTGTGAAAAAAATTAAATATAAAAAAGCATTACTGAAACGAAACCAATAGACTTACAAAAAAACCATAAGAATAAAATGGTATATTGGAGTCATTAATTGGAGGTTGGGTAAAATGGTACATTGTACGTACCACCCCCATAGTAATAGTATTTGTAACTAAGTGATTCAAATTGTAATTGATTAGCAACTCTTCCCTTGTATTTATTGATTTTATCACACATACGAATACACAGTTTCCCTCGCGTGCCTCAAATATACAATTGGGTTGCTTATTTGTTGACCCAGGTCGTGTACTATTTATAAACCTTGCAATATTCCTTGATGCTTTTGTCCTTTCGTCAATGTACATAACCACTCCTTTATTTTGATCCTTATCTTTTAGCTATATATAATTTGCTGGTAGCGCATACCTATGCATACTTTGTGTATATCAAACCAAATACATCCAATCTTCGTAACTGTAACAAGGTCCAACATACTCCATCAATTCAGTAACTTTGTCGTAACAGACCTTTATGTCATCCATGCAAAATAAGCCCAAACCATGTAATGATGATGGTGCTATGTGATATATCCTCTCGTTGACACAAAAATTAGTGTTTATTGGAGGAAGTTCCTTGGGTACCCATTGTTTCCATAGATGTTTGTACCTCAAGGGAACCTCAATGTCACCTATGCTCTCATCATCATAAGAACATGACCCCCTTTAGCAAGAAAAAATTCCACATGTTTATGAAATTTTGTTCTAATCTTTTGACCTCTAGTTGATCTCACTCTTTTAGACCTACTACATGTCTCACTTTCCTCTTCTCTTCCTAAATATCCCTCACTCGAGGAAGACAGATCTGAAAAATACCTATTTGGTGGTACCTGCACTCATAAGGATGTTGGATGAGGTTCTTTCATGGTGATGTGATCCCAAGGTGACATTATGATAAATCTATCATTTCATCGCTAGAATTTGATAGGTTATAAGGTAATCAAATCTTGATAGATTGCATTGTTACTACTGTCCAAATGTGTCCATCACAAATCAAACCTGCTTAACGTTTTAACTCCAAAACTTTGTAACAAGTGTTAAATGTGACTATGGTCCACTAGTTACAAAACCAAGGCCTCAAACGTATTATGTAATTGTCATCAAAGGACTTTTGCTCTTCATTCAAGTAAATAAACTTGAAGGGAAACACCACCAAGTGGTTTATTGGACACCTACATGACTAAAAATAATAGCAAATTTATATTTGATTTCCATATGTCTAAGTGGTTAACGGGGAGGGAGTGTGTACTAGGCCTAGTTAAGTCATCATAAGTTTATGCTTTGGCAATAAAAATTGTTTAAGTCATCTTAAATCTTCCTATGTATAATTGCTAGGAGACTTTTGGTATGTTTTGAGGTAGGATGAGTGGTTGCATCAATGTTCTAGTTCTCTATGACAAGGTTTCAACATCTTCAAATAGTGAAGGTTAGTGCTCATAGTCATTTGAAACAACATTTTCATTATGTATGATGGTAGGATTTGATAACTTAAAAGAATTGGTTACCCAACAAACTTAAAGTTAAAAGAAACTTTTTCAGTTTAAGGGGTTAGCACTTTCTTTCATCTTTGCATATTGGTTTGATGCTTCAAACGATGCATTTCTTATCCCACTTCTATCATATTGTATTCCCATCCCATTGCAATTGTTGATAAAATTTCATATCAAATACCACATTCTTGAAGCAATTTTCTATGTTTTTACTGTTTTTCTGAAGTTCTTTTGTGTTGTATGGATCCGTACAAGCTTGAAATTCTCTGAGATCACTGGTGTAGATAAATATGTGTTCGTACAAGCTTGATATGGTTTGAGATCACTATCTTGTGGGAGAAAATAATCAAATATAGGGACTACCCTATTTTACCTATGTAAGTGTTTGAGGGCTAAATCAAAATGACATCCACCAATCCACCCACTATCTTGGAACTGTAACTCGGTGGATTAGTGTGCAACATGGTATGATAGAGGTTCATTACATTTAGGGGTTTGTTAAAGCAAGAAACTTGGCATTGAATTGATGCCCTAGGGCTGACAAGGGAAATTTTCTTGTGAATTTGTGGTTGTTAAGTCGAGGTTTGTCAATTTGATGGATATATTGGTAGAGTCATGGTGACACTATTTGATGGTCTAATCTCTACTTCAAAATAAAATATCTCTAACAACTCTAAGAGCTATAATGGGATGGCCACCATCTTAGGAAATATTCTTCATTCTCACTTTTAGGTGTTAAAATTTAACAATACCTTGATTGATGAAAAATCCCAAAGAGCCTTTCTCCATGGTATCCAAGTACACATAGCAGCAGTCTTCTCTTATACAGTTGGACATGATTTAAAGAACTTAGCTAGGAATTATTCATTTAACCTAAGGTTTTCTCATAATGCCATCATTGGAAAAGTATGATCAAATTCTTATATTATGAAGAATTGGCCTTTGTGCCTCTAGTAATCACTATAAATGTTTGTAAGGATAAAATGACTAATTGCATCAGGTAGGAGAGAATCAACTTTGAGTTCTTCAAAGATTATATTCCTCTATTCATAATTTTTAAGGGTTGTGTGTGGAGGAAGTTATCACTACCAATAAGGGAGGAGACCTTTCGTTGCATATGTTTGTGGTGGAGGTATTCAAGAAGAATTGTATGCCTCTATTTCCATTCATTAGATCTAGCTTAGCCTAGCATATAATTGGACTAAGTTTACAATTGCTTCAAAATCATGCAATGAAGGCTATGTGTGATGAAATCCTAGACCTCTGGGGGTGCCAATGTACAAGAAGATCTTTGGAAACTAGGCATGAAAATTACAGGTTAAAGAGAATGGGGGTGCCAAACTTATAGTACTCATTGTCCCTTGGTCATCGATTCTCCCTGAGTGCCCTCAACCTCATCCTCAACACTAGTATTGACCTTGTTTTCACTCCTCCAAACTCTTCCTTAGCACTGGTATTGACCTTGTTTTCATTCATTTGCTCTTTGTTGGTGCTAGTATTGACCTTGTTTTAACTCCAAACTCTTCCTCGATGTTGGTATTGACCTTTTTTTTACTCCTCCAAACTCTTCCTCGGCACTAGTATTGACCTTTTACTTCTCCAATTTGACGAGCTACAACTTGGTTTCGTTAGGTTTTAGAGTATGTTAATTAAATTGAAAATTATGGTGCCATTTAGCTAGGTTTTAATATTCCACAATATAGTTAAGTATATATTAGTTAAACATATATTAGCTATATTAGATTTATATTTTGTAGCTCATTCTTGTAGATTAATAATAGACATTCATATTCTTTCTTCATGAAAGTATATATTCTATATTTTCCTTGGTGTTATCCCGATGCAAAATATAATTAACATAATATATATTTAATATGATAGTAATATTAGATTAAATTATATATAATATAATTATATTTATAATTATATAATAGTATATATAGGCTTTTACCTGATATTTTAGAGGATTTTACCATTACACTACAATTGGTTTACCATTAAATAGCAATTGAAACTTGTTTTCCAATGACACAATAGTGGTTTCCAGGCATGAGATTTGTTTCAAGCTCAAATCTCACAATATATATAGCCTATTAGCTAATAGAAAGAGATATAGAAACTAAAAAGATACAGAATGAGAGAAAGAGATGAACTTAGATAGATAGGGAGAGAGAGAGAGCATGAGAGAGAAATGTAAGAGATACAAAGGAAAAGAGAGAGGGAAAAGAGAAACTAAATTTTGATTGGTTGTTTCATGTCAACAATCCAAGGATGGCATGTGTCCTTGGGGAGTTATGCTCAAGGTAGCATGCCATTTGATTAAATATATGATAATTCTCCTTTAAGACCTCTTCAATGTAACCATTGCACACTTAAGGAGACAAAGATAAATATAGGGAAGAAAATATAGAGAGAGAGGGAGATAATGAGAAACATACAAATAGAAAGGGAGACAAAGATATAAAGAGAGGTAGAGAGATAAAGAGATAAGGATGAATATATAGAGATATAGGGAGCATGATTGATATATCTCTCCCTGTTGCACTCTATCTCCCTAAACCCTAAACCCTAAACCCTAAACCCTAAACCCTCTTCTCTATCTCTCCTCCTCTACCTATCTATATCCCTTTCTCTCCCTCCCCCTCTCTATCTCCCCCTCTCTATCTCTCACCATCTCTAGTCCCTCCCTATCCCTTATCCATCAACTCTCTATCTCCACCTCTCTTCCTTTCTCTTCCCATATATCTCATCTCCATCTCTCTTTCTCTTCCCATATATCTATCTCTATCTCTATATCTCCCACTATCTATGTCCTATCTATCGTCCTCTCTCTATTCCATCTCTCTCTATCACCATTCTCTATCTCTTCCCCTCTTCTCTATCTCTCCTCTCTACCTATCTATATCCCTTTGTCTCCCTCCCCCTCTCTATCTCCCCCTCTCTATCTCTCACCATCTCTCCCTCCCTATCCCCCCTATCCATCGAATCTCTATCTCCACCTCTCTTACTTTCTTCTACGATTTCACTATATTAGCAAGGGATGGGTATGATATGGTTCTCAACAAATTGCTGCAATACAACATGAAGAAGGGTCTGTTGGAACTATACAAAATTTCAAAATTTAATAATGATTTACTCATGTAAATTTCTCAATAATAATTAACTACATTTTGAGTCAGAAAAGGATGCAATTGGCCCTACAAAATATAATTACCCACGGTCACCTTGTTCTACTCTTGAAAAATCCTTCTGATCAAATATATTGTGGAAAAAAAATCACATCGACATGAGCTGGTATGGGTCTTCTTGACCTTTTATGTGTTACAAGAACTCTTTAGCACATCGATGAGACATCAAAACTATTGTAGCAATCAGGATTACTAAAGAAGACATTGGGGAGATTGGCTTATGGTCTCATTGATGAAGATAATCTATTGGCAAGACAAGTCATCTTGACATGAAAAACATATGCTGGCCTAAACGTTTAAGTCTCACCGATGAAGTTTCATCGGCGAGACCATCATTTCTTTCACCGACAAGAGCATTGGGAATATATCGGCGAGACATGTGCAATTGGTGTAAATCCTAAATGTTCACCCAACCCACTAAGTTACACTGACATGAGGATATCGACAGGAGTTTTGGCGACATATTCAAGACCAAAAGAAAAGATATCGGCGAGACTTATAACATCAGAGGAACCATTGAATGTGTTAGCAATACTAAAAGTCAGGACGATGAAGAAATAAATGAGCCAAAATGATTTTTGGTGTGACTCTTGGCAATGTATATGGGAAAAATGTTAACATCAATAAGATGTGTAGAGTGTTACCCCGATCAACAGAGTATTTAGTGAACGTTGGTTGGGGCCTAATGTATAGATCGCCCAAAGTTTGAAGGTGTCTTGCTGATCAGTTCATTTGATGTGTTATCAGTGAGAATTATAACATTGGAGGAACCACTGAATGTGTTAGCGATACTAAAATTCAGGCCGATGAAGAAACAAATGAACCAAAATGATTGTCGAGGTGAATCTTGGCAAAGTATACAGGACAACTATTAACATTAGTTAGATGTGTAGAGTGTTACCTCGATCAACAGAGTATTCAATGAACATTGGTTGGGGCCTAATGTATAGATCACCCAAAGTTTGAAGGTGTCTTGCCGACAAATTCATTTGATGTGACAGTAAGGAATTCAAAAATAGGTTACATTCATGCCTGGAGTTAAAACATTAATGGCACCACGAAGTACAGGTAATTTCATAAATTGAAAGGAAATCGTTGCAAAATGAACATTGTTGCGAATTGGTAGAGAAGGAAACGAGGAGACAAACAAAGGGCTAGAGAATTGTTTCAATTGAAAGACCTTAATAAAAACCAGTAAGTCCTCTTCATTTTAAATTTTTCATTTCTACAATTTTAAGCGAGTAATATAGAAGCCACCAGCTCGGGGAAGTTGAAAGGTAGAAAATAAAGTGAGAGCAATCACCCTAAGAGTAGGAAGCAAAAAGTTGAGTCTAGAATTGAGCCGAAGGGTGCTGAATAAAATTTGAATTAGGATTTAATTGACCAATTGCCTGGCTCTGAGCCCAGAGGTAGGCGCTTTGTGCAATTGAGGGCGGAAGTGGAAAAATTAAATGCAAGCACATAGGAGACATTTGGACCCCAATAAGAGGCTATGAATTGTTTAGATTCCACTTTCACTGAAGAGATTGTTTTGAGCCAATTTGTAATCCGTGGCATCTAAATTTGGGAAAGATGGTTTGCCCTAATGTGTTTGTTAATATAGAGTTGGTAAAATTGTTGGCCACCCACTATGACTCAAAAATTAAGGCCATATGCAGACCATATGGGAAAACCTTCATATACATATTAGAGGCTTCAATAAGTGAGGTTTTTAAGTTGGAAGGGTGGAGTAATGAGAAAATTGTGAATGAAGAGTTGGAAAAGGAATTTTGGAGAATGGACACCACTTACAAGGGTTGGAGGTTGCTCTTACATAGAATCAAACAAGATGGTAAAACTGTCCCACTTGACGATGGTGAGGGGCCTCCATTCCATGTGGACTTATTCGAGACCTATATGAGATATACCTATTTCTCAGTAGGACAAGTGTTGGGTATGGAAGTTCCTGAGTATATGTCCATTGTTCCCATGGTGATTGCAGTTGACATTCAATGCCATAATTCTAGGTTTTTTGACTATGCTTCATTTGTCTCCAAGGAACTTGACTTAGCATTGATGGCAATAAAGAATAAATCCCCTGTTCTGCACCTTAGGCATTATTCTCTTTTAATGCATCTAGTATTGTACTTCAGACAAGAGTTAGGGATTTTGCCAGAAAAGTTGAAGGTTTCACAGTTTGATAAATAGGGAAAATTGTTACCCATTCAATTGTGGACTGGAATTTGGGACAATAGGTTTGCTAATTCTAGTTACCTATATTTTGAAGAATATTTTGTAAATCCAATATATGAATTCTATAGTCATCCTTGTGCACACTCATTTTTTGATGAAATAAAATGCTTCCTCAGACCTAAGGACTTTAATGGACCAATTGATCATAATTGGGGAGACTGGTATTGCTTGGAAGATGCTACTATTGTAAGGGTGTTTGGTTTTGAGGATTCTCCATTCATTTTTCCTAAAATAGTCCCGGATAGGATTGCATATTTGGAAATAGTAAGACAAATGGATTTTTCTAGTTTCATGAATTTTGGTTCATTTGGGAAACATGCATTTATGCCTAGTACTCTGTGCTTTGGTGATTTTATTGTGCTTGCAAAGGAAGGATATGATTTGATCCTTGAAAAATTAAAGCAGTATAATATGAATAAGGGTCCACCAAGAAAAGGTTTTGATCAGAGGGATATATCAATTTTGAAAGAAAAAGGATAAACTTTAGAGGATATGATCATGTGCCTTATCAGTTTGATGACATGATTAGAAATTTGGAGGCAGAGGAAAGAAAGAGAGTGATGGAGGAATACAACCAAGGGTTTCTGGATATAGGGTTCCCTTTTTCTAGAGATGAGGAATCTGGAGAAGATATGCCATGAGACCTACCTAGTAGGATTTCTAGATTAAAAACTCAAGTTACAACTGCCCTCCTAGAGAACCAAGTGTTGAAGAGAGCCAAGATACAAACACCAGAGAGATGGCATATAGGTCATTTGTATAAACAAAAGGGAAAGGAGATAAGGGAGACAATTTAGATCTTTCTTGTATAAACAAAAGGGCAAGGAGATAAGGGAGACAATTGATAATATTACACCAATCAATGAGGAGCAACTACTAAATAATTTGAAATTAATTGTGATAGAGAAATGGTTAATATGACCCCCGGTAAAGGAAGGAAAATGTTAGAGGATGCTAGAGTTATGATCCTTCCAGGGTTGGATTTGAATTCTGCATTGGTCTTTGATAGCTTCTTAAAGGATAATAGTGCCACACACAAGCTTAGTCCAGAGGGGGTGACAAAAATATATGTTGGATCCAAATATAACCTGGATGAAGGAACACTCATGATATGGGCCTTGTATCCATCTCATGGAAAGTCAGTGGTGATTGATACTAAGAAAGCATTTGGACATGTCATGACTTTGAAGGTTGGAGAGGTAGATCCTGTGGCGATTGCAGACATTGGGATTAATGTGGCAAAACTGAATAAAGCCCAAATACAAATGTTGATCAAAGAAAAGGAAATGTACAAAATGAGTAATGAAAGGATCATGAGAGAAAATGATAATTTGAAGGACATGCTAGGAGTCACAATGGGGCCTCCTAAATAAATAACACATGGTGAAAGCTCACAAGTAAAAGATCATTGGGATGAGTCAACCACATATTCACAAGGTAAATATGATACACTCGCTGCAATAATTAGAAAAAGGCAGGCCAACTTAATGATTTGGTTGAATAAGCTATGGGGAGCATATTCAAAGAACCATGTTATAAGGTAGGAACACAAGATAATTGATGGAAGGATTCAAATTTTTTTTTGAGAATTAAATGAAAGAGATGTTCCTGACAATGTGGCCATTGGTATGGGTGACCATATTATAAAGAAACACAGGGACCTTTATGAGGAACTGTGAGAAGATGCAAACGGGCTGGTTGATGTTACGAATATGGGACTGCCTACACTATTTGAAGATGGAGAAAAGTTGAAAGAGAAAGCCAAGTGGATCAAAGAATGTGAATTGATGCTGCAGAGAATTCTGGAAAATGCTACAGGGAAGGATTCAACATTGGACGAGAGCTACAAGTAGAAATATTAGCCAGGAATGCATTAGGATATGTCGATACTCATGAATGACATGGTTATCTACATCATTTATCAAATATTCATCTATGGATAAATAGAGCGTAATCTCTCTCTTTTTAATTAGTTAAGTAAAATAAAACATTTGTGAAGGGACATGTTCCTTCCAAGTTTTGATGTATCTATATCTCTTCCGTAGTAATGCAATATATATATGCATTAGGAGATATTTAGTAGATAGCTTTCTAGCAAAATGCTTTCATATACAAAGACTCAGATGCATGTATTTTGATGGAGTAAATGAAGATATCTAAGTTGCAGATTAAGATTTTGGTATCAACTATTTGTTAAATTTATGCAGTTATTTGATTGTCTCCATTCTAATGCTTCTCTACTATTTAAATTGATATAACAAGTTTATACTCTGTTTATCATTGTACATTTGCTATATATGTGTGATTTGGTTATTTGGTTCTCTCAAGTAGGGATTAAAATATTTTAATCAATCACAACAATTGGTAAGTGTTTGTTGGGTTAATCAAAAGAATCACATAACTAGAATTTCCATTCTATCTCAAGAAGAGTTTGTCAATTATTCACTTGCACGTTTACACAAGTTGTAAACAATTTATGTGCCTGATAGTTTGAATTATATGTGTTGAAGACTTTATTATTTCAATTACATTAATTTATGGATATGTCGTATCTATAAAACTACAAAACCATATGCTCTTTGCATTTACACTTGCATTTAGAAATACACATTTATATACATAGATATAGATTTCTTTAATGATATGTTGCATTTATTGTTCTAGGAGAGCATCCAGTAATTGTATTTACATTTACATTTTCAAATACACATACATACATACATACATACATACATACATACATACATACATACATACATACATACATACATACATATATACATACATATATGTGTGTGTGTGTATGTACATATCATTTATATTCAGTGTTCAGACACAACGCATTATGTCTGCACATGGATATAAATTCATAAAATTAGATCTCCCATAAGTCAAATATAAATCTATCAAGAAATTAATATCAAATAGATAATATAATCGCATAACTCATACATTTCAATGTCATTGATCTTCTTCTTCATCCAACTCTTTGTCTGTATCATCCAATCCAGATTCGACATTGTAAGGATTGGTCATATCATCATCATCGTCATTGATATCAGTTTCGAAAATGTCATCATCCACACGGATATCATCTTCATGAACATTAACTACTGCATCATCATGATCTAGTTCCTCCTCTCTGACATCTTTTTCAAGCACATCATCAACTAATTGTTGATCCTGATCATCATCTACATCATCTTCTAGTTCTTCAATATATTCTTCTTCCACCACATTATACTTTACCAGCCTTCCTCTTGGATCATGTCTAACAAAAAATGACCAACCTGGTTTATCTGAAACCTCTGAGTAAAATACCTCTCACATTGGCTTGGAAGAACATAGGGCTCATTTCCAGCTCACTCGATCGACCTTGTATTAACCATGGTAAATCCATTATCATGTTCAATAACGATTCTCTCGGGATCATTTTCATTCAATCGTAGTCTATACCATAGGACGACGAACAAAACTAATTTGAAGGACTTAAAGTCACACTCAAGTATATCATCCAAAATCCCATAGTATCAATTTTTTGAGACTTATGGATGTATGTCGCTTCTAGATGAAACATTAGTCACTTGAAAGACTGCAGTTATACTAGAATCACAAGTTTTCTTCATGTCATCCAACTTTTTGATTCAAAATTTATGACTATTGCACCACATAGACTTGTGGTGTTTCACTTGCAATACGTAAAAATTATTGCAATATCGTCAATTGGTAAACATATTTATTCTTGGTCGAATGTATGCAAAGAAAAAAATCTCAACATATATATTGGTGCAGGAGCAGCTAGATCTTGTAAATGCCTTCAAAAGGATAATATGTTAAAATTACATGTTCAAGTATAAATTTGTGTGTCAAGGCCATGAAAAGGATAATTTGAATGTAATCAAATCATAAAAGAAGTCACTAGGAGGTGAAAATGCAAAAAAAATGCAAATAATGCAATATTATGTAAACAAAAAGGCATAAATCAAGCATATTAGGAGATAAGAGGTAGTTTGAACTGATGAGAAGTTATTAAAGGAATTTATTAAGAGGGAAAATTTATAAAAAGCATGGAAAGGTGTGGAAGAGCAGAATCTTGAAATTCTTGTAACAAAATCTTGAATAAAAGCCCTGTTTTTCTGAGTTATCAAGCATTCTTTCTATTTCTCCTAGCTTGTATTGCTAATTTGGTAACATACAAGAGTTAGTTCTTGTGTAATATCATTTGAGAAAGAGTACTTTTCATTGTCAAAGAGTCTGAAAGTTAGTTTTTAGCAACAAAAGAATCAAAGACAATCCTGTGTCTCGGGTAGAGTTAGTTTCACTGTGATTTTGAGAGTCCCTAAAGAAGTTTAAGGCCCATCCCACTGATGCAATCTTGGTAGAAATGGTGGGATGGGATAAGTAGGGTTACCTTTATGTGATTTTTTTTGTGTGAGTGTAGGGTATCAAGAATATGGTGCTGTCTTGCTGATTTAAAGTTTTTTTTTTTGAGTTTTCCTCTTGAAAATGAAGGTTTCCAGCAGGTTATTGGAGAAATAATGTATGCATGTCCAAGGAGATGCTTCTAAAGGAATTTTCAGACATAATGGAGCATGTTTCAATGGTTTTATGGAGCATTGGAGACTTGTAAGGGTGATAATCACAAAACCCTCACTGTTTTGGGTGTTTCCAGCCTAAAATTAAGGGTTTGTTAATACACTTTCTAAATGGGTCTTTCAATCTTTGAAAGTGGATAATTATGGTGTTTTGTGACCTTTACTTTGACTGTTTGAGGTTTTCTAACAATTTGGAGTTGGAAAAAAGGTGGATGCTTTGTAAAATAGTCCTATTCTAGTAGCCTTTCTTGGGAGTACAGTCTGAAATCTGCTAGTTTCTCCATTATAAATCATTCTGAGTTTTTGATATGATGATATGGGCATTAAGAAGTCTCTAAATGTGCCTTTGGATCTTATTTTTGAACCTAGTGTGAGTGGTTCACCCGATCTAGGGTATGGAGGTCTATTTGTTAATTAATGTTTAGATTTCATGGACAATGGAAATCTGTGTGTACAGGGAAGTGAGTGACCTTAAATACTTGAACCTTGTCATTTAGATGGAGTTACCGTAGAATTTATGCTTGAATAAGGTTGTAAATGAAGTGCATATTATTTTCAGAATGATGATTCTATTGTGTGTCTTGGTAACTTTACAGAGCAGGTATATCTGATATTTATACACTGATGTATTGAATTGATTTATGTCAAAACATGATGGATCTTGTGTCTTGAAGGACTGATTAACTAGTTGATAGCAAGAAGGATTGGTCTTTGTTACTTTTCCTTGTAAGGAAAATCAATTGGAGCTATTTGAGAAGTTCAGACTGTTTTCAATGATTGAAGTTTGGTTATTGACATTTTGGAATATGATTTAGAATAAGTGTTTTGTTGCCCTGAGGATATGATGTATATAGGAATTTGAAGGATTGGTAATTGGTTGTGTAGCAAGTGAGCATAATGTGTTGCCTTATGAAAGGCTGAGAGAATGCATAGATGTTGATATGGTGGTTGAGAATGATGTGAATCTGATTGATTGAGTCAAAGTCTTCTAATATGGTTTTTTCTTTGAATGAGTTAATTGGAATACTGATAATGACATATGGTTTGTTGAAATTGGAGTGCTAACTTGTTTCCTTGAAGTCTTCTAGAATTGAAGAATAAAAAAAAATTGTATGAGTTTTGAGGAAAAATAAAGTGAATTAATAATTTGATCTTCTCTTGATTCTGATTGGGTTTGATTTACCCTCATGAAATGATGTTGTTGGTGTTGTTGTTGGATCCTTTGCATCATATATACATCAATATAATTGAAAATAATTAAATAATATGGGTGATTAATATATTTATACGTACCTATTTATCTCTTAAACCATATGCTAAATCAATTTCCCTTTGTGTAACATTGGAATCTCCATTACGATGAGATTCTTTAACCAATGAAGCTGCACCTTCCCATGTTAATGCGTGACCAGATTGTTGAAATCGTTCAATCCATACCATCATTCAATCAAGATTGTTTGTGACATACAAATGTACTGCATCCCACTTTAGACCAACTGTATAAAAAAAATTGAAATTCACAAATGATGTATAATTAGTTTATTACCATGGTATACGACCCTAATTTATAATTGATGCATATTGAAGATTAATAATTAAATAAGTACAATATACATAAAAACCATATGTAAAATGTATTCTAATTAATCTCAATGACCATCTTATAATTAAATCTCACTTTTCTCAATCTACCTTACCCCATCAGGTACTCCCCTTCGAATTTGTTAATGGAGTTGGGATCCCAAATGCGATCTACATGGATCTTTGTTGCAAACTTAGGAAGATATTCACTAATGTACACCATGGTCCGGTATACCATATATCCCTCCACCATAGAACCCTTAGGATGTGCTCTTTGTCTAACCAAAGACTTCAAAAATTTCAAGTGCCTCTCAACCATCCACATTGACCTTGTGTGTATAGGTCCACACAATTCAATCTCCTAGACTTGGCGTATGAGTTAGTGTTCTTGTGCATTGAAAAATGTTGAAGGTAGACACTTTTGCATTTCACACATTAGAAAAGGAATTTTTCTCTTCCAATAATTTATATCTTCTTTATGGATTTCTTTGGATGACAACCATCTACAAGTGATTCAAGGCACAAATATATTAACGAGATTAACAAAAATATACAATATATTACATAACAAGTAAAACAAATGGAAATTATAAGATCTATACAACGAATTAAACAAATATCACTACTTACCTCATGTATTTTCCAAGATCATATATAACTTGCTTGACATTGTTGTCAAAGTTTTTTGGGAGAGATAGAGGTAGAACGTACTGCAACAATTATAAAATGATCTTTTCATTATTTTTCCAAAAGTAGTAAACATAATATACTGAAAATTACATGCAGTATACAAGTGTATATAACATACCAAATTAATTACCTTAATGAAGGTATGTCAATCGTGAGGTTTCATCCCTGACCCAAATTCACCTTTCTTTGTTATGATATTGTTTATGTTCATAGCAAATCCTGTGGGAAATCAAATTTTTTGTAGGACTTTTTTATAGCATTGCTTTACTGCTCCATTAATAACCAAGAAAGGGAACTTATATTAATTTGGTCTCCATCGCTATTCAATTGAATGATATTTTTCATTGCATGATTGGCTTCCTGAATGTCACTACAAATTTTGATATTTTTTTCTTTGTCATGCCTTCCATCTAATATTTTCCATAATGTTTCTGTTATATTGTTTCCGATATGCATTGTATCAAACAAATGCACAATTTTTAGCTGCTCATAGTAGGGAAACCTACTAAAGTGTCTGGGAAAAATTTTCAGTCTCTATGGAAGCCAACCATTAATGCCTTGACGACCTTCATGAAGCATATAAGTTAAACAAATTAACAAAAACAATCATTGTCAATTACAACATGAGTAAACACAACAAAATATAAAAATATAAATTCCAAACATATCATATATGATAGATAAAAATTTTGATCCAATGTATAACCTTGACGATTAATTCTATTATATTCCAACTTCCATAGGCGAGGTTTCATTCTTCGTGGTTTTGATGTAGTCTCTTCTTTCCCATTGAAAATATGTTTTTCAGTAGTTTGATACTTACAATTTTTGTGGAGGAAGTGCCTATACTCATCAAGCACTTGCTTTCCTAAAATTGTTGAATGACGAGATTTCATCTTTGGACCACAAATTGGACATGCAAATTTTCCCTTTGTTTGAAGACCTGCAAGATCATATATAATTGGATTAAATATGCCAATTTTCATAATTATATATAATGAATAGATTATTTAAAAAATATGCATGATATCTACTTCATAAAATTAAATATGGTTAAAGTGCAGTCGAATGTTATAACATACCACAAAAATGTGTTAGCCCTGGGGCATCATGAATTGTCCATACAAGCATTACATGGAATTGAAATTGTTTTTGTCTTATTGGTCTAGAGATGCCATACATAGTGATGCCATTCCATAACTTTATTAACTCGTCAATAAGAGGCTTGATAGATACATTCATATCTTTAACTTGGTACTTACCTAGTTGAATGAAAATAAACATTACATAATTATTATAACCATTTTACTATAATATATATAAATTAATGTACATGACTATTAAATAAAAAAAATATAAGTCATTATGCAACAAATAAGACAAATGAGATGCTACTACATTAAAGAAAATTGATGTAAACAAATACCTGGAACAATCATTGATAGCATTATGTGCTCCCTCTTTATTGACATCCATGGAGGAATGTTATTTTTGATAACAAAAGTAGGCCACACCGAGTAAATAGATCTCAACTCTCCAAATGAATTGACAGCGTCTGCTGCCAATGAAAGCCTGAGATTATGAGGTTCTTCTTTAAAGTGTGGCCATTTTTCCTCCATGTCTCTAAATGTAGAACCATCCGTAGGCATTCAAAGAATGTCATTTCCACTTCTATTTCGTGCATGGTAATCCATAAATTGCGCTAAGCTTTCACACCTAAATAATTGTTGCATATGTGGAATAATGAGAATATAACAAAGAACCTTGTGAGGCACCTTTTTCATTAGTTGATTTGTTCGATCTCTACTAATATGACATTCTAGGCATTCTATTGCAAATTCATGTTGTTTATGATATTAATATGATCATTGGGACATGCATCTATTGCTTGATACTCCATTCCAATATCTTTCATAATGCTAGATAAATCTCGGTATGAGCGAGGTAAAATATTTGATGGTGGTAACAAAAATTCACCAATCAATATACAACAAAAAAATATGTTAATATAAAGAATATTAATGGTACATATTTCATCCTTTATTTACTAGTGATGAACTAATAACAATTAAAATAGATGAAAAAATATGACATATATGACATACCTTAACATTTGTGAGATTGCTATGTTGGATAAACCATTCATAACCTTCAAGTTCACCAACAAAAATACAATAGAGAGAAGAGTTGTTTGGGAGCCTTCATAAAGGGGCTCGTATGCCTTCTCAAGTACAAGTAAATAATGAACATCATCAAAGTCATCTTGATCATCATGATTAGCTATGCCACTAAATGTGTCATGGATCAATGTATTTGTACTATCATCTTCAACTGTGTTTTTTGGTGCATGATCATCTTCTTCCATAGGATCATTATCTTCACCTTCAATATTCACAGCTCCATGTTCCTCCACTTACAAAACCACATTCTCTGGGCCGTGATAATCCATATCATCTGCCCTAGGGCACCCAACCTTTATAATAATGACAGACACAAATAAACCATGATCATGATCAAGTGATTTTTATATATATAAAAATTGTTAAAACAATATAAACATTTACAAATTCAATCAATATAAACACATATAATGAACAACTTACCGATGGACGATAATCATGCCCCCCTTCAACGTGACCATGCTGCCTACAATGTTTCTCGGTTGTTGTGATTAAAAGTCTTATCGTCTTTAAGCCCTTGCAATTATTGCAAGGACAATAACATTTCCCATCACCCTTTCTTTTCAATCTAGCCCACATTCTAGCAACTATCTCTTCATTTTGTTCTGGACTAATATTATCTAACATGACTTTTCTTTACCAAGCTTTAATATTTAGATCTTCAAAAACTATCAAACTCACATTCCAATAATTTTTAATCATAGACAGGTAACAAAATCTAATAATTTTGATACTTTACACCAAAAAAATTTGGCATGCAACCACCCCTGCAAAAGAGAAAATAGCCTCAAGTTAATGACCCCAAAAAACACTTTAAAATGGTAATTACAAAACTTATTAAATTCTGATTTTACTATGATTTCCAACCGTTAGACTCCTAAAATCAGAATATTGAACTTGCACAACAAAATCTGGAAATGAAATCTGATGAGATGTTGCTTTAAAATATGATTTTCAAACTTGGAAGTACAAATTTGACTTCACAAATGAATTCTGGAAAAAGACAATGACCACCCTCAACCTGGCGATATATTCTTGAATTTTTTCTGATTTTTCCCAAAAAAATTGTCCTTAGTTCTCCACAAACTGTCGCAAGTAGAGCAAATTCACAAGTATAACAAAACACTATTGCAATAAATAGGCGAACTCACTTTTATTTATGTCGACCACATTTTTTTTATTTTTCTTTTTCTGATTTTGAATGTTTGTCAAAATTTCGATGAGACTGTGTGTCGAACTTTCGACGAAACCCAGGTTCGTCAAAATTTTGACGAGTTTCGGGGATAAAATTTTAAAAAATTGAAAATTACACATCAAATCCCAACAATACATCAAATTATACATCTTTCGTCAAAATTTTTTGTCGGATTTTGTAGTCAAATGAGTTAGTGTGTGAAAGGATAGTCCTATGTCCTTTTGAGTAGTGAATGTGAACTTGATGATAGAGAATGGGAAAGGAAAAAGGAAAGGAAGAGATAGAGATAAAGATAGAGTTGAAGGCAAAGGATGGAACCAGATGAAGACAAATGAAGATTCAAGAGAAACAAAGAGGAAGCAGTCTAAGGAAGATTTGAAGTTGTTTTGTTTTGTAGGTACAAGCAAAGTTGAGACAATAAGTTTCCAAGGGACTTGGAATTTTTTGTTGGTTGGTTGTATGGTGCAGGAGCACCTTGGTCATTAAGTTCCTTTCATAGGAAAAAATGTAAAAATTGAATGCTCAAGTGTAAATCTTTGTAAAAGGTCATAAATAATGTAGTTAAGTCATTTAATGGGTTTTAGGAAGTCAAAATGAAGAGAAAAGAAAAATTTGAGAAATTACAAAAGTTGCCAAATATGTAAAATGTAAACAAAGCAAAAAATCAGAAGATGAAGATTCATAGGTATAAAAGGAAGGGATAGGTCAATGTAGGCAGTTGAAAAGGAAGTTATTGCTTGGTAACCATCTATATCAGGCTTGGCAAAGGCGAGTAAAAGAATATTTTTGTATTCTTGAAAACAAATTTTGAAATAAAAGCTCCTTGTTCAATATTTGCATCATTCTTTCTCTTGTTTTAGTCCTTATAAGAATTGCACAGTAGTTTATAAGACTTATATTCATTCTATTTTCTTAGAATAGAGGGCTAACAATCAAATTGAAGTTGATTTGAAGACTTTTATCAGATTTAGAGAAAGGAAAAGAATGAGTTTTTTTTGAAATATGTCTGAGAGCCTTTAGTAAGGGTTTTGAGGGTCAAATAAGCACTTGATGTCTACTCCACCGTATTAGGATATGTAGAATAGTGGAGTAGCCTAAAATAGGATTTTTTAAGTTTTGATTGTGTGTGTAGGAACATGGAAGACAAGAAACATGTGTTTGGTTGTTTTATCAGAAAATATTTTTTTTTTCAATGGAAAAAGATGGCTACAAGTTGGTAGATGTTGAAGAAATATGCATGAAGGCTAGTGGATGATTCCTTGAGTATGTACAAACATTTCCTGACCTATTTGAAGTAGTGGCTAAGTATTAAAAGGCTTGGGAAGGATATTTTTTGTAAACCCTTGTTTTGTGTAGACTTCAAAGGCATACAATGAGGGTTTGTATTTTATGATCTTTGGAAAGACTGAAGAGACCTAAAATATGTGGATTCATTCATTTTGTGATCTAACTCAGTTCTTTTTTGGGTTGTGAGATGATTTCAAGGTGATTCATGGGTAGTTTCTTTGCATTATAAACCCATTTGATGCATTTTTAATGTGGGACAGTTAGTTTTCTGATGTTTTCTTTTAAACAATAGTAATTGAAATTGTAATATGTTTAATGTGGATGTAGAGGTTCCCTAAATGTGCAATTAGTTGTAATGACACAAAGAGGATTGAAGGTTGATATCCGATTTAAGGGTTTGTTGTCCTATAAGAGTATAAGTCCTTGGGTGTATAGGTTTGTTTTGACTGATGAAATAGAGTTGAGTTGCTATGAATTTGTATTGAATGTGTCAAAAGGATGATAATGAAAATTTCTAAATGATTGTACAAAGGTTAGAAGGCAAAATATGTTTTTTTGGCTTATTTGGTTTAATGGTTCCAATGTGCAAGAAGGAGTTTTGACTGCAAAAGGAAGATGAACTAATGGATTGACATTGGTAAGTGAGTGCACTAGTTTTTTTTAGTCTCAATATGGCGATAACAGTGTCTTGGAAGTCTGTGAATAGGATTGAAGCATGAATGATTTGGTTTTATGGTTATTTTGCCTTGTAAAGAAAGTTGAATTGATGAGTGATTTGTTGAATAACGAAGAGTTGTTTGGTTCAGTGAATTCTAATAAGGTTTTGGATTTGTTCCTATTATAAAGGTGTTGGTACTAATGAGTTTGGGTCTGATAAAAGGTTTGGAGCCTAAGTTTGATGATTAAAGCTTTGTGAAATAGAGAATCAAGTGAAATTGTGTGGAAATTTTGATGAAAAACTAAGTGAAATAATGGTGTTGTTCAATTTGATCTTCTCCAATTGTGTTTGGGACTGAAGTTCCCTGATGAATTGAAGTTGTTTATAGATGCTCTTGCATCATTTTTGAAACAAAACAATGTATTTTTTCACTTTTTTCAAGAGCCATATGCAAGATTCTTAAATGAATTCAATGAACAATTTCTTATTTGTTTCCAGATTTAAATGGCCTGATGCAAATTTATAAATGTAGTTGGAATGTAAATATGACCTAAGGTGACTGAAATTAATCGTATTGCAACCTAAAAAGAAATATTGTATACAATTTTTATGGTTTTTATAATGTAAAAATGAATGCCTAAATGAGTAATGCAACACAATGCAATGCTACACCTAGATATAGGATGATTTGCCTCAAATTTTAGAAGGTATATAATGTTTACATGCCGATTTCACCAAAATGAAATGAAGAAAAAGTGAAGCCTCAAGATTTTACCCCTAAGATTTGGGCAGTTTTTCTAAATGTATTTCATTAAAGAATTGAGGTAGCAAGGGTTTGATAGATTTGGACAAGGTATAAGATTTACTTACAACCTAAAAGGTTAGTCAACTTGCTCTTGACCAAGCCTAAAATGATTTTTGGAATGAAATGCAACTAAATGATTAGGCCAATGATGCAATTGACTATTCTAATGCAAATACAACTGACACAAAAAAATTGACTTCAAAAACAAACTAAGCAAAGTACTGCACACATGTCATATGAATTTGGGGTTGAAATTAACGACCAAGTTGCTTGGGGAAACTATGTCCTAGTTGAGCAACTTTAGATATGTTTTCATAGTCCCCTAGTGTCAAATTAGAGCCTTCATTTTCCACTTTTCACATTGTCAAATCTTCATCAGTTGTCGGGATAATTGAGTTTCCACATGTTGTCAAGGTGTAGGGTTTGATTGCAACAATGAATAAATGATAGGAATCTTCTACCAATCTTCTTAAAATTTGAAACATGTACATTTAAAGAGTGAGGAAGAGTTGTGTCATATAGGTGTTTGTCTCAATCAAACCCTGTGTTGGTGTTTCCACCTCCATAATGGAAATGTTAATAAAAATATAGTTTAATGGCAAGTGAATGATGAATCAACACTAACCTACAATTTACCATTCAAAAATGACTTCCTTGAAGGATTGAAGTCATGCACATCTTCTCAAGGCTTGATTTTTGTTGTATTGATTTGGTTTGAGACCTACAAGAGTTAGATCTCATAAAAAATATGATAACATAAACATGAATAAACTGACATACACTTTGACATGATGCTTTGATATTGAATTTCTGTAATAAATATCTAAAATATTGCTCTTGAATTGCTTGATAATGTTCTTGACAATAATTCTTGCTATTGATAATGCTTGATCATAAATTCTTCTACTTAGTTTTCAAATGGTGAAATAATTATATATTTATATGTAATTATTCTAATTTCACAAAAAATAAATCCTGATAGCTAACATTGGACATTTAAAATTAAAATAATAAAATGCCACCCATGACATATTCAATTTTGGAGGAAAAAGAGGGGACTAAGTCGCCCTAGGAAACTAGGTCCCAACCCTATTTTGCGGGACTTAAGGTGTCGGGGGAAAATATTAAATGAATTCTTAGATTTTCTACATGCAATTTGTTGATAAATGTTAAAATGGGCCATAGAGTGCAGGATTTTTGAAATTAGGTGTTCAATTAGGTCCATACATTTAGGGGGAGAAAAACATATTGTGAAATTTTCATGGGTGGAAATTTACGACGCTAAAGGTCTTTGCATGTATGCACATCATATTCAAATGCATTATTAACATGAAGAATTTTTTTCCATCTTATCACTGATTATTCCTTTTTTTCTATTATTTGTTTCTTATTAACTTTACCAATATGTTTTTCTATAATGTTAAGTTTTAGCTACAACTTCTTATCCCTACCATATTTTTAACTATAAATCTTACACTTGCATTCTATTGGAGGTTCATCTTTGTTTGCAATCTCCATTGGTTTAATGAATGGGTATTTTGACACCCAATCAATTTGAACATTCATTGTCATATCCCACTCATGCTTCATTTTTTATTTGGATTTTATTTTCCCCTTTCACGCAAGATCTACATATTCCTCATCACTTGTTGAGGTTGGTTTATTACAACTACCTTGGGTAACAACATCTATAAGTGTGGCATTAATATCCAAGTCAATTAACTCATTCTGATTATCTTATGAAGTATTGGTCCTTGTTTGTTAATATTTTTTGCAAGTGTTAATGTTGTAGCTCCATTCTCATTTGATGGGCCACAAACATTAGCAAAGTATGACATTATGAATCTATGTTTTGATGACCTCCCTTCACCACTTTTAGGAAACTTGTTCTTGATCAACATATCTCATGAGATCAAAGCTACAAAAATATTTAATTTTGTTTAAGACAAAATCATAGAAAGATCCCTAGCTCGAGATGTTGATCCTTACTAAATATCATCTATAAGAATGAAGTAAATATGACAAAGAGATAAACAATATTATAACAATATATAAAGAAATCATCACTTACCTTTACGTTTTCATTGATTCACTAATGTGGCAATGCCTACAATTGTAACTTTCCTATGATCTAAATCGAGAGCTCCAAATTGAAAAAATATGCAAGAGATTAATTAGAGTTTCATTGTATGTATATCAATCCATATTTGGTGAATTCTGTGGGATTTTAAAATGGTATAGTAATAATATGACAAATTTTGCATGATTAATCATGCTAGGTTAGGTGATATTTACCTTGCAAAGCTAAGTCATTTTTATGTTTCCATGTTTCTTAGAAAGTGTCCTAGGGAACATGTGAGAAATGTATTTAATATTGGAAATATTATAATTTAATTTTCAAGAGAAAATTTAATGTTGGGAATGTGAAGGGTCTTGACTGGGTTGTCAAATTTGGAGAGAAACAGGGGTTTGTTGGTTCTCCATTTGGAAGTTGAACAATCATCAGAGTATCTTGAATTCCAAAAGTTGAAGGGGCTATAGGTTAGGCATCCATGTTGAATCCTTGTTCACATTCATTAATTTATTATCATGACTCTTGGTTTTCTAAGAAAGGTGCATGCAAGTTTTTGCAAGTGGCTTTGGCAGCTCTTGTTTTGATTTACCACTATGGTTTTTCCTCCCACAAGTTCTATAAATTGAAGCATTGAGATGGTAGTTGCATCTTATCTTATTTGCAAGTGTATGCAAGCATCTAGGTTGTAGGAGATCAACAAGGAAGTGTATTGTGGTGTATCTCTCTTGTGAAGATAAATAATTTACTTGCCCTCTTTTCTCGTGTGGAGTTCTTCTAAGGGTTTCTCCATGTAAATCTGGTGTCATATTTGTTTGCTAACTTTTCTATTATGGTGAATGTGTAATCACATGTACATATAATTAGATTTTGGTAATCTATTTTGATATTTGAATACACATACATAAGTTAATATTGCAACTTAGTTCGACCTTATTTTCAACAAATTAGACCTCGATAAAATACATACATTGTAATTTTCAAGGTAATTATGGACCTAGGATTAGCATGGAGTTATAATGGTATTGAAAAAATGGGTCCTCATATGTAGTGAACTTTTAATGGTATTAGTGAAATGGATCGTCATACACAGTGAAATTTAATGGTATTGGTGAATACATGGGTAGATTATACCATGTTAGAATAGCCAAGATCTGATTGCAAACCAGAAAATACCTTCCACAGAAGAGGAAAACGAAAAAGCAAGAGATTGCATAAAAACATGCAATTTGATATATTCGAAAAGATCAATTAATTACAAAATATTATTTGCTTTATAAAAGCAAAGATTCCTAAACCTAATCTTATCTTGAGCAACAAGATAGCTCGATAAGATAAAGATAACATCCTATATCCTAGGAAATAAATATGCCTAAGTAAACTTATGCAAATGTGTAATTAATAATTAATTACACCAACACCCCCCCATAAGTGCAACTTAGGGAGAAGTAAATTATTATGCAAATATGAGTCCCGGCAACAAGGCCTGATCAGGTACTCATGTACAAATGCAAAGAGAGAGAAACCCCCCCAATGAGATGAACTGCTGCGAAGAATCACTGGAAGAACTCTGTAGAGTAACACTGGAACTTGATATAGGCAAGCAAGAAAAATATTCTTCTGTATACTACTGAAACCGGATGAGAGTCACTGATTGACTCAAGGAATCATGATTAAAGCAACAGAAGACCCGATGCCACGGAACACTCGAAAACTCCAAACTGGATCAACTCTGGAATCTGTAAGCAACAGTAGATGAATGGACCCATAATGATGACAAATCTGGAAGTTGTGTATCTCGATGCCGATGTCAAACTGTGACTGAAACTCTTCCATGGGAAGGAGTACCAAAAATAGACTCTGGAACAATAACCATAAAAAACATGGCCCTCAAACTAAGATGGATCCAATGTGGATCATTAACCATAGGCTCTCAATCTGAAGTGTGAACCGATGAATCTGATATGTGTCAAGCAAGACAAGAATGTGGCTAAAAAGAGACAACAGGAAACCAGAAAAACTCATGCGATTTGTCACCAAAATGAAATATGGATGCAATAACCCCCCTTAATGGAACTTTATATCAGTTCGTTTATTACAATAACCCGATGATTGCATAAGGAGATAATGCAAAACTACAGAAACATATGTGAAAATGCAAACCTAGAGCACGAAACAAAAATGAATGCATGCCTAAAAAAAGTTACACATTTTCTATAAATGACCTCAGATCTGCATAGAGGCTGAAACCAGCTTTCCAATGCCACAAAAATCGCGAAAATCGGATAAGCGAGTTAAAAGATATGGGTCCCGGAGTGAAAATGACAATATCTGACTTCCGAGACAGAAAAAAGCATCAAAAATGCAAAACCAGAAAATATCACCAGTACCAATGCGTAGAGCTCGGAAACAGCTTTCCGTTGATATCTCGTTTGCAAAAAAACGACACCGTATGTGAAAGTTATGCACGTTTCCATAAAACTGCTCAAAACTGCCCAATAAGGTCTCCAGTAAGCCCTCAGGGGCTGAAAAGGGTCGGCCCCTGGTCGCATGGGCGGACCAGGGGGCTGGCGGCCTGGGGGCTGCGGCGCAGCCCTTGGTCACCCATGTGATCAGGGCGGGGGCTAAGAGCCGGCAGGGGGCTGCAGCTTCAGCTGTGGTCGCCAATATGACCCTGGCGGAGCCCGCAGGGGCTGAAGGAGCTGGCCGGCGCATGGGTGGAGATAACTGGCGGCGGCGGTCTGGCAGTGGCCGCCCGGTGGCCGCCTGGTGGCCGCCGGGTGGCGGAATACATTTGTTCTGGCTGCGCAAACCTTGCGCCAATTTTTTTGATTTTTTTAATAGTTTTTTGATTTTTTCTCGAAATTTGAACCTCGGAATGCGTGCCTGGGGGCCGTACGGCCCTTGGGCAAAAAAATTTTGCTTCTCCGGACGACTGTGTCCAAATCGGACATGCTTTATATGAAAATGGGGGTTTTTGGGCGCTGCAAATCCAACGGCGAGGTCCGTTTGGGCCCAAAGTGCTCTGAAAATCAGGAACCCCCAGATCTAACAGATAAATCACCGATCTTACAACCCTCGCAGATCTGGCAATCGGTAATGAAAATGAATAAAACGAAAGTCATTTCTGAATTTTTCCAGCGCTCTGAATCCAACGGAAAAACCCGATCTGATCCAAGATGCTGCATAAATGTACTCAAGGATTGAAACCCTTGAGGGACTCCGAACGAGCTCTGCAACGAAATCCTCCAAAAATGCTGAGAAGGGGCTGCGAATCGAGGCTCTGATACCATGTTAGAATTGCCAAGATCTGATTGCAAACCAGAAAATACCTTCCACAGAAGAGGAAAACGAAAAAGCAAGAGATTGCATAAAAACATGCAATTTGATATATTCGAAAAGATCAATTAATTACAAAAGATTATTTGCTTTATAAAAGCAAAGATTCCTAAACCTAATCTTATCTTGAGCAACAAGATAGCTCGATAAGATAAAGATAACATCCTATATCCTAGGAAATAAATATGCCTAAGTAAACTTATGCAAATGTGTAATTAATAATTAATTACACCAACAAATACATGCATCCAAAATTTCAAGTGAATCGCCATTATAAATGTGTAGTTTACTATAATGAAAATAGTAATTACAAATACCTCATTAACTAAATTGATGAAAAAATGAAATGCATTTGACTCATAATTCATAAAATCTAGGTGATTCCCCCCCCCATCAGTTGCAATATATTTGCCAAATTTGAATTTGTAGATATGAACTATTCACCAATTGGTGAAGACTTGCCACTATAAAAATTACTATTGGAATTTGTTTACTACAATCTTCTAATTATAAATTTCTATAAGGATTGATGGTGTTTACAAACACCTTGGTAAATTTGTTGAATCAAGAGGGTCATATTCTCCTTAATTCGACCCCTGGTTGGATTGATTCAACAATTTTCGAACAAGGATTGAAGACAATATGCAAGTGTGCAATGAAAGTAGGATGATGTACATTGACATAATACCTCAGTAATGCAAAGTTATGAAGCTCTCATAAATGCTCTTTAATGATTTTGATCATGCCCTTGATGTTTTCAAATGAATGAATGAATGCCTTTACATGCAAAAATGTAGCATATAAATCAACACAAACATGTGCTAGCAACACACTCTTTGTAGGCTACTAGGGTATAATTTTGAATTTTTAATGTTTGATATTCATATATTTGACTAATAAAATGACTTGAGTCAAGTCCATACTTACAGATTTGAACTAGGTTGACAAACAATAGATCTAAAGATCAAGACCAAGCTTTGGAAATAAGTTCAATAATAAGATTGAGATGTGATGTTGTCATGAACAAAATTCATACAAAAATATACCACTTACAACTTAATCATTACGTAAATTATTTTGATTAAAAAAACCCAAAATGTAAGGAGAAAACAAAAACCCTTTGATATGCAATATATGAAAATTAAATGTATATATATATAAGAAGTGGAATGATAGGCATCCTAGGCCAACACAAAAGAAGGTATAAAATAATTCCTACACCCCATGTGGACCTACGGCATACAGATTATAAAAACTTCATAAAAATACGGTAAAACTAAGAAGAATGATATGCGTCACGAAGTTGTAAGTAATAAATGCACGGAGTACCCAAAAGCCCATGATTACGCAGAAATAAATTAATGACAAGGAGGAGGAGGAAGACATGGAATTATCGATGATTTCTAATTTGAACAGCCTCATCCACAGCATTAAAGAGTTGACTGACTGCCTTCCTATCTGAGCCAATAAAATTATTGAAAATCCCTCCTCACCCCACCCACATTCTATGTTCACATCTTTTCTTTAGCTTTTCCTGCTACTGCTCCCTACCAATCAGTCTTATTCTTCTTCCATTCCATCCATTATAATATGTAATCCATGAACAAGATCCTCATCCTTCATTTGCTTCTCTGTAATTCCTCTCTTTGCTGGATTATTGAATGCAAGATCTTCATGTACGCTTCCTTCACAACCATACTGATTGCCTTTGTATTGATTTGAGAGCCTTTGCATATGGGTTGTTTCTGATATTCCATTCTATTCGCCACATAGTGCGCTATACTTGTTGACTTCAATCCTCAAATCATTTGCATCCATACCCACTTTGGCTATAATATATATATCCTCCATATCATCAATCTCCAGCTCATTTTCAGCTATGATTGAGTAGTTTTGCCAATCTCAACTGCATCCTATTCGCTCGCTACTATTTCTGGGAAAAGAAAGATCCAGAAAAAAGACCCGATTGGGTTTTCTCCAGATCTCAAAGACTTCATCTTTCAGAGCATGTCTTAGCTTGCTGATTATTCCTAATTGAGGGATTCTGTGGCCTTTTTGGGTCTCAGTCTGCAGATCAACTGATGCTATTTTGGGCATAGAAAATTTGCAGTAATGGGTATTGGGAAAAGAAAGGCAGAGCCTGGTTCGTTTGATAGTGAGGACATTGGTTTCCTTACTTTGAAGCCTGTATTGACAGTATGTCCCAAGGAGCAGCCAGCTATTTGCAGTAAGAGAAATGAAGAAGATTGTGTTAATGGAGGCTGTGAGACACCCAAGTGTCAGGAGAACAAGATTCTAGAATACCTAGAATGTGAAGAAGATTGTGTTAATGGAGGCTGTGAGACACCCAAGTGTCAGGAGAACAAGATACTAGAATACCTAGAATGTGAAGAAGATTGTGTTAATGGAGGCTGTGAGACACCCAAGTGTCAGGAGAACAAGATACCAGAATGCCTAGAATGTCCTCCTGCACCTAGAAAACCAAATCCTAGAGCTAAAAGGAAGCCTGAAAAATTTGCAGGAGATTTTTTCTTTGTGCCTGCTGATTTGGGTTTAGTGTTCTTACCATATCAGATTATCAGGCCAAGAAAAAAAATTCACTGGTCTACTACTACAGAGCCGGGACTTGCCTTAAAATAAAGAGAGTCTTATTTAGTTTTTTTTTTTTAGTTAATTTGGTTCTTTCCTTCTGTGGGTGCAATATATTTGCACACTGTAAAATATAGTAGCTACCCATAAGAGCTGCTCAGATAGGCAGTGGCTAATAAATCGAAGAAAGGGTTTCACTGTAGTTCACTGCATCTGGGAGGCAATGGATATACTAATACATATCCATGAAAGTTGTTTGGATTTTATATGTACTGTTTTGTTTGACAAGTTTGCTTATATGCAGTTTGCTGAACATTATATATAAATATGATCTTTTACAGTCCATGGGCAACTATTGATCTCAGTCTTTTCTTATTGAAAATGTAAGAGAGATTTGTGCAGGATGTATGGACATAAAATTATCTTATGGATTTACTGTTTGTTATCATTTTCTTTGTCGTCTTCGATGTTGAAAATTTGTACCTTTGTGAGAATCTTTTGCCGTTTGATATTTGCTTGAGGTGCACTAGAATACAAGGTATTAACGACTAAAGGAAGATTTCTTCTACAGATTTTGCTGGTAAGCAGTTGTCAGTATTCTCTGCAATTGTCTTGTTTATATATATATGTATGTGTGTGTCAATTTGAATGACACGCCGTGCAATTTGCTGGTGGAAAACTAAATAAGAGAAAAGCCCATGAAAAGAAAAAGTTTCCTGATCTTTCTTTCTTTTTTTTTTTCCATATGTGGACCAAGCCATCATTTTATGGTTTGAACTTTAGCTATGGTGGGAAACACTAAACACAGATAAGAAAACAAGCTTCTAGAATGAATCCGTGTCAAAAACTTGTGAAAAAGAGTCCCATCACATCTAGTGATCTAGAATTAGCCTGAAATAGTGTAAAGACTTTTTGTCATCTATGTTGTCCATCACCCAATGGCAGTATACTGGTCCTGAGTTATCCGTCTAAAGAAAGTTCTGTATTGCCCAATTGTTTAACACATCTTTCATCATCTTGCATGGACAATGAGAGGTTCAATATGTAAAGATGTATAATTGTCCCATAAGGGACAATTTCTTAGGGACAGTTGTGTTTGGATGACAGTCCAAAGCTGAATGTGATGTTCAATCTCTTTTTCAAATGTAGATCTTTTCGAGTGTATTTCATTTTGATGATGGATCATTGAGTATGATCCAAAATATTGATGAAAACAGCTTTCAAAGTCATAAACTTTCAAAAATTTCTTTTTCAAAAAACATTTCTCACATTTCTTTGATCTTCAATTTTGTTTTAATCAAAGTCGATATCTGAATGTTCAAGATGTTTAAGCTCCAACTTTACAATTACCATGAAATAGTAATGGTTAACGCATGTATCATGAAAGGTAGTGCTGGAGAAACTAGATGTTCTGGGTGTTTAAGCTCTACCTGTAAGATCTGAATGTTCTGTAGTGTTGAATAAACTACAGTCTATCGATTAAATTTGAACCTTAAACAGCGAAATTACTGTCTGATCCATCATCATGATATAAGAAAGCTAAGTAATGTTATTTCATATAACTTCTAACTGCAAATTTACTAAACAAACAGTTAACGTTCGCCATCATCATGATGTAAGAAAGCTTAAGTGAAGTTATTTCTTGTAACTTCCAACTGCAAATTTAGTAAACAAGCAGTAACGTTCTCCTTTTCTTTTTAAAGATTTTGATTACGGCAGCTTTGTTATACTATCTGTTGGTTTGGATATTACGCTGCCAACCAGATTTTGTCGTTTGAATAGAAGCCAAAGTATAGGAATATTCACTCTCCATTTCTTGAGAATGACTGAAGTATAAGATATTCTGATCTATACGAATTCTAGCAAAGAAACAGAAATCAAGAATGCCTTTCTCTTCTCAAAAAGCCTTTATTACGTAGTCTTGATGGGGATTTGGATTTTTATGTACAACTGGAAGTAAAAATGAACGATGCAACTTCTGAATATGTGTGGCTGGTAATACCTACTTATTTTAGGTCATTATCATGGAAAGGCGACTGAAGTAGAACGTTTGGGAAAAAATTGATGCAGATTTAATAAGAGAACAACGTGTTTGGAATTTAGAAATGCCAGCTGTTTTTGCATTGGAGTTCACAGAAGCATTAAAATAATTGTATCGTTACTCACGCATTTACCAAGAAAACTAGAACGTGTGACGAATGATGAAGCACTTCGATCCAGTAAACGAGAAGAATATGCCAATGCCGGTTCATAGTAGTACGTGTCAGAGAAGACTTAAGATGAGCCTTGATCATCCCATGGAAGTAAATAAATATGATCAACATAGGGAATGGATTATATAGATTTCTTATTATGGTTTCTGTTGCACAATTTACTATCTCAATTTAGATTCTTTTGTGAAGGACTGTTCTAATTAGTCCTGAAATTTACAGTCTGCAATGTAAACATTTCAGAGAAGGTTAGTACCCAGTACGTTCCCAGGCATGGAAAAGATGAAGAAACATAGTGGAAGTATCTTGAGGTACTTGACATGGTGGAAGGGCATGTTAAGGCTTATTTAATGGGTAATGAAGAACAAGGTTAGTACTGTTTGTTAGAAAAAGAGGAAGAAATATAGTAATAATATTTTGAGATGTTTGGTATGGTGGAAGGGCAATCTGGTGGAAGGGTATGCTGATGGCTCTTCTATCTAGGTTTGTGAGTATTATGATTATAAATTCTTAAGGTTGTTTAATGTAGGAGTATTTAGGATTGAGCAATTGATGTCAATTTTTTCTTATAATTTTTGAAGTTTTTATTAAAGATTTTTGTGAATTTAGATGTGTAAATAATCATTATTTATGATGGATCAAATCACTTGTTGTCATCAGAGATGATTTTAGAATTAATATTGATGGTCTCATAACAAACTAGATAGTCTTGTAACTTGTAGAGTGGGTCATATAACCATTAAGATGGTTTCATAATTGTCAAGGTGATTGGACTATTAGAAAGCTATGGTTTCACTACAACGTAAAAAATAACAAGGAAAACAAACATGAACTTTGGCTCTTTAAATTCTCAAGGGAAGCTTCCATTACATGGGGGAACTTCCAAAAAATAAGATGGAAATTCAAAGAAAGGGTTCTAGGAGGTCAGAGACATGTTTGTGTGCATCCAACAAGACAAGAAGCTCAGTTCTAGTCCATAGAATACTTGATAGAGAGCAAGAGCAATTGTAACGCTATAATCCTCTCTTCATACTTGTTTGTACAAGCAATATAATCAATTAAACATGCTTTTGGAACATATCTCTTCCTCAATCGTAGCTGTTTTCCAATGTAAGGATGAGTGTTTAGAATTGTGTTCATTTTTCTTGCATATTTTTAGTTGTTGCACAATCTAACTAAATTTCAATAGTAATTTATTAGTTTAGAATAGAATAGCAATAATCTTTGGTGATTTGTAGTTTGCAACCAAATTTTTAAATAAAATTATAAACCATTTTGTTATCAAAGTGGGTTATTAATTGTGAGGATTTGAGTGAAAATTAAATTGTAATGATGACCATTAGGACTAGGTGTTTGTACACCATGCAAATCCTAAGAATTTAATCTTTGGGTCCTCATGAGGTGCCACCCTTGGGAGGAATCTCAAGGTCCCTTTATGGGTAAAAGCAAGAAGTTGGGTACACAAAGAGGGGAAATTTTGGGAAAAAAAAGTTTCGCAGGAAACGCGTACGCATTATGGATCGGGTACCCAAGCCTAGATTCGAACGCGTACGCGTTCAGATTTGGGTACACGAACCGAAAACATGTACGCATTTCTCGAAAGTAATTTTTTTAAAAAATAAGCGACTGTATTTCATTTTTCACCATTCTAATCCGTGTCAGAGAGGAACAAAGGAGATTGGGTATGCGTTTGAAAGGCCTTCATTGAACAAAAATTTGACTGCCACCTCCTCCCATCGACACAACCGACCTCATCGACCTCCAGGTTGGTTGAATTCTTCATTTTTTTTTGCTTTATATCTTTTTTGTTTGTTTTGTAATTAGTATTCAGTTTTTGTTTGTTTAGTGTGTTTTAGTTCAATGTTTTATAGTTTTTAATTGCATTTAAAAAACCAAAAATGTCAACGAAACAAAGAAATTTAAATTGTAAATTGAAAACCATAAAAACTAAACCTAAATTGGACACATTTAACTTAGAAATTTCAAAACCCTAGAAACCCTAGGTTACACAATTTACATAGGTCCCTAAAAACTAATTTACACAGGTTAATCCTTGGACCTAAACCCTAAAACATAAACCTAAAACCCTATTTACCCTAATTTACGTAAACCTAAAATGGCTATTTACCCTAAAACGTAAACCTAAAACCCTAAATTAGGGCTCCTCAAGGAGGTTTAGATTACATTTTATATTTGACATAACCTTCTTTGTATGATTTTTACTCTCACTCATGGTTCTTAGTTTATTTAGGGTGGAAGTGATGAAAAGTTCAATATTAGGGGCATGTGATATAATAGAAGAGGTAAAATAAGGATGTGTAGTAAGATTTGATGACATAACATGTAGGGAGGGATCAAAAATTATAGTCCATAGGTTAGGTACACTTTGATATGTCGTTGGTGATCCACACAACTACCAATGAAATTCATAATTGACTAATAAAGGAGGTACAAACAACCGATGCATAGATATATATATTAACCAACAAATTGATTTAATTATAATATGTTCACATTTAATATAAATTTGATAGCTAATTTTATCTCAGAAAACTTCATGATTGTATAATTTAACTTGAGAAAGTGTACCAGTGAAGTAAAATAATGTGCCTCATGTGAAACTATGTGCTTGATTTAATAAGTTCATATGTCATGATGCTAGTTGATATGAGCATGTAATCACTCTATATCAATGTTGTTAGCTTATATAGTGTATGATGTATTTTCTTAAAAAAACATAGAACTGCAAGTCATACTTGTTAATCTAGACTATGTGCAATATGGATAGAGCTAGACACATAAATGTTATTAAATCAAATAAATATTATAATGTGAAGCATGAATGATTTCTACCCATTTCTCTTATTTGGATGAGATCCTTTGTGAATTATGTAAGGATGCATTATGATCATATTTAAGCCTTAATTTATAGCATGTTATTCATAAGATCTATAGGTTGTGTGTAATCTAATTCCTATTTTAACTCTCATGTGTAGTGGCATTGTTCTAGATTAGGAAAACTAAATGTTATACTTTCTCTAAACTAGTGTATTAAAGCTAACTTGTAGCATGAACATTTCAATTTGGAAATTTCAAATTACTTTTTTGAGAAACTTAATCGATGATTCATAAATGCAAGTCAATTCTATAACCAAAGGTTTATTTTCTAAGATTATTTATTTATTGAATTGATCAATTGATTCCTCACTTAGTGGCAGTTAGGTTCTTTTTTTGAAAACCCATGCACGTCTAGAATTTATATAAATATTCAAAGGAAGAGTCTATGCCATAGAAAAGTTTCAAAAAATATATGATTAGAAAAAAAATTGGGTCTAAATCACTTTAGATCTCCTCTTCCTTTTTAAATCATCCAAGAGTGCTTAGAGGTCCAAATAGGTTCAAAATCCATCATAACTCAACAACTTACTTATAATTGAAATCTAAAATTCCTAATTGTTGATATATTGAAGCTATTCCTAGAATGTCACATATTTTATTCAAAGCACTAAGTTTAGGTGGTAGGGTTTCTCATTTACTTGTAAAAATTTATTCATGTGTCTTCTATATGTTTTCATGTCATCAAATCTCTAAATCTAAACCCTAAACCCTAATTTAGCATTCATTTTGTTGTAGGACCTCAAAATGAAATTTGGTTGCCTTAGGAAACTCCACCAAATTTTATTCCCTTAAGCCATGGGACATTTTTTCCTAGTCCACCTTACTAGACATAGATCCCCTTAAGCCATCCTATCACCCTAAATCGTAAATTGATGTCTTAAGGGGTCCTAATATGACATTTCTTAAGGGGATCAAAGAAGTTCTCAAAATTTGGTGAATAGAGCTCAAGCTCATCTTTGTTTATTTTGTACATTGCAATTAGGTCACTAGCATATATCTATGTGTCCCTTTGAATGTATTCTATTAATTTTTCATTCTATGTGTCCCTTTGAATGTATTCTATTAATTTCTTCTTAACTACTTTGTCCCACTATAGAGATCTTGTGTCTCTTATCATGAAATTTGAAAATTTAGATAAATCAATTTATGTCCTTGGATTTAATTAAATTTTGTCATACTTGATTAATACATCTATTCATTTTGTTGTAGGACCTTAAAATGAAATTTGGTTGCCTTAGGCAACTCCACCAAATTTTATTCCCTTAAGCCATGGACCATTTTGTCCTAGGACCTTACTACACATAGATCCCCTTAAGCCATCCTATACCCTAAATCGTAAATCGATGTCTTAAGGGGGAATTTGACATTTCTTAAGGGGATCAATTTGGTGAATAGAGCTTGGTCACTCATCTTTTTTATATTTTGTACATTGCAATTAGGTCACTAGCATATATCTATGTGTCCCTTTCAATGTCTTCTATTAATTTTTCATTCTTATCTTTAGTATTCTTTGAAAACAATGAATGAGATTATAAATTTTAATGTTAGTGTTAAACTTATAATTTCTTCTTAACTACTTTGTCCCACTATAGAGATCTTGTGTCTCTTATCATGAAATTTGAAAATTTAGATAAATCAATTTATGTCCTCAGATTTAATTAAATTCTATCATACTTGATTAATACATCTATTCATTTTGTTGTAGGACCTTAAAATGAAATTTGGTTGCCTTAGCAACTTCACCAAATTTTATTCCCTTAAGCCATGGACCATTTTGTCCTAGGACCTTACTACACATAGATCCCCTTAAGCCATCCTATACCCTAAATCGTAAATCGATGTCTTAAGGGGGAATTTGACATTTCTTAAGGGGATCAATTTGGTGAATAGAGCTTGGGAACTCACCTTTTTTTATATTTTGTACATTGCAATTAGGTCACTAGCATATATCTATGTGTCCCTTTCAATATCTTCTATTAATTTTTCATTCTTATCTTTAGTATTATTTGAAAATAATGAATGAGATAAAATAAATTTTAATAAAACCCCATAATTTCATTTCTACCCTTCATATTAACAACCCCACACTGGACTCAATTTAATGTGTGTACATGCTATGAATTTTTTAATGTTATGGATTTTATAATGTTATAAATCGAATGGTCTTCAGATGAAATATATTTTGAATTTGTGCATGTTCAATGTGATTTTTAAATAACTTTCAAATTGTGTGCATTATTTAAAATTAGTTTGTTGATATATATTTTTTAATTGTTTAACATGCAGTTGCCATATCATTGCTCACATGGATCCAATGTTTAATTTAGAGGATTTTATGCCCAATCAATAAATTCCTACAGATCCCATACATCCCAATCCACCACATGAACAAAACCCTAGCACACCTCCACATTCTCCACCGCCTAAACCCCCACCCCCTCATGTATTTGATGAAGATCAATTAAGAGAGAATATCCGAGCAAACCTCATTGTCATTCAAGGAAATGTAGATCTCATAAAAAATGAGCCTAGAGTTCCTCCCCATCTCACACGGTTTGCATCTATGATGCAAACTATTGTCGATTTTGTTTGATCTATTGATGCAGACCTAGTTAGGTTCCATCAATGGAGAGAAGAGAGGAGACAATTCTATGCGGATGGATTGTCATATAAAGAAATCAATGACCTAAAAATTACCAACAAAGCCATGTGCCAATATTTTATTAACCCCCAAACAAACCAACCCATTCCACCCACGAAAAAATGAATTTCAATTTTATGGTGTAGGCACCCGCAAATAGCTGCATATTTTTGGGATAGATGGTGGATGGTGTTTGATAGTCCACCACATGGCAACAGTGAGGTGCCCTTATAATTTTTGAGAAAGTTATGGGCTGAGTTTGAGTTGGGTAAAAAACCCAACTATTTTGATATGAGGTCATTTCAGGGATTTGGGCGTGGCATGCCCCAACATAGACTAGAAGCACATGTCGATCCTCAGTGACGTGCTCCAATTTATCCTATTGTTCCTCTTCCTTCTCTTAGTTTTCCCGTTGCATTTCAGCAACAAACCATGTTATTGACATTAGGAGAATTGAGTTCACTTTTAGGACATCTCACTCAGCAGACTACACACACAGCCACTGAAGTGGCCAATAGAGAGCATGGAGGCTTGGGATATAGGGATACTCAGACATCCACTTCAGGCGATGCACATGCATCTAGGATGGGGTCATACCTGAATTTACCATATTCTAAGGATCGTCCTACACAGGTATGTTCATCTTTTGAACTTAAATTTAATTCAAGTTTGAAATATGAAAAATTCATGTAAATAATAACATCAAATTATATATATATATAATATAATATTAATTCAATAAGTGTTTGGTGTAGACGCATGATCACGTGATACCTGAAACTCAATATGATCATCGTGTGCATATGTCGAGTGCTGTAGATCTGGGCTCACCTTTTGGATAGATACTTGAACCAATATATATTAAATAATTTGTGTGGATATATATCTAATTTAATTTGAATTTGTACACATGTGTGAATTGATATATTATATCTAGATGCAGGGAGGTCATACAATACCTAGTACTGACTAACCACAAGCTACAGTGGTGAGCACTCCTGAGACATCATCAGCTCAGGTGCATGCTTTCAAAAGTTTGTTAAGTTTAAATTAAATAGACATCATAGATCTAATTTAGTTTTTTCATTTACATAGACATGTGTCAATGATCTATACGAACTATTGTACATCTATATGCAGGAATTTCATGAGATACCCATGGCGGGCCGCACACCTAAGACATCATTGGAATTTATGCATGGGAAATCTCAGGTGCGTGATCATGAGGTCATATCATTCGAGGTTGTAAACTTTAATTTAAATCTCCTATACAATTTTTACAGACCTTTTAAATATATATATTCAAGGTTTTCACATATTGTTTGCTTTATATGAATATGTAGGATATAGTAGATCAGGCATTTGCATCTTCTCAAGTGACAATTATGCTACCCGTTGAAGAAAATGTGCCAGTTACAAATTCACATGATCATATGGTAATTTATGCATACTAGAAATCATTTTTACTATATTTAGTTAAATTTATTTTTATCTAAAAGTTTATATTTTCAAGTTTAAATGTTTAATTATATCAAAATTTCTAAATAAATTTAAATCTAATTTCAAGTTTCTTGTACTCTTTTACAGCATGATGCAGGTACATCTAGTCAACATGGAACAAAGAGGAGACTTGATTTGACTGATCAACCTGAAAGTTAGATGGTTTTATATATTTTATGGACTATAGATCTCTAGTTTTGTTTAAATATATGTGTTGGACTTGACATATAAATTTTATGGACTATCTATCTCTAGTTTTACTTTGAACATGTTATTATCATATTTGTGTTTATTTATATCAGTTGACTTTAATATGATGATTATATATGCAATCAATTATGATATATTGTTATGTTCATTTTCATGATTATATGCACTCATACATTGGCTATTTATATTTTATCTAATTTTCAAGTATTACATGGACTATATAAATTCTTATCTAGAATCAAATTTAATATATATATATATATAATTTATCACATGGTTAGGTGAAAAATTAAAACATTCCTTAAATAGTTTAGATCATATTCATAATAGATTAAGGGCGGGTAATTTTAACTATTTTCCAATTAGATAGCAAATATTTGAATCAATAAACAAAAAAACTATCTCCTTGTATGTATAAAATGTATAATCTATACAATTGAATAATTATATAAAATGTGGTAAATAGAAGACATGAAATGTATAATCTATAAAATTGGAACAAGATATTTAAAAAGTGACATTGAACAAACATATATAATGTATATCAAGATGTTTATTACAACTATATAATATGATGAAACATATATGTGCATGTAGATACAATTAAAACTTATCAACTTTTAGGTGAAGACCAAAATTTGATATTTACATAGTCTCTTGATAAAATAAATTTTTAGTTCAACAATCACTTCGTAGACCAACTTGATGAGAACTTGCAAAAATAATTAATGTAAGTAACTATAATTTTTATGAGTCATTTAAGAAAAAAAATCATGCGAGAAAAGAACAGTATATAGTAAATTCCATACAAATTCAAAAGATGTTTGCCATAGGATGGATTAAGGGGACCTAAGAGGATATATAGCTTAAGGGGGGTCTTAAGAGAATGACTTAAGGGGAGTTAAGAGGATGCATCTTATGAACCTTATGATATGGATTAACAGGGGATGCATGTCATGAACCTTACGATATGGATTAACAAGCCCTAAGAGGATGGCTTAAGGGGAATTATGAGAGTGACTTAAGGAATGCAAGATTATGGATTACAGGGATGTAAGAGGATATGACTTAAGGGTCCTTTAAGAGGATGGCTTAAGGGGATGCAAGAGGGTGGATTAAGGGGAGTTGATAGAATGACTTGAAGGGATGCAAGAGGGTGGATTAAGGGGAGTTGAGATAATGAATTTATACTATCAATTAAATGTATCTAGAACTATATATAGTTACCTATCTCTACATTCGAATTCCATTGTAATATATGTACATCTCCTCTCTTTTTTGTAAAGCATCTAATTTTGGGAGACCTGAAACAAAAAATGATATAAAACTTTAATTAGGAATTGATTAAATACAAATATATATATCAATTAACTATATAAACAACTAGATATACTTACCAATATTTATTTACTTTGTTGTACCATCTGCATCCTCTTTTTTTTTTAATGCATCTATGATTGTCTCATGATCATCCATTGAAAGTGTCCATAAAACTTTATTAGCAGGCCTCCCTTGATATCTAACTAGTTTTATATTGGTTTCCAAAATCAAATGTGAATAATGTTTAATCTTCTTGTGTCTTTCATAATCTTCAAATGTAGGAAAGCCATTCTTTCTCATCAAATATTTTCGAAGCCAGGTGCCAACAACAACTACTGAACCAGTTGGATACTCAAAGTTGTCATCATCCACTCTAGGACATGCCAACTTATGTTTTCTCTCAACACATCTAGCCAACCAGTAATCTGTCTCCTCTTCATTCCCCTCAGGTGCAACAACAACATACACATGTCCTGCAAAAATAAATACAAAATTCAATAAAGAGTGACTTATATTTAATTCACATATAAACATGCATACATACAAAATTCAACTCAATAAATAATGTACCTTCTTGTACAAGATCCAAAACAGGATCATAATCATCTGATGTGAACACTTGATTATCTTCAATTATCATTCCATGTTGAACATTTGTCGATGTAGGCGTTAAGGCTCTTTGTTGCCATTGTTCGACCCATTCCGTATTTTCATATGCCTCCCAATCACCTGCAAGACAAAATTGACAAAAGCACATGCCAACTCCCTTGTCCATATTGTCCATGTGTTTGCATTCGAACTCTTAAACGAATGCCATTTTCCAGATCCATTAATTGTTTCACAATCTTGTTGAGAAAAAATATCATTTTCTTTAACTAACCAAAAGAAGCGTTGAATTATTGAGCTCTCACTTGTTCTTGTAGATAATTTGGTATTGCACCAATCTACAATTGCACGTGCATCTCTAAATTTCATAGCATCCTCAAATTTTAGTTGCTCTCTAGCAAGAGCTCTTTTCACACATGCACCTGCTCCACCGTGTTCTCCCTTACCATGACCAGGTTAAAAAAAACTCCATATGTGTTGGATATTATTTTCCTTATGAACTCTACATAACCAATAAAAAATTATAGCATTTTTGAATTGACTCGTGCAATTATCTGACCATATGAGATGTTTTAGCATTTGAATTCCTCTCTCTTTTAAATTTTTATAAAATATATCAAAACAATATTGTACAAATTCAGATGAATGTAATCGATTATCACTTACATAGAAATGGTACTCTCAAAATTATTCTATTTTCTTCTGTACTATCTTCTGCATGTCTATAAATAATGTGAACAAATATAGCTACTTGCATTGAATTATAATATTGTGATTTGATTTCTTCTTGTGGAGCAAGAGTATAATTTTTAGCAAAATCAACAACTGACAATATAGTTCCAATTGGGAATATGTTTTTACATAAACAAAATTGATTATCAAGCCAATGAACATTATGAGAGTGTTGAACATATTTAGGTACAAACTTATCTTTAAATTCATTAATAAAATCATGCACACTAACTTTTTCCACAATTAACTCAACACGTTTTCTAGTTTTTCCATCTTTTAAAGAATACTCAACATTTTTAAATTTTTTTACATCCACTAATTGTTGTCCAAATTCATCTAAACTAATTTCATGCATACATTCTCCTAATAATGAAAAGTTACCACATCTATCACATTCTCTAGAAATGCATGCTTTTAAAAAAAATGAGTTTCCATTTAAACAGGGATCACAAAACAAACCTGCTATAAAATCTTTGATTCTTTCAGGTGGCATATTAATGCCACAAATGTCCTGCATAATTTGGTTAGCATGCAAAGTGCATCGTATATATCATAATAATAACGAAATTGTACATGAGTCTTACAACAACAAGAGATTCGTTGCTTATTAATTCTAACATACCGAGGTTTACACTTTTCAAATGATCTTTGACTTATGTTAATATTCAATGGTAAGATTGAAGCATCTAATTTTTTTTTATATAATTCAGTTTGAGTCATAGCTAAGAGATGCTTTGGATGAGGTTCACGAATTTTGGAACCCACCCTTAGTTGTAAGACATCTCTAATGTTAGGTGATACTCTTGTATTATCATGCCAAAATTTATCGATTAAAGATTTAATTTCATTAGTTAATTTTATGTTTGATCTTGGCAGTCTACCACTAAAACTCCAACATTGATTAATAGGATCCTTTTCAATACTTTCTCTTCTTTTATCAGCTCTTATCAAAGTTCTCGGATTTACTTTTACACATTTACTAATCTTACTTAACATTCTTTTATTTGAAGTTGTTTTATCAACTAGAGTAGTTGTTATTGCATGACGAGCCACATTCCTATCTTTCGATCGAATTTTCTTACTAATAACATCAATAGCATTAGCAACACTAGATATGACTTGTTCTACTGAATCATCTTTCTTTTTTGATTTTACAAAAACACCTAATTTTTTCATCACTTTTCTCATTTTCAACATTCTCATCAATTGCACCATGAGTTGACATTGGAATCCTAATTTCTTTCTATAATTTTTTTATATATATTTTATTTCCATAATTTCTAATTTGTCTCGAAGAAACTTTACCACGAAGGTTATCTAGCACATCTGTTTCAATTGTAAAAAAAAATAAATTCACCTTCAGCCATAGGAGTTTCATTTTCATTCACACAAGGGGTTTCATTTTCATTTTCAAATGTAAAAGGGATTTCATTCTCATTTTCATCAATATGAGGGATTTCATTCTCATTTTCATCAATATTAGGGATTTCATTCTCATTTGCATTCTTATACGATATAATTTCATCATTTTTTTGTTTCTGCATTGTTTCAACCCTAATATTATTGATCTCATCAATGGTGTATCCAACTTCATCTAAACAAACAATATCAATATTATCAAAACTTGGGTTGGAACACATACCTAGATAGATTGTTTGAATAGGTGCATTTTCCATATCATTGGGATGTGGATTTGAAGACATACCCAAATTTGTTTGCATATCATTCAAAGTTGAAGTTGAAGGCATAGTTGGGTTTGTCTCCGTAATTGCATTTTCTTCCATATTCACCATCTCCACATTTGCATCATTTACATTCATTTCATCATTCATGGCTTCCTCTTGAACATTCTTGGAGCTAGATGCTTCCAAATCTTTCATTTGACGAATCCTTTCTCTCCTTTCCCTTTGTCTTTTTGCCTCCTTATCTTTATTTGCTTGAATTTCTTCGGGTGTCATTAACTTTCTACATCTTTTTTTTTGTCTTTTCTTATCACCCATGGTTACCAAACCCTTTTTGATAACAAAAAAAAATTCAAAAAACCTATTTTCAAATTGCCACCTCCTTCAAATATTCAAATTAAACTATGTATTATGAAGATCATTTTTTCTATAAACTCTGAAGTACAAAAACATTATGAGTACATCCAAAAATTCTCCTTTTCAAAATCTTCTTCTAAAATGTTCTACTTGATTCCACTTCAGAAAATTCAACCTGCACTTTGTCTCTTCCAACAATTTGAATAGAATATGCCCTACACAAGACAAATTTGCAATAAAAAACGAAGAAAATGACACTTTCAGACTGTACTGCAGAAAAAGAATGTTGCAGGAAAATCGTGTTTTACCAGTATTTTTTAAATTAGGGAAAAACGACTATATTAGAAACGCGTATGCGTTATGTTATCGGAACGCATGTGTTTCATAACACATACACGTTACCTTTACCCAATGGGTAAATATATAACGCGTATGTGTTATGAAACGCGTACGCGTTTCATTTAAATAACGCGTATGCATTTTTGTAACCTGTATGCGTTATTTAAAAGTTGAATTCCCACACCACATCTAGCCCTAGTTTTAGGCTTGGGAAAGGCTTGGCAATCCGAGCCTTAGCCTTTGACCTGCAACTAAAAAACTAAGGGAGATTGAAGAAGAATGTCCCACTTTGACAACATGGCTGATGAACTTCTTTTCTGAATCAATCTATAAAATTAAAACCCATTAGAGAACATGATGTCTAATTTCCAAATATATAATTTTTATTAATATTGGATTACGTTTTCTATTTTTAATTAATTTCTAAGCAAACTAGTCCTTAAACTTGAAATATCAAACTTTTTTTGTTTTTTAATAACTTTTTTTTGGTTAAATTTTCTATAAAAAAAATTATATGAGATCAAACTTCAGACAATTCTCTACACAATGAAAAAAAAAGAGTCAAAAAATGTTTAGTTTAGGTCCAATTATACTGTCCGTACACGTTGATTTTTAAAAACAGTAATTAAGGCCAATATAAATTTAATAAAAAAAAAAATTCAACCAAAAATTACAAAAAAAATTCCAAACCAAACTTCATGTTGTTAGCTCTCTTTTCCCAAAATTAATTAGCAAAATACTTTTATTTGGGTCAAAAAGCGTTGTCCGTACACGTGCTTGGTATTGTAAAAAAAAGGGACTTTTAAAAAGTGGTTTTTATAGATCCCTATCAAAATTTAATTTCTATAATATGGGTATTTGAATAATTTACATATTTGGAAACTAGATTCAAAATGATAAATTTCATATTGCTGACTTTTTTTAAGATTCATTGTGTAAGTGCCTCAAATTTTCAGTCCAAGTGTGACAAATTATGAAAAACAGCAAAAACACTTCCACTTTTTGAGCTTTTTGTGTACCCAACTTCTTGCATCAGCTCTTATATTGCATACATCACTTGGCAAGTGTATTGTTACTAGTGTAAGAAAACATTAAAGATGAGAGTTACATATTGACACATAACAAAATATGAACCTTATGGGTTTTATTAAAGTGTGATTGTGTGTGGAAATAATATTAATTAAGATTACCTAAGGTTGTCTCCAACTAGTCTAACAATAATTAACAATCACAAGAGGGGATTAACAACATGGTAACAAATTAAATAAAAATATGTAACAAACTGTAAATACAACTCACAAACTAGACTAGGGAAAGAGGGTGAAAAATGACTTAGAACATATATGCACTTGTAGTTAAATGCTATTATCAAAGTTGGAATAAGGACCTTTTAGGGAGTTTGCAAACCAAATTTTTTCATATTTAGAGTTCAAGACCTTTATGTGAGTGATTACAATTGAACTAATAGCCAAATCCTAGCTAACGACTTAGTCCTATATGCTAACAAGCTCCAAAAATTAGGGATTCTTGGAAACAATCTCCTAAGAAATTTTTTATATGGAAACCTATTAAGTAGAAGACTATACATTGGAGTAAAATAGTAAAATAGATGGATTACAAGTCAAAATATGCTACAAACTAGATAAAAATGTACTCATAGTGAGATACACCTAATGAACAAAGAAATACATATTGGAAACTAGAATTACATACTATCAGGAACTTGCAAACCTAAAAATTAAGCCTAGGAAAAGTTTGTTGAGATTTCTAACAACTCAATGGTTGGCATGATCCTCTTGGGTGGCTTATTCTATGACCTAATTCATGTTCTCAAAAAGTTCAAAAATTTGACAAATAATTCTACTCATCATTTCCAATAGCTTTCCCTTCTAGCACTCTTTAGGATTTTTATCAAATTCTCCTATATATCACCTACACGTTAGAAAGATATGAATGAACCTTACAAAATAGAATGGTTAAAATAGGATTTCTTCATAGCCATTCCTCTTGCATGCATTCAAGTAAGATCCACATGGCATGATATATTAGTATATAACTTACACTTAGATATAACACTAATTCTAAGTAAGTTTAAACACAATATTTTTTAGTATAAGGTAAATGAAAACAATGAAAAAGGCACAATAAGAGTTAGGTTGGGAGAAATATTAAGAAATAAGGAAAAATGGGAAAAATGGTGCTAAAGGAACTCTAAGGAGGACTAAAATTGTAGACACTGAAAAATGTCCTAAGTTTGCGAGCGTCATTTTCTTGGTCATTGTCCTCCGATAATTAAATAATTTTAATTATTTGATTATTCTTGATCATATTCCTCTATTAATTAAATAATTTTAATTATTTAATTAATTCACTTTTTAATCTTTATTCTATCATGATCAATTAAAAAAATTAATTATGTCGCTAATATCCCCCTTTCTTCAATAATTAAATGAATTATTATTTATTTAATTATTTGCTTGTCATCTTTCGTCTATGGTTAAATAATAATAATTTATTTATTTAACTATTCGCTCCCCCTTTTAATTCTTTCATTTGTTAAATAATTGTCCAAATTATTTAACTGTCCTCCATGTGTCTCTTGTATTAAATAATTAAATCAATTTAATTATTTAATGCCTCTTTTCATATTTCCTCTCATTTAATTAAAATAATTGTGCAAATTATTTTAATTAAATCTCTACTTGTCCTTTTTCTCAAATAAATAATTCAAATGAATTATTTGTCCTCCACTTGGTCAAATATTCCTTTCTCATGAATTAATTATTTTTCAATTTTTAATTCATCCACACTTGCTCATTAATCTCTATCATGTAGTCATCTTCGTCATAGTCGTCGGCATCATAGCCATCCCTAGCCCACCACTTTTGGTTCATCAATCCTCCATTGTTGATATTAGAATCTTTCTAGAAGATCGATCATGTCTTTCCGTTCGAATGGTTCTCTATAAAAGAAGTCCTTATCCTTCACTTTGTCCTTAACAACCATTATCTCCAATTTTCATGCTTTATTGTTTGCAGGTATTTGCACAAACTCTACTCCAAATCTAAGGGAAAATTTGCAAAGGAAACTTGAGGAGAGACAAGGGAAGTGATTCAACTGCAATATGGGGAGTGTTTTCATTTGAATGCTTTCATTTTATTTCTCATTTTTTTGTATTCTCTTGTTTTGGATTGGGGTTTTAGCTTAGATTTGTGTTGTGGCTATCACTTAGTCTTTGCTAACCTGGTTTTCCTACATCTTACATTGGTGAACTTGATGTGAAAATAAGTTTTTGTAGAATTATATGACATTTTGTTTTTTTTGCAAGTTTTCAGTATGAAACGACACATTTGTGGAAAGCAGCGACACAACTGCCAAGAAGTGATGCAATTGTTTGGAGGGTTTTCGAATTTAAAACAATGACACATCTAACCTGAAATCAACAACACATTCGTGGGCAAGAAAATTTGAATTTCAAATCTCGACGCAATTTCTCTAGTGTGACGCTACGCAATGACGTATTTGCAGACCCAAATGACACAACTGCCTATTTGGTATAAAACTTTTAGTTTTTTGTTTCCTTTCCGTTTTCTTTTCTGGTTTTTCAAGTAGAGTAGGATTTTTTCTTGCTAACTTTTAGTTTTTAGTGTGTGGCTTTGGAGATAAGGAGCTCTAAAAAAAAATTGTTTCTTTAGAAACAAACAAAAAAATTGAGCTTTACATTAGTTTAGTTTTAAGAAAATCTTCATTTTGCTTGTTTTCTACAACTTGCATCAGGATCATAAGGGTAAAAGGAATTTGCAAACCTCACTCATAAGGTTTAAAAAGAACAACAATTTTCATATTTCACTCATGGGCATTAAAACGAACATGCATAAAACATCATTGGTTTAAAATTTACAAGTGTCTTCAAATCATAAGCAAAGGATAAAATCAACAAGTGTTTTTCGTGTTTGGTGGTTTGCAAATTGTGTTAGAGTGTGTATGCTCTCCTCTTGCGCCATTCGGAAATATTGAGTGATCAAAAGTACCTCTTTGGCATTTGTACAATCACACCACACATTTGGATTTTGGGATTAAAATGAACCCCATGTGAGTGTGAGGCAAAGGCACAAAGTATGCTCTCTCCTTGCACTTCATGCGATCTGAGAGATCATAAATAAGTGTACTTCCTCACTATTGTTTACCTTTTATTAGAGGGCTTGCCACCTCACTTTGAATGGTGGGAATGACCCAAGTGGTAACAAAGCTAAGGCCAAGCTCTTCCAAACTGCTATATAAGAGATGTGCTTCTTGATGAAAGTCATTTAGCAATAGGTGTAGATGTGTCATAGTGACAAGTGCCACCCTTAGTAGCCCCATGCACTATGTTAAAATCCTTCCTTGGGGAAAGGACTAGGAGGCCTCTTGATTCGCCATAGTCTTGAGCTAATCTTGCCACATGTATGGACACCTTGAACGGATGCGCTTACTAAAAGCCAATTTGTGCTAGTGGCCAAAAACCCTTTTATACGCTCGTTGATTGCAGGAGGTCAGACCTCTGAAGGCACCCCACATCTTCATTAAGCATGTGTAGAGACAAGAATTCATCCTTGGAGGAATGAGACTTGGTGAGCTTGAGAAGTGAGTTTTGTGGAGGGGAGCCAATGCCACCAAGTCTCTAGTTGTCTGCCTTGTTCAAGTGGCTGGAGAAATCCAAGTGGGGATATCAACCAGTGGTTTCCTTTCCAACCATAGGGCTTGTGCATTATTGTTTATGTGTGTTTTATTTTGAAATAAAACATTTTTCACATCCAAAACTAGACCAAAAACAAGTGCTTGAGATTGTATTCTATGTTAAAATCAAAATTCATCAAAATTTACTCAAAAACTAGGTCAAAGCCTTCAAACTATCAAAAACAACATTCTGTGAACCGCAACTGTAAAAAATAGAGCCACATCTAATATTTTGCACTGTGATTGATCACTGAAAAACCACAACTGTCATCCTCAACTGCATTTGCAAAAAATAGAGTTGCAACTATGATCTAGAAACTTGTAACCTGAAATGACACATTTGTAGAAAACAGAGCCACAATTGTTTGATAAACAAAAACTATCAAAATCCTTGTTCAAGATTCAATCAAATCATTTTTATAGTAACCCTGATTGCTAAACCTAAGACTTGCAAGCCTTTACCAGTCCATTACAACATTGGCATTTAGGATTCCATCACATTTTAGGTTACACCCTTACCTTGCATAATCAATCTTAAACCTTAGGTTGCATTTCCTTTTCAAATTTTTGACATAGGAAGACCATTAAGGTTTTGGATAGTTCTTGGCTGCTTATCCATTTTTTCATTGACCTTAATCTTTCATATTATCAACCTTTGTCATTATCACCTTTATCAAATTTGAGTCTCAAGCTTGTGTCCTAGCCTTGACTCAACCTTATCAAAATTATCCTCTTGATTATCACAAAGGTCAATGACATTTGGGTTTGTTATCTTGGACCTACACTAGCTTGGTTTCCATCCTTTGTCTCAAATTTTAGAATTCATATCCTTACCTTCACCATAGTCTCATTTAGATTCATATCATACCCTTTTAACCATAGCTTTAATCATCATCCTAATCAATCCTTAGGCTTGCATTTAACTTACACTTTGCATCCTTATCCGAAAAATACAAAAAAAACATAGTTCATTTTTACCTTAGCCTTAGCATCACACCATCTTTCCTTAAATAATCAATTATTCAAACTTTCATATCCTTTTGCATCCATTAGTCTCATTATCTTTTCATCCTTATATTCAAGAAAATACAAAACATAGTTTAGTTTCATCAACATATTTTGTTATCCTCCAAACTTGCAAAAGTCTCACATGGTTGAAACAAGGTCACAAACCAAAAGAAAGGACATGGATTTCTCAAGTGACCCTTTTCATGACACCACCCTTGGAAAAATTCAAATCATTCCACACCTCAGAGAGAGACACCACAAAGAGATCAAACCAACACATTGGACAACCTAATCCTAGAAGAATTCAACAAGAAATTGACTCCTCAAGAAATTGAAAGAGCTTACCAGGATCCTAGGGTTTTAAGCATGATTGATTAACTTGTTGGTGCTGGCCCTAATAGATTCTTCTATGCACTAGCTAAAAAGGGTGCCAAAATACCTCAAGGCTTTGATGTATCAACCATTTTAGAAGAAGAAACCTAAAATCCATTTGAATTTGGCATTCCCTCATCACAACAAATGACAACCATACCACTTGCCTAGGACAACTACACACATGACTACCACTACCACACACATCCCAATCACTTCAAAATTTGGAAACAAGGTAACCCATACTACTACACAAGGACAAAATTTTACATTTGGAAGTTCCTCAAATTCCATGGGTAAAACCTTTACTAATCCACTTTTCCAAAACATGAATCAAGGTTCTATGTCACAAGGTCCCACACCTTTACTCCAAAATGCAAACCAAGGTCCTATACCCACACTTCAAAACACCAATCAAGGTTCTTTATTCCAATTTCAAAGCACACCTTCATCAAGTCAACATCCACCAAATAAATCTAGAAAGGTTCACATTGCCTCACGAAGGATCCCAAATCAAAAAAATAATCAAAGGTCTATTCCATCACTTCAAAACTCTAATCAAGGATCTACTCCATTATTCCAAAACACAAATCAAGGGTCCATTCTATCGTTCCAAAACTCTACTCAAGGAACCATTCCCTCATTTCAAAATACCAGTCAAGGGCCTACACCCTCATTTCAAAATACCAATTGAGGGCCTACACCCTCATTTCAAAACACCAATCAAGGACCTACACCTTCATGTCAAAACATCAATCAGGACCTACACCTCCATTTCAAAATGTAAATCAAGGACCAAAATTTCAAAACGAAGGAACCAATCAAGGGTCTACAACTCAGTTCCAAAACACCATACCGAATGCAAACATGACCTTTGAAACAAATCTAAATACCAAATTCATCCCAAACAAAAACAACACACATGAATATGGTCCCATGTCACAAATCACTAATCCCTATTCAAATTCGATATATCACCTTAATACTAACATCATGACACCAAACCAAAGAAATGCAACACCATCTCTTGTAGATACATTGATGCAACAAATACAAGCCCTCCAACAACAAATGATAAACATACAGTTGGGGACCAACAAGAAGACCTATTATGTGGAGGAATTGCATCCTTTTCCATTTGACAAAAAAATGTACATGCCGCCCTTTCCCCCTCATTTCACAACACCAATTTTGCCTAAGTATAAGGGGACAAGGGATCCAATAGAGCACATTCAAGAATTCAACATGTCATGTATAGAAGTCTCATATGATCCTACCTATTTTATGAGACTATTCTCATGAAGCCTCACAAGACCAGCCCTAGATTGGTTTGCACACCTTCCTCCAAGAATTAGAACATGGGGTGAACTGGCCAAAAAATTCATCAATCATTTTGCCCTCAACATTAAATTTTTTAGTGTAATTAATATTTAATTACACTTGCATAACTTTACTTAGGTAATATTTTAATTCCTAGGTTAATTATTGTCATCCTTATCTTGTTGAGCTATCTTGTTGCTCAAGATAATATTAGGGTTATGCATACATTGCTTTTATAAAGCAAATCATCTCATGTAATTTATGAATTCCTAAATAATATTATTTTGCACATCTTTTTGCAATAGCTTTTCTTTTTCTGATTTTCTCTTCTATGGAAGGTTTTTTGGTTTGCATGTTTGATCTTGGTTTCTAACATGGTATCAGAGCCTCGATTTGTAGCCCCTTCTTAGCCTTTTTGGAGAAATACATTGCAGAGCACATTTGGGGTTCCTCGAGGGTTTCATTCCTTGAGGATATTTATGAAGTGTCTTGGATCAGATCAGGGTTTTCCATTGGATTTAGAGCGTTGAAAAAAGTTAGGATTGGTTTTTGTTTTTCTGATTTTGGTCACTGTTTGCCAGATCTGCAAGGGTTTCAAGCTCGGTGATTTTTCTGAGAGATCTGGGGGTTGCCTAATTTTTTGGGCATTTTTGGACAAAATGAACCTCCCCATTGAGTCCACAGTGCCCAAAAACCCCTATTTTCATATAAAGTTTGTCCATTTTGGACAAATTCATTTGGAGAGGCAATTTTTTTTGCAGGGAGGTCGTACAGCCTCCCCAACACGCATTTTGAGGCACATATTTTGAAAAAATTCAAAAAATTCAAAAAAATAAAAAATTTGGTGGAAATTTATTGTCACCCGTACAAAAGGCCAGCACCACCCTCCTGCCACCGGGTGGCCACCGCCTATCACCACCCGCATGCCACTCATGCCATTCAACCCCTGAGGGCTTCGCTCCGCTAGCCAGTGTCATATTCAGGTCTGGGAGCTACTCTTAGCCCCCCGCCGGATCTCCAGCCCTAGCCCCAGTCATATCACCGATTGAGGGCTTCAACCCAGCCCCCTGCGCACCAGCCCCTGGTCTTGCATGCGACCAGGGGCTGAATATTTTTAGCCCCTGAGGGCTCTGGAGGACCTTATTGGTCAGAATCATACCACTTTCATAGAATTGGCCATAACTTTTGCATACGACGTCATTTTTTCGCAAGCGAGATATCGTCGAAAATCTGGTTCCGAGCTCTTTGCAATGGTGTAGGTGTGATTTTTTGGTTTTTCTTTTTTGATGTATTTTTCAGCCTTGAAAGTCGCATGTTGCTGTTTTCACTTTGAGAGACATATCTTTTGACTCGCTTATCCGTTTTTCGCAATTCTCACGATGTTGGAAAGCTAGTTCAATCCTCTACACAGATATGAGGTCTATTTTTATTTTTCATTTTATGCATGTTTTGCATGCTCTCCTTTTGTAATAATTGGGTATTGTAATAAATGAACTAATATAAAGTTCCATCAGAGGGGGTTTCTTGCATAATAATCCGATTAGAGTGTGCATGCAATTTGATCTCCATATTGTTTTGATGACAACTCACATGGGTTATATCTGGTTTCTTAGTTTCTTTTGGCCACATCTTTCTCTTGCTTGACACATATCAGATTCACATTGGTTCGCACTTCAGATTGGGAGTTTATGGTTCTTGATCCGCATTGGTTTAGATCCATCTCAGTTTGAGGGCCATGTTTTTATGGTTAATGTTCCAGAGTCTTTATGGTACTTGTTCCCATGGAAGAGTTTTAGTCTCAGTTTGGCATTAGAATCAAGATACATAGTTTCCAGATTCTTTCATCATTTCATCTATTGTTGCTTTACAGATTCCAGGGTTGTTCCAGTTTGTGAGTTTTCCAGTGTTCTGTGGCATCGGGTTTGCTGTTGCATTATTATGATTCTGCTTTGGTTTCTTGTAAACAAAGGTATCTTTCCTTGCTTTTCAGATTACGGTTCCAGTGTTACTCCACAGTGTTCTTCCAGTGCTTCTTTGCAACAGTCATCTCATTGTAGGGGGTTTTGTCCCACTGAGTTTTCCTTCTCTACCTCGTTATTGCATTTGTACAGGGGTACTTGATCAAACCTTGTTGTTGGGACCCATTCATGCTTTCTTGCATTCATCTTAGTTTTAGGTGCATGCTTTGTTAGTCTCCCTAAGTTGCACTTATGGGGGGGGGTGTTAGTGTAATTAATTATTTAATTACACTTGCATAACTTTACTTAGGTAATATTTTAATTCCTAGGTTAATTATTGTCATCCTTATCTTGTTGAGCTATCTTGTTGCTCAAGATAAGATTATGGTTATGCATACATTTCTTTTAGAAAGAAAAACATCTCATGTAATTTATGAATTCCTGAATAATATTATTTTGCACATCTTTTTGCAATAGCTTTTCTTTTTTTGATTTTCTCTTATGTGGAAGGTTTTTGGGTTTGCATGTCTGATCTTGGTTTCTAATAAAAAATGATGTCACCCTTACAACATTGAGCACAACCAAATAGGAAGAAGGGGAATAACTTACCACATTTTACCAGAGATGGCGAGGTTTGGTTGGAAAGTTCCCTTGTCACATTCTTGAGAAACAACTTGTCACCATGTTTGTGGAAAACCTTAACAAAGAATTGATGAGTCGAATTAAAATCCAATGTTGCAAAAAATTTGATGAGATCCTTGAGAAAGGTTTCCTTATTGAGAAAGGTATTATCGAAAAATGACTAGTCAAGATACACAAGGAGAACCCAAAACCCAACAATGACAAGAGCAAGTACTAGTCTTGAAACAAGAATATCACAAGTGATGGAGTTGTTGATGCTAAACTAATAACCAAAGGTCCAACCATTCATCTTAAAGGTCCTCCCTCATCAAATACAACCAATAGACCAAAAAACCAACCACAAGATAAAAAAAATGCTAAATGCAATCCAAAATAATCAACAACGAAGAGGCCCTCCCTGCCCTAAAATAACATATACTCAATTGGGTGAACCTATTGAATCAGTTCTCAAACAAATTTTGTAGTCTAATGTCATCACACTACCAGACACCAAAAACTATGAACCCTCATTGATCAACCTTGATTGGTGGAAAGAAGACAAATACTGTGAGTATCACTATGGAAAAGGACACAAAATAGCTAGATGTTGGATGCTCAAGAACATTATTCAAGACCTCATTGAAAATGGGACCATATCAGTAGGAGATTCACAAGGATAAACCAATCCTGATCATACCATATTCAAAACTCCCTTGCAAGACCATGAAAAAGGAAAAGCCTCTAGTTCAGGGAACAACAATAATGCCAATTATTCCGCTGTTAAACATGATTACAACACTATTATTCTTAATGTGAAACCCTTTGATGGTCGCATTGCCACTATTACTATAAACAAGCCAAGTTCAAAATGTGTTGTTACCACCCGTCGAACCAAGATAACTATTCCAAGAACTCCTTCCAATTCATAGCTGAGAAGTCAATATAATCTCCTAGATCAGCTAGGGAAAACTCCCTATCTTGGAACTCCTTCGCATTTCACCACAACATAGAGCTATCCTCGATAAAGCATTGCAAGAAGCATTCATACCTGCTAACCTAGATGTTAATGAATTTTAGGCCATCGTTGGATACCTAGCTATGCCACACCATGTCACCTTCTCCAAGCAAGACTTTTCTGCACCAAAATCTGATCATAACGACCCCCTCCACCTTGAAGTATGTGTTAATAAACATAAGATCAGATGAGTCCTAGTAGAAAGTGGAGCAATTCTGAATATATGCTCACTAAAATTCGTGAAAGAATTGGGATACTCTAAGAATTGTATAGACAAAACCAAGAAAATTGTGATCAAAGCTTATGATGATGTTATGCGTTCGTCCGAAGGCATAATTTAACTTCCTATATGAGTTGGCCCAACCATACAAAACACATTATTTCATGTCTTGGATCTGGATTTTCACTACAATCTTCTCCTTGGTCGCCCATGGATTCATGCCATGAGGGATATCCCATCCACCTACCACCAATGCCTCAAGTTTCCATATAATGGCACTAAAATTACTATTCTTGGTGACCCTAATCCTTTTCAGTATTGTTCAAACCTAAAAGGAATTGTTGAACAACAAGTGCCCATCAATTGAGAGGCCTCATCTTCCAATTCATCCACCACTCTATCTAACTACATTGATCCATCCAACCTTGTCAAATCATCCACCCCATTCACCACACCTTCCACACCAAAATTCCAGATTCAAGACAAAGGATACGGAGAATACAACATGAAGAGTCTCTTTTTCATTGGAAAATTACCTAAATCACCGAAGTCTTATGGAAAACTACATCTCATGCAACCTAAGGTCATCATCCATAATTTCCCACCACCTTCATTAAATAGGGGGAGCTATCCAAAGAGTCTTTCGATGACCACATTCTCACATGGTTGTACAGAGAAGAAGAGGACACTGAACCTAAGAAATTGCCAGTGGAACAGTACCGAAAAGGGTTCCTAATGATGAAAAGACAAGGATATGATGGACATAGCAGCCTCAACATAAATAAACAAGTAATGATGGAACCCTTGCAACCTCCTAAATTACTAAAACACCAAGGGCTAGGGTTAATACCAGTGAAAGTGACTATCTGGGGTATCAGGTTACCTTCGAGTGAGACTGTCAATGCTTCAAATGAAATCAAGACATTAGAGGAATTTTATACCGACTCTGATTCTAATGAATGGGAATGGGATCTAGAATCCAATATATCCCTTAGAAATTATTTCCTTGAGGAAACATTTAGAGAACTTGGTGAGCCTTCCTTTGAGGAAAGATTTTTCCAAATGTTTAAAGTTGGTCCCCCGCCAAGTCTTTGCACCCTTGTCCAAAGGTCCCCTTGAAAAGAGAAGAATGGATCAAACACTTTTGGGAAACCATTGATTCTGCCCCTTGGACCCTAATGAATCTACTTCTATATTTACCCTACCTACCTACACTATGACCCTTGACAATACCAATGATGGCTTACCTCTAGTCTACCCACAACTCATAGATTAGGATCAACAAGAACCACCAAGTTTGGACACTTTCGAGAATGACAAAGCAATTTTTGAGTTCATGGGACTTCATGAAGGAATACCAAGTGGGGATCATAAAGTTGGATTTTCCATAGAACTTAATTATGCAACATACTTTGGTGAGGCTATTTCATCCTCTAGTCACAAAACTGAAAATGAAAAATGTAAAAATAAAAATAATAGGTCTTCAGGTGAAAATTGAAAGGCGCTTACTGACCGTGAAAAAGTAAAAATAAAGGACGTATCCGAAGGTGAAAACCTCTCTGAGGCACCCGAGGATGGAGGACTGGACTGTCTCCCTATAGACTGAGAGAGATTGATGTTTCTTATATAAGAAACAGAAGAAGTGAACATTGGTACACAAGACAAATCCAGAATCATGTAGTTGGCAACATCTTTGACCACTAAGGAAAAGCCTGAGTTTATAACATTCTTTTCAGAAAGACAAGTCAATTTCGCATGGTTGTATGCTGATATGCCTGGATTAGATCTCAAACTTGTTTTGCATCAGCTACCACTGCTACCAAATGCTAAGCCATATAAATAGAAGTTGAGAAAAATGCACCCACAGATTGCACTCTTGGTTAAGATGGAACTGAATAAGCTCTTGGATGTTGGATTCATTCTCTCTATTGATTACACAAATTAGATATCAAACCTTGTTCCTGTCACCAAACCAAATGGTCAAATCAGAGTATGCATAGATTTTAGAGATCTTAACAAAGCTTGTCCTAAAGATAATTTTGCTTTACTTGAATATTGACACCATAGTAGACCTTATTGTTGGATATGAAATGCTATCACTTATGGATGGATTCTTGGGCTACATAAGATAAGAATTACTCCTAAAGATCAACCGAAGAAAGCTTTCACATGTTCTTGGGGAACTTTATGTTGGAATGTCATGCCATTTGGGCTTTAAAATGCCATAGCTACATATCAAAGAGCCATGACCATTATTTTTCATGATTATATGCATGTACTTATGGAAGATTATGTTGATGACCTTCTCTCTAAATCTCTAGAACAAAGTGGACACTTAGTAGTATTGGACAAGATTTTCACACAACTAGAAAAGTACCAATAGAGGCTAAACCCAAAGAAATGTGTTTTTGGGGTCTAATTGGGAAAGCTTCTTGGATATATTGTCTCTCATAGAGGAATATAAGTTGATCCCACCCAAGTAAAAGCCACCTTAGAAATGCCACTGCCAACCAACATTAGTTAGTTAAGGACATTACAAGGAAGATTACAATCAATCTGTAGGTTCATTGCTCAACTACCAGACAAGATTCATCGATTTCAACACCTGTTATGAATAGGAATACCCTTCAATTGGACAAAAAGGTGTCAAGAAGCATTCGATCAAATCAAGAATTATCTATTGACTCCACTAGTTCTTATTCCTCCAATTGATGGAAGACATTTGATATTGTATGTGACAACAGCTTCATCAGCATTGGGGGCATTTCTAGTGCAGAATGACAATGATGGCGAAGAATGAGCAATTTATTATATCAATTGCACCTTAGTCGGATATGAATTGAACTATAGCCCTATTGAACAAGCATGTCTAGCAGTTGTATTTGCGACCCAAAAATTGAGACATTACATGTTGAATCACAAGAAAAAATTGATTACCAAGATTGATCCTCTGAAATATCTTCTCAACAAAGCAACTCTGACAGGAAGACTAGCAAAGTGAGTTAGGATCCTAAGTGAGTATGACATTGAGTACATTGGTCGAAAAGAAATAAAAGGACAAGTGATAGTTGATCAACTTGTAGATGCACCTGTAAAAGTAGATCATCCTTTGATATTCAATTTCCTAGATGAATCAATCTTTTTCATAAAAACACCAACAACATGGAAGTTGTATTTTGATGGATCTTACACAAGTCATGGTTTAGGAGCCAGAATTTTGTTCATCACACCTCAAGGAGATTTCGTTCCCAAGTCATTCTGAATAGAATTTCCATATACAAACAACATAGCTGAGTACGAAGCATTATTGATTGGTCTCCAAATGGCAATAAAATGGAAAATCAAGGATCTTCAGGTCTATGGTGATTCTCAATTAGTGATTAAGCAAGTTAATGATGATTATGACACCAAGGATGAGAAACTAATGCCCTACAAGCACATGGTGGACAACTTCAGACTATACTTTGATAATATTTCCTTTGAGAAAATACCGAGAATACAAAACAAAGTAGTTGACACAATGTCTACAATTGGATCTCTCTTGGACATCCCCAACAATGACTCACAATATGAGTTATTGGCAGAACAACTGTTGGTCTCTACATTCGATGTCCCCAAAACCGAACTTGTGTGTGAACTTATTGGTCTCGACTCACCTTGGTACAAAGACATCTACACCTATTTGCATGACCAAATTATCCCTTCTAACTTGTCCCTCAACCAACACAAAACCTTTATTTGACAACCATCCAAATTTTCCATCATCAGGGATACCCTTTATCGTTACAGCCTAGATAGTACTCTCCTCTGATGTCTCGACTCAAATGAAGCACAAATAGCCTTATAAGAGGTACATCATGGTATATGTGGAGCTCACTTTTCTAGTCCAACCTTAGCTAAAAAGATCATGAGGATAGGATATTATTGGCCTACAATGGAATGTGATGCCTATCACTTTGTGAAGAAATGTCACCAATGTCAGATTCATGGAGATCTTATACATGCATCACCTCAAGAATTACAACCACTTACTTCACCATGGCCATTTTCTCAGTGGGGACTCGACCTCGTAGGAAAGATCCATCCCACCTCTGCTAATGGAAATAAGTTTATCCTCGTTGCTACTGAGCACTAACTCCTTTGACTGCAAAATCCAACAAAAATGTCCAACAAAATATGTATAATTTGATGTATCATCAGGTGCTTGTAAAATTTGATGTGTAATTTTCAATTTTTTGAAATTTTATCCCCGACGTTTGTCGAAATGTCGACTATTAGTTTCATCAAAATTTTGACAAACATGAAAAATAGAAAAAAATCAAATTGTGGCTGACATAAAGAAAAGTGAGTTCGGGCCTAATTTATTGCAACAGTGTTTTTCTCTACTTGAGACAGTTTGTGGAGAACTAAGGACGATTTTCTTGGGAAAAATCAGAAAAAATTCAAGAAGATATCGCCAGGTTGAGGGTAGTCATTGTCTTCTTGCAGAATTCAGTTGTGAAGTCAAATTTGTAGTTCCAGGTTTGAAAATCATATTTTAAAGCAACATCTCATTAGATTTCATTTTTAGAGGTTTAGGGTTTTGAGAATTTCATGTCCAGATTTTGTTGTGTGGAATCACCACAAGATCACAACCAAGGAACAAATTCTTGTGACTGTGATTATGTGATCCATAACTCTATTGGTTATGTGGCACAGTTGTGCTATAAAAAATACAGGATGCATTCATGTGTGACCCAAGTTTAATGTGGCTATGTTATGATAGAAATGGAGGCACTCATATAATGTAGTTAATTCAGGTTGTATAATGTAGGTGTCAATCATCATTAGGTGCATTCAGGTTGTCTCAAGTTTAACAGGTTAGGATGTAATTATAGCATGATCGAAGAGTGATTACCTCTTGCTGCAATAAAGAGCCTATAACTTTGGTTGATATGCAGAGTGGTTGTGTTATATCAATTATGTAGTGCATTCAAGCACAACCCATGTTTAATGGGCTATTCTAGAGAGTGATCAAGATTTTCTAAACCTTATGAATGTTACTTGACATATATTTGCATAATCTCAAATTCCTTCAAGGATTTTGAAGTATCAATGTATCCTATATAGGGTTTAGAATGATTTCTTTTAATTAAAAAATAAATAAATGATGTATTTCCCTATAATTAGATAATGTGGAGATCTCTAAATCTGCCCCAACACACTATCCTCTTTGGCATTGTATTCATTACTCCAACTACTAGGGTTTTGCATGTGACATTTTAATATCTTCATGACCGTGGCTTTTAAATAGATCTCAGTCTTTGCTTTAATCCTTTTCATGGTAACCCTTGAGTTCCATAATCCACCTTCAATCTCTTCTAAGAACGATGTCTTAAGCTAGACTGCATAGTATGCATATAAAGCAATCCTTCATACCTGCCATTATTCCAAACCACCACTCACTGCCTTGCTTAAAATGTTGCCTCCATAAGCACAATAGCATGTTTTAAAATCATGGTTGCCAGATTGACCATTAAGGTCACCACTTTCATCATGAAGATACAATGAGATTTTTGTCTTCAAACTCAAGGAATTATGCAAGATAACATTGTGAATTGTTTTGTTGTGTATGATTTGATTTTCTTGCACATTTACTACTTTGCTAACTTTCTTTAAGACTGGGTATTGCACCCTCAGCTGCAATCTCAAACAGCTCACTCACTATCACTTGAAGATTCATTTCATGAGCATCCTTCTATAAAATCAAACTATGCCCTATAGACTTCCTACTTACTACAGAAAACTCATTGTTTCATGGTATTGTAGTTCTCAAGGTCCTTCAACCTTATTGACACTACTTCACATTCCACAAGGTATTATTCACTATTCTCCCATCTTTAATGAGTCTCAAAACACTGCTCAAACATGCAATCCACTACCTCCATTATACATTAATGGCTAAGAAGAAACATTGAACCTATGATTACCACTGTTACTTCATTTGGACAGTCATTCCCTGATTGCATTTTCCTTGTCTAACACTACCAAAGCATTTGAAAAACCCTTAAGGTCAGCAAGGGGGTAAGGAAACTCACTGTTAAAATCTCCACTTTACTATGCAAGGTTTGAACTTTATTATCTTGTCACTGCTCAGCCTCTTTTTTACTATCACATCTCAAGTGACTGTCATTCTTCTTACCGTAGATTGCATTTACAAATGTACTAAGCTACATAGTGTGCTTGTTATTGGCTACAATCTTTATATTGCAAGATTTTTATTTTTACCCCTACAATGTCTCAATCTTTTGGTATTGCAACCTCACTAATCCGCTATAGGTTATTGTTTATGTTTCTACGGAGGCCTAGGGTTTGTAACTCAACGTTCTTACCAATGCTTGTTTTATTAGGGCTCTCTATTGTTGAGGGTCTCTAGGATAAACCTCAATATAAGAAGTTAGACACATTGCATCTTAACTAAAAAGGATAAATCCATATTGACATTAGCAACTGATGATTCGGATCACAGTTCTTAGAATGGGTCACTTGCTCTTTTACTAGCTCACTACCTCCATCGTAGGGAAGTTTGTGATCAAATTCAATATTAAGGATTTTGTATGAGTCTTAATCTGGGTTGGAAATCATAGTAAAACCTAATTTAATAAGTTTTGGAATTAGCATTTTAAAGTGTTTTTTGGGGTCATTAACTTCAGACTATCTTCTCTTTTGCAGGGGTGGTTGCATGCCAAATTTTTTTGGTGTAAAATATCAAAATTATTATATTATGTTACCTATCTATGAATAAAAATTATTGGAGTGTGAGTTTGATATTTTTTGAAGATCTAAATAGTCAAGCTTGGTAAAGGAAAATCATGTCAGATAATATTAGTCCATAACAAAATGAAGAGACACTTGATAGATTGTGGGCTAGATTGAAAAGAAAGGGTGATCGGAAATGTTATTGTCCTTGCAATAATTACAAGGGCTTAAAGACGAGACGACTTTTAATCACAACAGCTGAGAAACATTGTAGGCAACATGGTCATGTTGAAGGGGGCATGATTATCATCCATTGGTAAGTTGTTCATTATATGTGTTTATATTGATTAAATTTGTAAATGTTTATATCATTTTAACATTATATATATATATATATATATAATCACTTGATCATGATCATGGTTTATTTGTGTCTATCATTATTATAAAGGTGGGGTTCCTTAGGGAAGATGATATGGATTATCACGACCCGAAGAATGTGGTTTTGCAAGTGGACGAACATGGAGCTGTGAATATCGATTATGAAGTTAATGATCCTATGGAAGAAGATGATCATGCGCCAGAAAACATAGTTGAAGATGATGGTAGGAATACATTGATCCATGACACATTTAGTGGCAAAGCTGATCATGATGATCAAGATGACTTTGATGATGTTCATGATTTACCTGTACTTGAGAAGGCATATGAGCCCCTTTATGAAGGCTCCCAAACAACTCTTCTCTTTGCTATATTGTTGATGTTGAACATGAAGGTTATGAATGGTTTATCAAACATAGCAATCTCACGAATGTTAAGGTATGTCATATATGTCATCTTTTTTCATCTATTTTAATTGTTGTTAGTTCATCACTAGTAAATAAAGGATGAAATATGTACCATTAATATTCTTTATATGAACAAATTATTTTTTGTTGTAGATTGATTGGTGAATTTTTGTTACCACTATCAAATATTTTACCTCGCTCATACCGAGATTTATGTGCCATTATGAAAGATATCGGAATGGAGTATCAAGCAATAGATGCATGTCCCAATGATCATATTATATATCATAAACAACAAGAATTTGCAATAGAATTCCAAAAATGTCATATCAATAGATATCGAACAGATCAACTAACAAAAAGGTGCCTCACAAGGTTCTTTGTTATATTCCCATTATTCCACGTATGCAACGACTATTTAGGTGTGAAATCTTAGCACAATTTATGGATTACCATGCACAAAATAGAAGTGGTATGACATTCTTCACACCTCAAGGATTTGTTTCAGATTTAGGGACACATGGAGGAAAAATGGCCAATTTTAAAGAAGAACTCCTCAGAATCTCAGCTTTACTGGGAGCTAACGGTGTCAACCATTTGAGAGCTAAGATTCATTTACTTAGTGTGGCCTCGCTTTGTTACCAAACAAATAACATTCCTCCATGGATGTCAATAAAGGAGCCATAATATTGTCAATGATTGTTCCTGCATTTGTTTACACTGGACTCTTTCTTTAACGTGAGTAGCATCTCATTTGTCTTATTTGTTGTATAATGATTCTATATTTTCTATCCAATATATATTGCAAAAATGGTTATAATAATTATGTAATGTTTATGTTCATTCAAATAGGTAGTACCAAGTTAAATATATGAATGTATATATCGGCCTCTTATCGACAAGTTACTAAAGTTATGGAATGGCCAAGATGTATGACGTCTCTAGACCAATAGGACAAAGACAATTTCAATTCCATGCAATGCTTGTATGGACAATTCATGATGCCCCAGGGGTAACACATTTGTGTGGTATGTTATAATGTTCGACTGTACTTTACAATATTTAATTTGATGAAGTAGATATCATGCATGTTTTTAAAATAATCTATTAATTATATATAATTATAAAAATTGACATATTTAATCCAATTATATATGATCTTGCAGTTTTTCAAACAAAGGGAAAATTTGCATGTCCAATTTGTGGTCCCAAGATGAAATCTCGTTGTTCAACAAGTTTAAGAAAGTAGGTGTTTGATGAGTATAGGCACTTCCTCCATAGAAATCATAAGTATCAAACTACTAAAAAATATCTTTTCAATGGGAAAGAGGAGACTACCTCAAAACCACGAAGAATGACACCTCGCCTATGGAAGTTGGAATATAATAGAATTAATCATCAAGGTTATACATCGGATCAAATTGTTTATCTATCATATATGTTTTTAATTTATATTTTTATATTGTGTTGTGTTTACTCTTGTTGTAATTGACAATGATTGTCATTGTTAATTTGTTTAACTTATATGCTTCATGAAGGTCATTAAGGCATTAATGGTCAGCTTCCACAGGGACTAAAAAGTTATCCCAGACAATTTAGTAGGTTGCCCTACTATGAGCAACTACAAATTGTGCATTTGTTTGATACAATGCATATCAGAAAGAATATAACATAAACATTATGGAAAATATTGGATGGAAGGCATGACAAAGAAAAAATTGTCAAAATTTGTAGTGACTTTTAGAAAGCCAATCATGCAATGAAAGATGTCATTCAATTAAATAGCGATGGAGACCAAATTATTATAAGTGCCCTTCCTTGGTTATTAATAGAGCAGCAAAGCAATGCTATAAAAGAAGTCATACAAAAAATTTGATTTCCCACAGGATTTGCTACGAACATAAACAATATAATAACAAAGAAAGGTGAATTTGGGTCAGGGATGAAAATGCATGATTGTCATACCTTCATTAAGGTAATTATTCTGGTATATTATAGACACTTGTATAATGCATGTACTTTTCAGTGTATTGTGTTTACTACTTTTGGAAAAATAATGAAAAGATCATTTATAATTGTTGCAGTATGTTCTACCTCTATCTCTCCCAGAGAACTTTGACAACAATGTCAAGCAAGTTATATATAATATTGGAAAATACATGAGGTAAGTAGAGATATTTGTTCAATTCGTTGTATACATCTTATAATTTCCATTTGTATTACTTGTTATGTAATATATTGTATTTTTTTGTTAAATCTCATTAATGTATTTGTGCCTTGAATCACTTGTAGATGGCTTGTCATCTAAAGAAATCCATAAAGAAGATATAAATTAAGGTCGTATACTATTGTATTTAACTAATTATATGTCATTTGTGAATTTCATTTTTTTTTGATACAATTGGTCGAGAGTGGGATGCACTACATTTGTATGTTGCCAACAATCTTGATTGGATGATGGTATGGATTGAACGATGTCAACAATCTGGTCGCAAATTAATATGGGAAGGTGTGGCTTCATTGGTTAAAGAAGCTCATCGTAATGGAGATTCCAATGTTACACAAAGGGAAATTGATTTAGCATATGGTTTAAGAGATAAGCAGGTACGTATAAATATATTAATCACCCATATTATTTAATTATTTTGAATTATATTGATGTATATATATGTTGAGATTATTTTCTTTGTATACATTCGGCCAAGAATAAATATATTTATCAACTGACAATATTGCAATAATTTTTACATGTTTGACATATTGCAAGTGAAACACCACAAGGCTATGTGGTGCAATGGTCATAAATTTTGAATCAAAATGTTGGATGAAATGAAGAAAACTTGTGATTCTGGTATAACTGCAGTCTTCTAGGTGACTAATATTTCATCTAGAAGTGAGATACATCTAGGAGTCTCAGAAAATTGATACTATGGGATTTTGGATGATATACTTGAGTGTGACTTTAAGTCCTTCAGATTAATTTTGTTCATCGTCCTATGGTGTAGGTTACGATTGAATGAAAATGATCCTGAGAGAACTATTATTGAACATGATAATGGATTTACCATGGTTAATACAAGGTTGATCGAGCGAGCTGGAAATGAGCCCTATGTTCTTCCAAGCTAATGTGAGCAAGTATTTTACTCAGAGGTTCCAGGTAAACCGGGTTGGTCATTTGTTGTTAGACATGATCCAAGAGGAAGGCCGGTAAAGTATAATGTGGTGGAAGAAGAAGATACCGAAGAACTAGAAGATGATGTAGATGATGATTAGGATCAACAGTTAGTTGATGATGTCCATGACGAAGATTTCAAAGAGGAGGAACTAGATCATGATGATGTAGGAGTTAATGTTGATGAAGATGATATCCGTGTGGATGATGACATTATCGAAACTGATATCGATGATGATGATGATGATATGACCAATCCTTACAATGTCAAATCTAGATCGATGATACAGACAAAGAGTTGGATGAAGAAGAAGATCAAAGACATTGAAATGTATAAGTTATGCGATTATATTATCTATTTGATATTAATTTCTTGATAGAATTATATTTGACTTATGTGGTTACATAATTAATTCATGATGTTTTTAATTTTTATGCCATTACATAATTAATTTAATGATGTACTTTTTAATGTTTGAAAGGTCAAAATTAAAACATTTCAATAGTGATGTTAACAACCTTGAAATTAGTGTGTTTTATGTTTCATGTGATCATAAAAGATTAAAAAGTCGATTGTACAGGTGGTTCTTCAGTGGTTTACGTGTAAAGGCCTTTGAAAGGCACAAAGTGATCATTGTAATGGTTGTTGATGGTTGAGGATTTAAAATACAAGCTCTTGACATTTGAAAATCTGTGTTTTTCTTCAAAATTTTTGTATTTTTCCTGTTATGCAGCACTGTACAGTCATATGCAGCCATATTTTGATGTGAAATCAATTCCAAGTCATGAAGATATGTGTTAGCTTTCATTTGAATCTGATTTGAGGGCTTAAGACATCGATTTGAGTTAGAAAGCTTCATTTCTTTGCATATAGCCCGGTTACCCTATTTTTGAGGGTTTTGTAGTCCAAACATGATATAAAGGGGCTCTTACACTTTTTGTGATTATTGTAACTTGTGTAAGAGGCCCCATGATACTGTTGTAACTGTAGGATGCATGAATAGGGCGTAGGATGAGAAATAAAGAAGGTATAGCTACTATCCTCAAGAGTTTTGTGAAGAAAAGCATGTGAAATGAGAGGTTCAAGCCTAAGTTTCAACAACATGTATGGGAGATATGATTTTATGAATTTTTATCCATGTGCAGACCTAATGGGTTGTTTTTGAACACTGAATATAAATGATATACATACACACACACACACGCATATATATATATGTATGTATGTATGTATGTATTTTTAAATGTAAATGTAAATGCAATTACTGGATGCTCTCCTAGAACAATAAATGCAACATATCATTAAAGAAATCTATATCTATGTATATAAATGTGTATTTCTAAATGCAAGTGTAAATGCAAAGAGCATATGGTTTTGTAGTGTTATAGATACAACATATCCATAATTTAATGTAATTGAAATTCTAAAGTCTTCAACACATATAATTTAAACTGTCAGGAACATAAATTGTTTACAACTTGTGTAAATGTGCAAGTGAATAATTGACAAACTCTTCTTGAGATAGAATGGCAATTCTAGTTATATGATTCTTCTAATTAACCCAACTAACACTTACCAATTGTTGTGATTGATTAAAAGATTTTAATCCCTACTTGAGAGAACCAAATAACTAGATCACACATATATAGAAAATGTACAATGATAAACAAAGTATAAACTTGTTATATCAATTTAAATAGTAGAGAAGCATCAGAATGGAGACAATCAAATAACTGCATAAATTTAACAAACAATTGATACCAAAATCTTAATCCGTGACTTAGATATCTTCATTTACTCCATCAAAATACATGCATCTGAGTCTTTGTATATGAAATAATTTTGCTAGAAAGCTATCTACTAAATATCTCCTAATGCCTATATTTGTTGCTTTACTATGGAAGAGATATAAATACATCAAAACTTGGAAGGGACACATCCCTTCACAAATGTTTTATTTTACTTTACTAATTAAAACAAGAGATTAGGCTCTATTTAGCCATAGATGAATATTTGATAAATGATGTAGATATCATATCGTTCATGAGTATCAACATCTCCTAATGCATTCTTGGCCGATATTTCCACCTTTATCATCCTTTCGTTCTACTCTCATCTCTCGTCCAATGTTGAATCGTTCCATGTAGCATTTTCTAGAATTCTCTGTAGCATCAATTCACATTCTTTGATCCACTTGGCTTTCTCTTTCAACTTTTCTCCATCTTCAAATAGTGTAGGCAGTCCCATATTTGTAAAATCAACCAGCTCGTTTGCATCTTCTCGTAGTTCCTCATAAAGGTCCTTATGTTTCTTTATAATATGGTCACCCATACCAATGGCTACACTGTCAGGAACATCTCTTTCATTTAATTCTCGGAGCTTTTCTTGAATCTTTCCATCAATTCTCTTGTGTTCCTACCCTGTAACATGGTTCTTTGAATATGCTCCCCATACCTTATTCAACCAAATCATTAATTTGGCCTACCTTTTTCTGATTATTGCAATGAGTGTATCATATTTACCTTGTGAATATGCGGTTGACTCATCCCAATGATATTTTAGCTATGAGATTTCACCATGTGTTATTAATTAGGAGGCCCCATTGTGACTCCTAGCATGTCCTTCAAATGATCATTTTCTCTCATGATCCTTTCATTACTCATTGTGTACATTTCCTTTTCTTTGATCAACATTTGTATTTGGGATTTATTCAGTTTTTCCACATTAATCCCAATGTCTACAGTCGCCACAGGATCTACCTCTCCAACCTTCAAATTCATGACATGTCCAAATGCTTTCTTAGAATCAATCACCATTTTCTTTCTATGAGGTGGATACAAGGCCCATATCATGAGTGTTCCTTCATCCGGGTTATATTTAGATCCAACATATATTCTTGTCACCCCTCTAGACTAAGCTTGTGTGTGGCACTATTATCCTTTAAAAAGATATCAAAGACCAATGCATAATTCAAATCCAACCCTCGAAAGATCATAACTCCAGCATCCTCTAACATTTTTCTTCCTTTATCGAGGGTCACATTAGTCATTTCTCGATCCACAATTAATTTCAAATTATTTAGTAGTTGCTCCTCATTGATTGGTGTAATATTATCAACTGTCTCCCTGATCTCCTTGCCCTTTTATTTATACAAGAAAGATCTGCATTCTGAAGAATTCACAAATTCATTTTCTGCTACAAATGACCTATATGCCATGTCTCTAGTGTTTTTATCTTGGCTCTCTTCAACACTTGGTTCTCTAGGAGGGCAATTGTAATCTTGAGTTTTTAATTTGGAAATCCTACTAGGTAGGTCTCGTCGCATATCTTCTCTAGATTCCTCATCTCCAGAAAAAGGGAACCCTATATCCGGCAACCCTTGGTTGTATTCCTCCATCACTCTCCTAAATGCATATGTATGTGTACTTGTAAATGTAATTGTAAAATAAATAAGAATAATGAAAATTATAAAAGAATACAAAGAAAGGTCTCCTCCCTTCTTGGTAGTGATAACCTCCTCCACACACAACCCTTAAAAATTATGAATAGAGGAATATAATCTTTGAAGAACTCAAAGTTGATTCTCTCCTACTTGATGCAATTAGTCATTTTATCCTTACAAACATTTATAGTGATTACTAGAGGCAGATAGACCAATTCTTCATAATAGAAGAATTTGATCATACTTTTCCAATGATGGAATTATGATAAAACCTTAGGTTAAATGAATAATTTCTAGCTAAATTCTTTAAATCATGTCCAACTGTATAAGAGAAGACCGCTGCTATGTGTACCTGGATACCATGGAGAAAGGCTAGTCTTTGGGATCTTTCATAATCATCCTACCTTAAAACATACCAAAAGTATCCTAGAAATTAGACATAGGAAGATTTAATATGACTTAAAAAAAATTTATTGCCAAAGCGTAAACTTATGATGACTTAACCAGGCCTAGTACACACTCCCTCCCCATTAACCACTTAGACATATGGAAATTAAATGTAAATTTGCTGCTATTTTTAGTCATGTAGGTGTCCAATAAACCACTTGGTGGTGTTTCCCTTCAAGTTTATTTACTTGAATGAAGAGAAAAAGTCCTTTGATTACAATTAGAGAATACATTTGAGGCCTTGGTTGTGTAACTGGTGGACCATAGTCACATTTAACACTTGTTACAAAGTTTGGGAGTTAAAATGTTAAGTAGATTTGATTTGTGATGGACACATTTGGACAGTAGTAACAATAGCTTGCAATCTATCAAGACTTGATTACCTTATAACCTGTGAAATTCTAGCAATGAAATGATAGATTAATCATAATGTCACCTTGGGATCACATCACCATGAAAGAACTTTATCCAACATCCTTATGAGTGTAGGTACCACCAAATAGATATTTGTTAGACCTGTCTTCCTCGAGTGAGGGAAATTCAAGAAGAGAAGAGCAAAGCGAGACATGTAGTATGTCTAAAAGAGGGAGATCAACTAGAGTTCAAAAGATTAGAAGAAAATTTTGTAAACGTATGGAATTTTTTCTTGCTGAAGGGGGGTCATGTTCTTATGATGATGAGAGCATAGGCAACGTCGAGGTGCCCTTGAGGTACAAACATCTATGGAAACAATGGGTACCCAACAAACTTCCTCTAATAAACACTGATTTTTGTGTCAACGAGAGGATATATCACATAGCACCATCGTCATTACATGGTTTGGGCCTATTTTTCATGGACGACATAAAGGTTTGTTATGAAAAAGTTACTGAATTGATGGAGTATGTTGGACCCTGTTACATTTACAAAGATTGGATACAACTAGTTTGATATACACGAAGTATGTGTAGGTATGCACTGTCAGAAAATTATATACAACTAAAAGATAAGGATCAAAATAAAGGAGTGGCTATGTACATTGACGGAAGGCCAAAAGCATCAGGGAATATTGTAGGATTTATAAACAGTACACAACTTGGGTCAACAAATAAGCAACCCAATTGCATATTCGAGCCACGCGAGGGAAATTGTGTATTTGTATGTGCGATAAAATCAATAACTGCAGGGGAAGAGTTGCTAATCGATTACAATTTGAATCACTTAGTTACAAACACAGTTACTATGGGGGTGGTATGTACTATGTACCATTTTACCCAACCTCCAATTAATGACTCCAATATACCATTTTATTCTTATGTTTTTTTCGTAAGTCTATTGGTTTCATTTCAGTAATGTTTTTTTATATTTAATTTTTCTCACAGTGGGACATTAATTTTTTCGTAAGATAGAGAAGGTCCTAGGTACTTTTAAATTTTTAAATTATTATTATATATAATCCAATTGAAATTTACTTATTGATCGCTCTTTTTAGACTATTGATCCCATGATCATTTTGCAGGAAATGAGGTTTTTTATAAACATCTAAGTGATATTACACTGGAGCTCTTTGGGCCCAGCATACATACATGGTGGAATGCCCAAAATCAAGATTTAAAAGATGAGCTCATTAACCATTTAGTTGTATTGTTCAGTGATAAAACATTCAATCGAACTAAGGTCCTTAAGAAAGATGGTACCTATCTAAAGTATGCAAGGGACCAATATAGGTCACATTTAGAGAAGAAAAAAAACTACGAGCATCCCCCCATGATTTCAGAGAGGGAGTGGAAGGACCTGTGTCGATGGAAAGGAGAAGGTTGAAAAGAAAAAAGGAAAAGACACCAATGGGCCAAGGAAGGTATGTGATACTATCAACAATGTAATTATATACTGATTACTTTTTCTTTTACATAATCTAACGTGATTTCAAACTTTTCATAGGCTGCCTGACACATCGAAGGAAACAAAGGAAAGACTAGAAAACACCTAGCAACACAAACTTGGCTCTAGGTGGTTATATGAAATTAGCCACATGAATTGTAAGTATCAATAAATGAAATATAGTATCCAAATAATAAATTGAAAACAATTTTGGTTTTATCACACCATAGAAGAAAAAATCATGATCTTATGCAAAAATGTAGGGCTCACGAATTAACAGAGTTCCCACAGAAGATGGCTGAAGATTTCCTTCTAGCGAGGCTATAGTGCATGGCTAAATACCTAAGAGTCTTGACTGGGCAAACACAACCTTCCACTACATCCGACACAGGTAAATAAACTCAATAAAGTTTATTTAAAATTGAATACTTGTGCAATCTATTCAATATTAATTTCCACCATAAAGTAATTACATTCCTATTTGTTTTAAACATTCAAGCAATGATAATACTGCACATGACATTGGAATGCAGCTTGGTGAGGGTGGAGCACAACCTATAGATGAAGGTCATGGTGTGCATCCTGGTACTTTAGAGCATGTAGAGTGTGATCAACATGTTGAACATGATCAGGCTAGAGAAGATCAGGAACATGATGTGGCTCCATCAGGTAAAAAGGACCACTCTAAAGTTCTTTTAAACATATTTAATTGCAGTTGGTGTATTAATTAATGTAACTTTTCATGTTTCAACTTTAGAGCATGTAGAGCGTGATCAATGTGTTGAGCATGATCAGGCTAGAGAAGATCAGGAACATGATGTGGCCCCATCAGGTAAAAAGGACCACTCTCATGTTCTCTTAAACATATTTAATTTCAATTGGTGTATTAATTAATGTAACCTTTCGTGTTTCAACTGCAGATTGGGATTTAGAGGGTGTTCAACATGTTTAGCATGAGTCTATAACAAAAGTTCAGGAACATGATGTGGAACCATCAGGTAAAGAGAACCACTCTAATGTTCTTTTAATTAATGAAATACTTGTAACAATAATAATAAAACATATTAGCTTAAAATTTCTTTCTTATTACAGCAGACCCCCCCTTGCAGCGGCATCCACGTCATGAGCAGACGACTAGGCGTACATTAAGATCACAAGTAGAGGGAAGAACAACTAAAGGGGGGATAACTATTTATTTAGAAAATGATACTCCACTTCATATTTTTGTAGCTTTAAAAAAGAAAAGAAAAAAAAAGTGATTGTAATCATATCATGACAACCATATTTTTGATAATATGTAAAAAATGAAAGAATGAATATTATATGTTAATGAATGAATGTGAATATGTTAATTAATGAAGTTTATATGTTAATGAATGAATGCTATATGTTATTAATGGATGCATGGATGAATGAATGAATGAATGAATGAATGCTATATGTTATTAATGGATGAATGAATGATTAATGTTATATGATTGGGTATGGGGAATTGAAAGTGATGTGAAGGGGGGAGGGGCCAAATGAGCTTCCACCATCACGTGGTTGGCCTTGTTAAGTAGAGAATATTAAACTATTCACGAAACAAAGAGAAGCTCAATAAGGTAATGCACTTTTCAATATAAGAAATGCATTGTTTGAAGCATTAAACCAATATGCAAAGATGAAAGAAAGTGCTAAATTTTCACTATGGTGGCAGAAAAATGATTCTTTATACCCTGAATCCATGCTCTACATCATAATTTGAAGTTGTTTCCATTCCAATGTTTTGAGTTTAGTTTGTTTGTATGGCTTTGTATGAATACCACATTGTGTTGTGTGTGGATTTGGTTTCAAAGCTCTGTTTCTTCTATTTTTAGTGGTGACATAACTCTAAAATTTGACTTTGTACATAACAGGTTATTAGAAAAAATTGACAGCTCTGAAGGGTTTAGAGGCTCAATTGAGATAGATACACGAATATTTGGATCTTGTTGTTGATGGGAGGCTTCGACTTAACCATGAAATTTTGTACCATCTGCAGGTATGCAAAATTTTCTCTACTTACATTCATTCTTGATCATAAATGTTGTAAATGATATTAATGCTTCAAACTTAAGATTCGTTTCATTGTTATAATGATCAAAATGTTATACTTTGCTATACATTCAAGCATTCTCTTGCCCCCTACCCTTTGCTCTCTCCCCCCTCCTTTTAAGAATTTTCTTTGTCATAAAAGATTCACATTTCTGTCTCATTTACACAAATTTATCTGAAGCGCTAGGAGTGAATAAAGATATGTAAAAGATGATGGATTATGTCTAAACAACAACTTTCCATCTTATAGCTAATTAAATCTTTAATATTTGAATAGTTTAGAGCTCGAATAATGCTTGTATATGCATGTGTAGCAATAAGGGAGCCTATGTGAAGATTGAAATTTAAAACATCACTTTGGTATTTTTCCTTAGGCAGTGAAATGATATTTTGAGTAATACAAACCTACACACACATTGATATTTTTCGGCATTGCATTGAAGAAATTTTTTTCTCTGATACCTACCCTCGGCTAGACATGGAGGTATATAATATTGGTTTATGGGTTTATTCTGTAAGTAGTTAATTTCACAAAGGAAGACTAAAATCTTCTTAATGTCCTGTGTCAGGTGTGAAAGCATACGAATCACTTGCTGAAGGCACCATTTTGTATTCATCCAAAAACTGGTTTGTTCTTTTTTTATGTTTCTTGCATGTGTTTTTTTTAGGCTCTAGAGATGTAGCTCAACTCTTTCCTTTGCACTTTTCATCTATTTTGATGATTACAGTAGATTGTCCTCATAATTTTTCATGTAGATCTGTTTGTAACCTTATTTTCTACCAATCAATTTGCAAACCACTCACATATTAAGGACCATTTCACTAACTTGTAGTCATCCATTACTTCATATGTTGCAGGTTGTGTCTGTGTGCCAATAAATCCTGATGATTGCAGAACTTTAATCCTACAAGTGTACCCAATCTTTCTCAAGTAAAAGTCTTACCTTATTTTATAGTACTTTAAATGGTTAATTGAAGGTGCTTCTTTAGATCTGAGATAATTGAACTTGGATTAAAATATGGGTATTAGATAGAAATGATATAATTACTCTTTACCTACATTAATGAAAAAGATAGCAGATATTGGAAGTTCATTACATGTCTCATGTATGTGTTAGTATTTTAATTTTGTTTAAGTTGTTCAAGAGCTTGATTAGGTCAAGAATATGTTCTACAAGCTCTGTTCTCTTGACACTACTCAACATTTTCCCTACACATTTTCTCTTCAATCTAGATGTTTCTTAACTCCTTCCCTTGTTAGCCCTTGGTTTTTCTCAAGTGTAATGCTTTTTCTATGCATCTATGCATCTTGCAATCTATATGTATGATCAGTCATTAGTGTCCGTGATGGTACATTTCAACGAATATTTTTTTAAAAAAAAATTGCATTGTTTCGTCACAATTTCGATGAAAACAACTGATGAATCATCGAAAAGGTCCGACAAAGTTGCTATAGCTGCGACGAAGGCTTCATCGTAACTCCTTGCCCATTTCATTGCAATTTCGACAAAATTTTGCTGTTGTTTCGACGCTACTCCTTGCCCATTTCGTTGAAATGGTGAAAAACTTCGGGTGTTGTTTCAATACTACTCCTTTCCCATTTCATCAAAATTGCGACAAACTTCTAGTGTTGTTTCGACGCTACTCCTTGCCCATTTCGTCAAAATGGCGATGAACTTCTGGTGTTGTTTCGACGCTACTCCTTGCCCATTTCGTTGAAATTGAGACAAAATTTTGGTGTTGTTTCGACGCTACTCCTTGCCCATTTCATCAAAATGGCGATGAACTTCTGGTGTTGTTTTCACGCTACTCCTTTCCCATTTTGTCGAAATTGCGACGAACTTCTGGTGTTGTTTCGATGCTACTCCTTGCCCATTTCATTGAAATGGCGATGAACTTCTGGTGTAATTCATTAGTGGATATATGAAGTTTTCGTCGATATTTTGATGAATATTTGAGTCATTTTATGATGCCGACGACCGACGAATCTGCGCCGTTATTTCGACATTTAATTTGTCATTGGCCTTTCGACGAAAAAAACAAGGACGAAAATGTTTTCATCATTTCGTCATTTTTCTGACAAAGATTTGTCGAATGACCGATGAACGTCCATTAGAAAATGGTGTCAAATTCAGTAGTGGAGTACTTTACAAAATGGATCAAAGCCATCCCACTGACTTACATTACTAGAAAGTAGATAGCTAGGTTCATCCTAAATTACATCATTTGCCGCTATGGTATCTCGCAGTCCATCATCATAGATAATGGTCACCCTTTTAAGAATTAGGATGTCCATGAGCTTTGTGAAAGATTTCATATCCAACACCATTTCTCTACTCCATATTACCCCTAGGGTAATGGCCAAGCTGAGGCATCTAAAAAGACCATCCTGAAAATCTTAAAAAAGATTGTCAATGATGCTGGCCATGACTGGAACCTCCAACTCAATCCTACTTTATGGGCCTACCATACCAGTGTTCGCACTCCTACAGGAGCCACACCATACTCCCTTTTATATGGATATGAAGCCATCCTTCCTATAGAGGTCGAGTTACCATCCCTACGAGTCTCTATACAAGGTTTGATTGATCAAGAAGAATATCGTGTATCCCATCTACATGTGCCAGAGTTATTGGATGAAAAGAGAAATAATGCTTTGAAACATCTACAAGCATATCAGAATCACGTTCGACGCAATTATAATAAGAAGTTTCGTCCTAGAAGTTTTGACATTGGTGACTTAGTCCTAAAAGAAAATTCGAAGAATCAAGTAGATCAAGAAAAGCCTCAAAAGTTTGAACCTAATTGGTTGGGCCCTTAGATCATCACAACATCATATGGATTTGGTGCTTATTAGATTTCTACTCCTGAAGGAGAACCATTGACCAAACCTATCAACAGCATGCACCTTTGCAAGTATTACACTTGATTCCCAGAGTATCCTTTCAAAAAGTAAAAAATACAAAAAAATCAAAATATCAAAATATCAAAAAAATGGTCATCCTAATGAAAAGATGGAAAACAAGCGTCTTGGTGATAGAAAAAAAATAAAAAAAATGGAAAGAATAAAAAAAATAGTAAAGAGAAATAATTTGTCCAAAAGTGAAAACCACTTTGGTGGCACTTTGGATAAGTACCATGGTGAAAACTTGGTAAATAGGCACTATGTGTAGTCAATCTATGCTCCTCCATCTACTATCACTCGATCTGGTCTTCCATCCTTTCGCTCATCCATTTGCACATGTCACTCACTCATAATAAAGCTTCGTCATCCTTTCCATGGCCTGAGAACCACCAAAATTTAGCATCCTTTTCCTTCATGATCATCCTTTGCATTCGTCGGTACCCCTCGCGCATAATGAATTGGTCCTGTACTTGACTGGGGGTAATTCCTTGACCTACTTCTTCATGGGAAAATAACACATGGTATTAACCTTTTAATGGGAAAATAACACATGGTATCAGCCTTTGAATGGGAAAATAACACATAGTATCAGCCTTTTAAAACATCAAACTCCAAAAAAATCATAAAACATCAAAAATCCAAAATAATCATAAAACATCAAAAATCCAAAAAAAATCATAAAACATAAAAAAAAATTCATAAAACTTCAAAAATCAAAAAACATTAGAAAACCATCTAAAATCCAAAAACAGGGTCATAAATCCGAGCCTGAGTCAGTTTGTGTTAGTAGGGTCAAACTACGTTGTCTTTGTGCATTTTCTATGTAAGCAAGGCTCATCTTAAATGAACCCCCAAGACATTAGGTTAGTCTTTTTAGGTTGGTCCAAATAAAATCATGACTCGGTCTTTTATCAAATAAAACAAAGTCAAGTCATATTGAACTACGAGGTCTCTGTGTGTATGACGTAGGCAAGGCCATCAATCAATGAGCCCTTGAGGTCACCTAGGTTAGTCCTTTAGGGTTTGTCGAGTCTGGTCGTGTTTTTGGTTTGCAAGAAATCATCATTCAAACCAAATCATGAATCAACAGGCAAACATAACCAACAAAATATTTCATCCTTAGTCAGTCAATCATCTTATCATCAATCAATCAATTGGATCATTGATCTTTTAGTTGGAATGGGGCATTATGTCATTCATCTCATTCGGTCCTGTCTCATGTATTTTATCAGGATGCGTCCTTCCTGAGATTAGAATTTTTCTTTAGTCAATCTAGTCATTCACCTTAAGTAGGATGTGTCTTTCTTGCAGTTAGGTTCTTTATCAACAATGGTCAATCAGTCAACTTTATCAAATGTGTTCCTTTCCTTATATGGAATATGTATTTCCTAAAACTAGGTGTCATCACATCGATCAACCTTGTCAATCAATCTTTATCAAATCAATCAGCCTTGTCATCTTAATCTTTCCTTAATTAGGATGTTTCCTTCCTGAAACTGGGCACAATCAATCAAATCAATTGGCCAACCTTTGTTAACTTATCAATCACTCCTTGTCAACCAATCCATCAAATTTGGTCATCTTGGTCAACGTAATCAATCATATCAAACAATCTTATCAATACTATTGGAAAACATAGTCTCTCTAGAAAACACTATGTTGGTATGGATTTGTATTATCTTTTGATTGGTTCTTGGTCATGTTACTTGTTACCTCGAGGATTTCCACAAGGATTTCGAGGAATGATGATGGATCATGACCTCTTTTCTTTGCTTGCTATTTGTGGTTTGTCCTGACAAAAAGACTAGGATGATTGGTTCCTTAGTACGAGCTGGGGAATTCCCTGTCTTCTGACTTCTTGTCTCTCACAAACGGTCACCTTGCACACCTTGGTCTATGTCATACCATGGTGTTTGTGTTCCATTTGTGACAATTTTGACGCCCAATGATGATAAATATAAAAGCATGAAAGTTGGTCCCTTGTCATTTCCCGTCTAACTTTCCATCTTCGTCTTCCTTTCCTCTTTCATGCTAACATCCATCTCTTTCACGCTAACATTTCTCCTGTCTACATCTTGATAGAGTCCTATGGCACACAAAAACATCTTGCATACATAATCATTTTAGACAACATCATAGAAGGAATTTTCATCATAGGCAACATCATCATATTAAGCTACATATATTTGCATAAGAAAATACAAAAACATAGAAATCATCCATATAGAATTAGCATTACAACAAATTATGACATTACATTGTACATTGCATCATAGTTCATTTCTATCCATCACATTACATAGCATTACATTCCACACACATTGCATTACATGTCATATACAATGTATCACATCAAAAGCATCATATTATACATTACAACTTTGTATATCACATTATATGCCACATTTTACATTCATATTAAACATTTCCAATCATCACATTTTGCATTAACATTAAATTGCATTTGCATATCACATCAGATTCATAACATTAGGTCATTTCTATTGCATTCATCATTCATACATGTCATGATAATATAAACATCCATAATCATAAATACATCACATCATCATATCATATTGCATTTATCAAACTAGGTCCTCTATGCTACATTTAGCATCCATACATATCATAAGGGGCATAAACATTCATAACATAGTCATAAAAGTGTAATAAAAAAGCATATTAAACCATCACATAACCATATAGAATGCATAAATAAACATCATAATCACCGCATGAACATCCATAGCATGTCATCATCATAAACACATAAAAGCATAATCATATAACAATGCATATCATCAACCGCTGCTAAAATCATATATATATATATATCACTCAATAATGTGTCATGGGTACAATGTCAAGATGTATCATATCCAATAAAAATAGAGCTCGCATGCTCGATAATAAAAAATGTAAGTGTCCATATAACATAATGCATAAAAAGAGGCCCTAGCCTGAACTACCCCGATCCCCTATCCTTGGGGCATCCTTGTCCTCCCTATGCAGCGACTCTCTGAACTTGTGCTTTGTGGTAGGAGGTCTGTCATATCATGTAGCCCATCTAGCATACAATGTCTCACCCTTGGACCTACTTTGAGTACATCTGCTCTGTGTCCTACTACGCGACCTGCCCTATGAACCACTATCAATCTCTTAAAAGGTGGGCTCCCTCCTCTTTGGAGGTACCACTCTCTCATACAAATCTCTATAGTACTACATGGATCTACTTGCTCTAGCAATACTCCCGCATGACATCAATGCTATATCCACTGCATGTAGTTGTAAATTCAATCATCTGCTGATTTTTCTGCTACCATCTGATGACAACTAGGTCTCTCTCAATCTAGAAGGCTTCCCTCTCAGCCTTAAGGCCATCTCTCTCCACTGTCACCATCCTTAACTCTACCTCTAGGGATTATACCTGAGCCTGCAATGTGGCTATCCAATGCTCTACAGACCCCTCACCTCCTCTAGCTCCTCATCTCCCATCCCCTGAATAATCCTCTCCAGAAGGACTCACTCTGCCTCATCCATCTTAACCTCTCTTGGCTCATCTTGTCCCCCCTCTCCTATTGTCTCGACCTACATCACCTCAACCTATGGGTGTGCCACCTCTAATGCAGATATCTCTATATGCTACTTCCCCCTCCTGCACTTCCACCTTCACCACTACCCTCACCTTGAGCTGGTCCTCCTCCATCTCCTCCTCCCTGATTGGTGGTAGTTGTCCCACCACTTGTCACCCTTTGTCTCTCCTCCACCTCCATCAGTCTCCTCCTCCTCCTCCTATCCATCTCCTCCATCATCTCCCTACCCTCCTCCATCCCCCCATCCACCATCTTCTCCCTCCACCCCTCTGACCCTTGTCACCTCTTCGGCCTCTTAGGAACCTATCTCTGCACTCTACCAATGCTGGTTGCTATGGATCTGTAAGTGATACTGGTATGTGGATCAACCACCAAGCATCATACTTTGGTGTGGTACTTGCATCAACATCTCCACCTCTCCACTCCCAATCTAATGCCTGCAGGGCATCAATCTCCTACTCTATTGTAGTAACAATAAGCTATGGCCCCCCATGGATGCACCTCTCAGGAAGATCGTTCAAACTTTTTCGTACCAACTGGAATACCTTGCATCTCCCTGAACTTCTGTCTGACTCTCTCTAGGAGATACATCTCAATGATGTGCTAACTCTGCATTGTGCGCCAAATGAGGTACCTAGGTTGTCGACACTAGGGTAGGTGATCATCCTCATTGATCCACAAATCACAAATCCTATATGGCCTCCAAATGAAGCTGACCAATATGTCCAACTTGTGTCTCCAGTAACCAACATCCCCTACATGTGTCTATGTTAGGGACCCCTAATACATATATTACTATGGAGTGTCGATAGCCAACTGTTGTACCACCAGAGGTCGAAACACTGCTATCTGCTTCTAGGCCCATATTGTCAACAATGTGACCCCGCAGCTCAGACTCTGTCCTCCCCTATAGGTGATATCATGTAGCTAGAAATAAAGCATGGCTAACATACATGACCCCATGCATACATTGTGCCAAAGTGAACCATCAACCTGATCATCTCTCCCCAACCTACTGAGAAAACATCACACCTGCAGTCTGGAATCATCACCCCTGCTATCAATGTGCATATAACACAATCATATTTGTCATATCGCTCGACAAGGGTCTCCCATATGATCTCATACCCTTGTATCCCGAGCTTTGCATCATCATTGTAATCATAAAACTCATATAGTTCCTGCAATCTTCAAGCGGGGTCATAGTATACCCGCTCGCTGCAAATCAAAAGCCGTAATATCTTGTATACATCCTCCAAGGTGCCTATCGCCTCCCCCACCAGAAAATGGAAGTAGCTACTCTCAGAGTGCCATCAATTTTCCAATGCTATCAACATGCCCCTATTTTCCCTAATAATGGGAATGTAGGTGACATAAAACAAACCAAGGTCCCACAATGCCTGCCTCTCCTCGTCACTCAACTAGTCTCGCAATCAGAAAACATATAGCTTTGACTCTTGTGTATAGATAGGCCGTAGACACTCCTGAAATCATCAAGCAAACCATCGTGTCAATCCAAGACCTTCAATTGACCTATTGGACCTAAGTTGACCAAGTCAAAATATCCTAATATGGGGAAATTTTTTAACTAGACAATTGCATTGTTGTTTGCCAAATGTGTCACACATATTATTGATTGGCTCACAACTACAATTGTGTCGCTTGCCTATTACATGTATCATTCCATACAACACTTGCATCGTTGCCTATCGCTTACATCACTCTTGTCCACATATGTGGCTCAGAAGGTCACTTGTGTCATGACGTGAATTCCCCTACCCTAACCCTAGGTCAATTGTGTTGCACCAAGACAATTGTGAAGAATCGCTTATCATTTGCATCGAATGCACATGCAATTGTGTCGTAAAATTCTGTGATGCAATTGCTTGCTAATTTTTTCCCTACCTAAATGTGCAAAAAATGAAAAACTTAAAAGGCGGGTTTCAAGTACTCACCAGGGCGGGCGCTCCCTCAGGTCGGTGGTACCTTCAGATGCAGTATGCATAGTGGGAAACTTTTGAAACAACTGACATCTTCGTTGGAAAATCACTCAGAGCTCTAAGAATTTCTAAATTGGGAATGCACACATGACCCTTTTTCACACTCAAATTTCTATTTATAGGTTCAAAATTAGGGTTTTGCACCTGCCTTGTCTATTGTAGGATCCTTTTGAAGACTTCGATCCTAAATTTGACCCCTTTATCGACCTCGAAAATCAATTTTTTCTTCACCATTGGATTCTTGGCCATCGACTTGTCTTATCGGGACAATTTTCTAAATTTTTTGAAATTTTCCCGAGGGGGCATACGTGTACCCTGACTTTATTGGGGCATCCTTTGACTAAATTTCTTTGACACAACACAATGAACTACATTATGTCAAAGAGTGGAAAAATGTAGACATTGAAAAATGTCCTAAGTCTATGAGTGCCATTTTTCTTTGTCGTCCTCCTCCAATAATTAAATAATTTTAATTATTTGATTATTCTTGATCATATTCCTCTATTAATTAAATAATTTTAATTATTTAATTAATTCGGTTTCTAATCTTTATTCTATCCTGATCAATTAAACAAATTAATTGCATCACTAATATCCCCCTTTCTTCAATAATTAAATGAATTCTTATCATTTAATTATTTGCTTATCATCTTTCATCCATGGTTAAATAATAATAATTTATTTATTTAACTATTCACTCCCCTATGAATTATTATTTCATCCATGGTTAAATAATAACTATTATTATTTAACTATAAATATTAAATGGGGTTGCAAGCTAAGTGGGCTTAACCTTGGGGGAAACTTCGTGGTTAAGCACGCTTGAGCTGGAGTAGTACTGGGATGGGTGACCTCCTGGGAAGGCCTAGTGCTTCACCTCTGTGAGCATCACCTAGATGCAATGAGTGCTAAGTGGATCATTCATTATCATGAGAGATGGGTTCTTGTGAACCACTACTGATGAAACATGGGTCAATGAGTTTGACTCTTGAACTACACGGTTGAATCGTGATATCAATATCACTATTCACTCCCCCTTTTAATTCTTCCATTTGTTAAATAATTGTCAAAATTATTTAATTGTCCTCCATGTGTCTCTTGCATTAAATAATTAAATAAATTTAATTATTTAATGCCTCTTTTCACATTTCCTCTCATTTAATTAAAATAATTATGCAAATTATTTTAATTAAATCTCCACTTGTCCTTTTTCTCAAATAAATAATTTGAATGAATTATTTGTCCTCTACTTGGCCAAATATTCCTTTCTCATGAATTAATTATTTTTCAATTTTCAATTCATCCATTATCTTCCCACTTGCTCATTAATCTTTGTCATAGTTGTCTTCATCATTGTCGTCGACGTCATAGTCGTCCCTAGCCCACCACTTTTGGTGCATCAATCCTCCATCGTTGATCTTGAAATATTTCTAGAAGATTGATCATGTCCATCCGTTCGAATGGTTGTCTATAAAAGAAGCCCTTCTCCTTCACTTTGTCCTTAACAACCATTATCTCCAAATTTCATGCTTTATTATTTGCGGGTATCTGCACAAACTCTACTCCAAATTTGAGGGAAAAATTGCAAAGGCAGCTTGAAGAAAAACAAGGTAAGTGATACAATTGCAATATGGGGAGTGTTTTCATTTGAATGCTTTCATTTTATTCCTCATTTTTGTTTGTATTCTCTTGTTTTGGATTGGTGTTTTAGCTTAGATTTGTGTTGCGGCTATCACTTAGTCTTTGCTAACTTGGTTTTCCCCCATCTTACAAAAATAATAAGTATAAAACACAAGTTTAATTCAAAAATATCATGGTTTTGCAAGGAAACTAGGAAACAAAACTAAAACTATGTATTTTGGGGTTTCTAAAGGAGAGATGGAGAAGATGGTGTATAAGGAGAATAAAATAGAAACCAAAGGAAAAAAATCAAAAGAAAAAAAAGTTGGGAGTGATGTAAAAGTTAAATTATAGGGGCTTGAAAAAATGGTTAAGAATATAAGAGGAAAATCAAGGGGAAAATAAGGTAATACTCCTTGTAACTCAAAAATAGAATAAGGGAGATAGGGGATGAAAAATAGAAAATAAACAATAACAAGAGACCAAAAATTTAAAGCATAAGTGAAATGGAATAGCATAACAATATAATTATAGGTTTTGATAAATGGGAAAGTAAATCTAAAAATAAAATGAAAAAGAAAATCTAAGATGAGACCTGCTTAAGGTTCTTGTGGTAGTGAACGATATCATGTTCTTTTGGAAATAAGAAATTTGTTTTTTTGGACCAACCTACTACACGTTTCATGTAATTTGAATTTAGGTCCACCTTATGTTGTCTTGGCTATTTGTGGATCCCTAACCAACATTGAAGAGTGTTAATGTAATGCCATGTATATATTTCAAATGTCCAGATGCATTGTAGTGTATATGAGTGTGATCGCATGAATTAGAATTATCCTTGTGTGAAGAAGAGTTGGTCATTGATGCAAATTGAAGAGAAGGTGGTGAAGATAAGAGTAAGAATTACATTCTAGTGTGTGCGCTAGTATCAAAAGATCATATGCAGTGAGGAAGAGTGTCATCTATGACTCTAGAATGTGTTGAGTTAACTTGAAGATTCACAAGCTTTATCTTTGTAATCTGGTAGGATTGGTTTTTTACTTGTATTTTTTCAATTGGGGATTGGTGTCTCCAGTAGGTTGGCTCCTACAAATACATCAAGGGGTTGGTGTCTCTGGTAGGTTGGTCCCTACTGCAGTGTGTAAAATTCTATTATATATTTCTTTATTGTGAGGCTGGATTTGGATAATAGATCCAAACAACTATTTTCACAGTGGTTTTTTCCCATCTTGGGTTTCCAAGTATATTTGGTGTTCATGTGCACGTGCTTCAAATTTTTATGTTCTAATTTCTTACGTGGGATTTTATGAGTAGAATCATATATTCTAATAACTTTAGAAAAAAATTAAGTTGCATGAACTGATAATCATTGTTGAAGTTGAGAATTTTGAATTGACTAGATCTACTGATTCACCCCCCTTCTTAGTAGATTGTGTTCCCTTCAATTGGATCTCCCTATCTAACACCTTGAGAAGGTGAAAAAAATTACATGGAGATCCATTAAGAAAAATTGAAAAACTTGCACTTGAGATACATGAATGGATCCACTTACACCAATTTTTGCTAAAGCCATATTTTTGTAGGAAAGCTAATAGAAATTCTAAGTTGATTATATCATATTCTTTTCATCATGTCTAATTTTAAGACAACTACAAGGATCTTCTCTTCCTGAACTTAATGAAGAACTTCATGAGCCACAATTACCTCATTTGGAGTTTCACATCTTGGTACAAAACCACCTTGTTCATTTGATATGATTAAATGAATCCGTCAATAAAATATTGATGCTATGGCCTTTGTGAAGATTTTATAGATCATATTCCAAAGGATGATTGGTTTAAAGTATACAAAGGATGAAGGGCTAGATTTTTTGGAATAAGGGCCAAAAATTAGTATTCATTTCCTTTAAAATATATATATATATATTTTTCTTCCAATGCTATAAGAATATAAATTGTCCTATGAAATCCCAACATTTTTTAAAGAATAAAGTAATATAACCACCAGGACCTAATGCCTTTTCAACAAACATTGAAAACACAATTCCTTTTAATTCCTCAAGTACGAGTTCTACCATTAGAATTTCATTTTTCTTTTCATCTATTAGATGGGGGACATTATTAATAATGAGATGCATTGATATGTCAAAATTTGTATTTGGGTTGGATAGTAGATTTTTAAAGAATAGAACAACTTATTTTCAATATCCTTTCTATTGTTAACAAGGAACCATTTGTAGATCTTATTGAGATTCTATTTATTTGTCTTCTCATTTTAGTTGAAGCATGAAAGAAATTTGTTTCTATCTCTATCTCTAGATTTCTAAATCTCCCTTGAATTTTGGTTTCAATAGATTTCCTCTCTAATTAAAATATCTTGAAGTTTCGATTTCAAGAACCTCTCCTCCTCAAAAGAGTTCTTTCCTATCTCATATTGTACGATATTCTCTTACAGATCTAATTTTTTTATATCTAATCTATATTTCTTAGAAAATATGTTCTTGAAATGAGATTTATTTTGATCCTTACTCTTATCTTTTAGGAACTTCAATTTATTACACAGTTGATTCATTCTTTAACCTTGAGTGTAAGGAGATTTATGTCACCAATATTTTATCATTGGAATGAAATTTTATCTCTAAACCACATAGCTTTGAATTTGAAAGGAATTTTTGTTGGGCCCCTATCTTCAAAAATTGTTTAAAGATATTAGAAAGTGGTTTGATCTAGAGTCTAGTAGTATAGATGAAGAGAATACAGTGAAGTTGAGAACCAATAATTTGATAGAAAGAATTGGTCTAGCATTTATTCTATCTAATGAAATTTATTTATTTTATTAGTCAAAGTAAAAGCTCCATTTTGTGGAACACAATCATACAATTCTTTCATTATAATGAATTCCTTGAAGTCATCCATAACTTATTGTGGGGTATGATACCTCTAGTATTTTCAGAATTTTCTAGACAACATTGAGATCACCTCTAAAAATCACCATTTATATTTGAAGAGGGAGGGAGATTGAGGATAATAGATTCCACAATTGCTTCTTTTGAGTAGAAATCGTTGGTCCATAAATATTAAATAAATAGAAAATATGAGATGTGTTTAAATTTTGGGTAGAGTCCAACATCCAACAGTCAACTAAATCCACAAAGTCTATTGAAATTTATTTGGTTTAAAAAAATATTTCCAACCCCCTGCTCACCTTTAATAGCCACACTTAAATATTTTCATGTCAACCAACTATCAAAAATAGCTTTTCCCATTTGTTATGAAAACTTTGTTTCTTGTAGGATAATGGTGTCATGGATTTCTTTATCTAATTGATTATTTCTTAATCATCTTTTGTTAGGGGAATTTAAGCCCCTAAAATTCCATGAAAGGATCCTCATGGCTTCCTAGGAGAGCCACATACTCTCCTTGATCTCTGAGATGTTTCTAGGGTTGTTTTGATCCCTATAATGATCTCCTCTTGCATTTTAACAATGTTTGGCTTCCTTTCACATTTGTATTTTGGGGAAGGATTAGAATTTGTTACTACTCTCTTAGATTAAGAAATTGGAAGGCGTTCAATTTGGACTTCCTCTTGGAACTAATTTGTTATTTCATTTTCTATTTCCTCAGTGATCTTGTTTCTCACTTTTTGAAGAATGTCATTAAATTTATCAAATATTTTACCTTATGAATCAATAAGTTTCACATTCTTGAGCTCAAAAGATTCTACTATGATTTCCATTACATGATCTATTTCCAGATGGAGATCACTGAATTTTGGAGTGGACCTAGATACAAATGAAGGTGTGGTTTTCTAATCTGAAACACTATATTAATCCAGACGAAGGTAAAATGGATGTTTATAAAGAGGTGGTTTATCTAGATTAATTAACAAAGAGCCCATGACTGGAATTTACATTGAAGTTTGTATTTTCATTATCTTTCCTAGCTTGCAATGAAGGAATTGTTAAAGGATCGACAATTATTTTCCTTTTCTTTCCCCTAGAAATTTCCAATCTTATTGGTTAATTCCAAGCACCTTCATTTGTGATAATGTTGGTGGATTTTCTAACATTATCAAGGGATTCCAATAGAGCATAGACCTTAAATAACTTAGGATTTTCTTCAAAGAGGTATGATGCATATTTTTGAAATGATCCAAGACTCCTATTTTTCTCAGAATAATGAAGTCTTTGTATTCAAAAGGGAGATAATAGAATGAGAACCAACTAGGAATTCTTGAAGGTTTTCTAGTGGTAAGATTAAAATTTGGTTTCCATGATTGAGTAAGAAAGAAAGAATCATTGCAACATAATAGACCAATTTACAAAACCTTATTACTATCCTCTTTGTTATAAAAAATCCATGAAAAATTCTTGAGAAAGAATAGAGAAGTCTGAAATCTCATACCATTTTTTTGTTGCAAGGTGTGCATCGTTGGTCTCCTTGTGATGTGCAGTGTAGTGCTTGGGTTTGTTTCATGGCTTAACCACCTCTCATGGATTCATTAACTTTGGCGGTTGTATCAGGCATTAACAGGTCGATGATCTCCCATGAGTGAATTCATTTCTATTTACTTAGGGGTATTGGAGCTGAAAACGAACAATGCTATAGAAGTGATGGCTCTGATATGGGGGGTCATAATATGTGGTCAAAGGGAATGTGGACTTGGGATGGGTTTTGGAGGATCTCATATATGATATTAAATTTCTTCTTATGAGTCGAGTAATAAGAATTATTGCATAGCTATAGGGAAGGGAATAGAGTAGCAAATGGAATGGAAAAATTAGGAATTAATATTAATTATTTCATATGTTGGAGGAAGACCGTTAAATTTCCTAATAATATAAGAGTTCTCCTTTTTAAGGAGCAACAATGCAACAATAATTCAAATGATGATATTTAAAAAGAGGTTTTTTTAAAATTTTGAATATATAATTTTATATATTCGCTAACTTTAGTAAAAATATCCCCCATTCATTTTTGGAAGGGATAGTGAAAAAGATTAAAGATGATGACATATACAATATGAAGATTGGAAGGAAGTTTGAGTCGGTTGAGGTGGTGAGGACTAGGACTAGAAAAAAAGGGAAATATCCCACTCATGATTATGTGGATAAAGAACTTGATGTTAGGATTGGATTTGGTAGAGGATTATTGCAGGGTATCAAGTCAATAAATAAATAAATAAAGCATATTCTTTCTTAACACCTCCTCAACGCTATCAGAACACATCCTATCCATTCTTGATTTTAAATTTGATGAGTTACCAAGTCAATATTTGGGAATCCCTTTCTTTTCAGGTCAAAACAAGCCCAAGTTCTAGAATAAATTTTGAATCAGATTCAAAACAAGATATCATCCTAGAAAGGAAGATGACTAACAATGATAGGAAAGATTACGTTAACCAAAGCAGTCCTTTTAGCTATTCCCAACTATATTATGCCAGTCCTTAAGATACCAAGTGTAGTGCAAATGAATACATAGCGAAGCATCAAAAAACTCCTTTGGCATGGGAATCTTGACAACAAGAAAAAGAGAAAAATCCCACTAGTTCATGGAGAAAAAATTGTGAAGATAAAAATATGGAGGGGTTGGTTTACACAATATAGAGGAAAGGAATCTAGCATTGGGATCTAAGCTACCATGGAATGTTTTTACAAAACCATCTTCCAAGTGGGATAGAATCACACAAAGAAAATATATGATCTCCTCGATTCTTGAATGAGTATTTATAATGGAAAACCCACCAAAGGGTTCTAAAATGTTGAACTTTATCATAACTTGTAGAGAAGTCATCATCCCACATTTAACTTGGTCAATAAGTAATGATGAAAAAGAATTGTTTTGGGATGACTCTTGGAGTGGCTTTCCACCACTATCCAAAATTGAAGGTTTAGACAAAGTAAGAGTATACTTAAAGCACCATTGGGGATTAAAAGTAAAATATTACCTTAAGATGGAAGATAAACTTCTCTTAGATGCACAATGGGAAAACTTTGATGGTTGCAGCTTCCCAACAAACCAAAAGTCTTAGCTGACAAAACTTCTTCAACAACACTAAATATTTTTTCTAGGGATCTTGACATGCTCATTTGGGCTCCTTCCAAGAAATGAAGTTACAAAGTCATCTTAGGCTACTCATCAATTATCCAACAAGGGAACAACGAATCAACCAACTAGCCCTATAAATTATGTTGGAACTTTGCAATTCTTCCAAAAGCAAGGTTGTTTGCATGGTTGGCATTAAAAAAAACATCCTTGCCTATGAGAGATTGGTCAAACTAGAAATATCTACCCCTTTAACTATGTATTGTGTGGCCAACATGAAGAGGATATAGATCATATTCTAGTAACTTGAAAATTCTCACAATAGTGTTGGTCATGGCTTGAAAACAAACTAAATTGGGTCACACACCTTCAAGATTCTTTGCTAGTAGTTTTTCTTTGTGGCCAATATTGAATAAAGACTCTTTGTTCTCCTCAATTTGGATAACAAGACCCTCAATGCTAATATGGTGCTTATGGTGGGAAAGGAATAGAAGAACATTTTGAAAGGAATACCATATAGTGGAAGAAGTGATATGCAAAATTGAAAGATCAATTTATGAATTAGTAACTTCTAATACATATAAATCAAATGACTTGGGAAAAATATTCTCAAATTGGGATGTAAAAATATTTCTCAATGAGAATTGATTCATCCAACAAACCTTGGAACATGGATATCAAAAATAAACTCAACTTCAATGGGGCCTCTCAAGGGAACTCGAGTACATCTGGTGCAGGTTGTGTACTAAGGAATCAATCAGGGAAGATTATTAGTGCCCTCACACTAAAATTATCAAATGGAACAAATTGGTAAAGGCAACATGCATTAAACACATATGGATTGAAAGGGATTCTATGATCATAATCAACACATGTAAACAAACAAACTCAGTTAGTTGGTTGTTAAGCTTCGTCCTAAATTAGGCCATGAAAGTGTTACAAGGCTTCAATTATTACTAGCTCACCCATTGCTATAGAGAGGGTAATAAAGTATTAGATATGCTAGGAAATATGGGTTGTGACCTAAATGTGGGGGCACTCCAAATTAACCAAATAGACTTTTCTAACTATCCTACCCTAGCACACTTGATCAAAAATGAATTACACCCCATAAAGGGGATACGATCTAACACAATTGTGTTTTAAGTGTGCAAGGCCCATGGTGTGAAGACTTGGTAGCATTATCTATGTATAGGTTCCTATTGCCACCTTCAACATGGTGCAAGTATCAAACATTAAACATCTCAAGTTGTGTTGGGTACCAACACCATTAGTATGTTTCTATAGCAATTAAGTGTTTTTCTCCAAGTTCCATTTCTATTTTTCTTAGTTAGACTTATCTTCTAGCTTTATGGGCCCCTTTTCAAATATTTTCCTCCATCCATGGGCCTTTATTTCATTCAAGGTCAAAGTTGTTGAAGCTGCATAACTCTCGCCAAGCCCAGAGGTTTAAGTTTATTGCACAATGCACTGAGGTGCCATGTGGCGGCTTCACATGCCATAAAAAATGGTGTGTGGGGTTTTTTATTTTATTAAGTTCTCAATCTCACATCAAGCCATGTTTCAAGCTGGTGCAACCCAAAGAAGCTCCTAAGTGTTGCAAGTAAAGAATGACATATGATTGGTTGGGATTTCTGATGGGCCCACTATGATGTAATGGAGAAGCTGACATGTGGTGAACCCGCACACATTCTGACGAAAAAAGGTCTATATTTGGAATTACCCAAGTGCTAGTCAAATTTTAGCACTACTAAAGTTGGTGCTAAACTCATATAAAGCTTCCATCGTCTTGGCTCGAAAACATATGGTGCTAAATTGCTCTCCCGAGCGCCTTACCTGAGCATTGGTTGCTCCAAGTTGTGAGTGCTTGACAAGTGGCAGTGTTGTCTTTAGCCTATGTTCTTTCCATTTAGAGGTAATAGTTGGCCCATCTCCTCCACTCTAGCTGATGCGACATTCATTAACTAACTTCACTCAACTCAATGACATCATAAACTAGAAAGTTCAAAATGACTGATTGTTTGGATATGATATGACACATGCCTCTCCAATTTGACAGATGCCTTGAGGATTGATCATGTATGGCAAGGTGGTTGTAGTGTACTTCAACATTGAGTTGGCTTGTGTTGCAATAATGTCAATAAAGCTCCTTAGAGCGTCCTCAGTACTACTCCTACCAAGGTGTGAATCTAGAGATGATGTCGTCTAGTGCAAAGTGTGGGAGGACGATGCAACTTGCTAATTTAAGGCATTGGTGTGATAACCCTACCATTCTTATCATAGTTACCTTGAGTGCTTGTTGAGAATGAATAATCCTATTTGCATCACAATCTTGCATTGTTAGATGGATTTTGTAGGTGTCATAATAGACTAGAGGTTGAAGGTGATAATGAAGCACCCCAACGGCATGGATCTGAAAGTAGTAAAGATGATCCTAGACACCGAATTCTTGTTGGATGATAGGAGGTATAGGGTTAATACTAACATCACATCACATTTGTGGCCTCCTTCCTAGATTTAGGTGAGCAAAAGAGTTGGGGCAGGAGCTAGATTTGAAATTGTTTGAGAAACACAACCTTGGCCGGTTGGAGGAAACACTGGGCATGGCAAGGTATGGGGTTGGAGTCCCAAGGCCGAGTGATGTTCAGATAGTACATGAGGAGGGCGTTGTGGTGGAATGGATCACATTCCTTAGAACTTTCCACAAAGTGACACTCATGCAGCGCATAGCTTCAACGCATATGGGCTACCAATTCCTAAAAAAAGTGAACAATCTGGAGCCTATGGATGACTTTGCATGGATAGTGGAATTTGATGCCACCCCTGATGTGGTGTAATTAGATCCCCCCTCCCCTTTTTTGATCATTGATTTTGTATATGGTTTTCTTTTTTTCATGGTGCTCTTGTAACTAGCTATTTACGACCTTTTCATTGACTTGGATAACCTTTTATAAAAATGTAGAAACATTATAGTCTCATATCTTTTGTAAGCATATCATAATTAATAATATTATAGATGTTCACTTTTTTCTTAAAAAGAAAACCTCTTTCATAATATTTATTAATATTTTTATTCTATTTATATTTTATTTTTCTATCATAATTTAAAAAAAAATAAACATGTATATAATATTATTATGATTATAAATCACCAAAATTCAAACATACAACAATAAAAATAGACTAAATTATAATGAATATATAAATATTAAAAACAAGAATATCTTTTGAATTGATACTCTTATTATATGAAGCCTATGAATACTTTCGACTATCATTAGGAGCCTTTGCTCCTCTTTTCCTTTATTTAGATTAAGGATAGTAATAGTGTCTCCATCTTTGAGATTTTTTTTGTTATAGAAACAATAATGATAAAGTAATAGAAATATATATAAGTAATATTAAATTACATCTAAAACAAAATAAACACATAACTCCAAAAACACAAATTACTCATGCAATGTAACATCAAATCCAATCAGATCTCGTGATAATAGAAGAAAACACATTTGCTTTTACAAACATTCCACAAAGTTAAAGATCTCATGGCAGCCTTTTAAGAAAAATAACATGGAGTGTACACAAACTACAAATCAAACTCCACTTACAAGTCAACTAAGTCTAATGATATGAAAGATTGATGTCAAGTCTAACTACTACAAGGAAACCATAGGAGATTTTTCATGGATTTTAATGATTATATTTTTTAATTTCTAAGTTTAGTAGAGTGTTGGTTATTTTACATAGTTTAGTAGAGTGTTGCTTAATATATAAGTGATGGTTTTTTATAATTTTATTTTTGTTTTGAAGTATTTAATAATTTATGTTGATAATATTTATATTTGAAGATTTAAAAGAGTTAACGTATTATAATTAATGTATTGATTGTTTATGTTGAAGTTTGAATTGTTATATAAATAATTAATAATTATAATTAAAATATTAATTATTTATATAAATTATTTATTTTTATTTTAACAATCAATATATTAATTACAACACATATATTATTAATAAATTAAAAAAAAATGATTGATAACATAATATAGTTATTAATATATACAATCTTATGAATCTCCACATTCATACTATATTTTTCTCAAATAATTGAATAATTACATTTGAAAAAGTTGAGGGTGACTTAAATATATTTTCAATTCCTTTCCTCTTATTTATCTCTTATCATTCTAGGATAATTATCTTGTACTCCCTCATATCCATGCCAAAGTAATTAATATAGCCTCACTCACATCCATATTGAGAAAACTATCACCATCATGGGACACCATATTCAATAATTTGTTGTGTGAATAATTATTATAATTTAAGCCTTGTAACATCATACAAGTCTATTTATAAAGGTATGGTGTTGGGTCATATTATTGTTTGAAAATGATGGTTTTCTATCCATCTTTTCATTATAAATTTGTCATGTTCCATGTACTTTTGAACTCTCAATAAATTCATTTGTAGTTGATATGAAGATTTTTTATTTGACATTTTAAATGAAGTAAAATGTAGAGTGCAAAAAGGTATGATTCATATAAATTTTAATTGTAAGAATTAAATCATTGAAAATGTCAAAGTGGTATTATGTCATATAAAATATGAAAGTATAAATTATATTTGGAGAGACAAAATTAGCAAAGTGATGAAGTGTTGATGATGGAATGAATGCTGAATTTATGTAACACCTAGCTTGAATGTGAAATGAATGAAACTGTTAAATGTAGAAAATATGTGCCACTCACGTAATTCGGCACCATAATGATAAATTTTTGAACCAATTGAAGTGGTCTATTGTTGAAAGAATGAAGAAGGTTGTCATTAATGTGTTGTCATTGATTTCAACACTAATGAAAAAATAGTATGAAGGATGTTTTATTTTGCAAAAGCATTTTTGGCTAAGTATCTACACCAACAACCTCAACACACAATGCCCTCTGGTATTTTGGTTCACATTTGTTTGCCCTATTAGATCTACTTATGTGGTTCTAGTATGTTGTTCATGGATGTCACCGACATCTTATTTTAGAATTTCAATTGTTTTGGATAAGTGGTTCAAAATTTGCAAGTAATAGAAGTTTGACATATATGGTTTACATAGGTTTTGTGTGTACTGGTCATTATCTAACTGGCTTGCATTCTCTGTAGATTTGAATTAGTCATTGCAGTTTTGACAGAATGTTTGTAGGGGTCATTACATTGTATTTTCCAGTTAGCGTGATATTTTATGGTGCACATATTTGTTGGTATAAATAAAGTCTTGCAATTAGTTAATTCATTACTAGGGGACTTATTTACATGTTTGTTAAGTTTACTTCGGTCATAGGAAGGAATCCTTCTAGAAGGTGTTAGTTGTCATTAGTTGTTATCTTATCTTTTGACTTGTAACACATGTGAACCTAGGTGAACCTAGGTAAGTGTGATTAGTTGTCTCATGTCATATGATTAAGACACTTGTCATAATCCTATGACATCTTGTATCTCACCTTGGCTATATAACCAAGGGGTTTCTACTACATTTTCCATATCAATTGAATCATATTTGCATATGCATATTCTCTCTCTCCCATTCTTTCCATTTGGCCTCAAGTTCTTGGACATCATAGCCAATTCTAACATGGTATCAGAGCAAGTTGGGTGCCATTGGAGAGTCTTTTTTTGAAGAGAGATGGTAAATATTGAAAAGTTGAGTATGCTCTTCTCTTGCATCGTATGATGATCCAGAGAATAAGAAAAACTTGATAGAAATACCAGATTTGGGGGGGTTCCATTTTTGGCTCTTTATTGTAGGTTCAAATTAGAGCTTGCTGGTGCAAATCTAAGCTCACTATTGCATCCAGAAGGTTCGAGAAAGTTAATTTTCCCTTTTTTTCGTCCAAATCAGACATATGATGCCAAATCTATGAGGATTTAAAGATAAAGAGTGGTTTCCAGATCCAGAAGGCAACTACAATTTTGGAGCATTTTGGGTCAAATCTGACCTTGCCATCACATCTAGAAGGGCCAAAAACCCTAAGATCAATTGTCAATTCATCCAAATCAGAGCAGTTCTCTGGTGAGGCAAAAAAAAAATTCCCAGGAAGCCGTATGACCCACTAGGTCATGTCATTATGAGGGTACAATTTTTCAAAAAAAAATTATTCTGTCAAAAATATTTTCAATTTTTTTTTTGAAAAATCCATTTGTACCAATTGATATATTTTATCAGAAAATTTTATTTTAAAAATTAAAAGAAAAAAAATTGAATAAATATCTATGCAGTACGTGTAGTATGAGCAGTACGAGTAGAGTACTGCAATACTCACAGTCTGTCGCGTGGCCTTTGGCCACAGCTCCACCAGGCGGTGACATCCAACAATATGCGACAACTAAAGAAAAAACCAGTGGTATCCTTGTTAAATATGGTCGATAAAAAAATAAATCAGCTATCATTCAAGAAATATGACGGTGAAAACCTAGTAGGGGTACAGAAGATTCGGGGAATATTATGACAATTTGCAAGATTTCATTGTCAAAATCCATTAGCGAATATACCTTGCACAAGATAGAATATTCTTTTTTGATGCCCCCTCGCCCATAAAATTTGATTGACTTGTTGATGTCATCTTGCAACAACACCATGTTAGTAGGGTCTTAAGAATTTTTTCACCCCCTCTCATTTGCATTGTGGTTTTCATAGTAAAACTTTGAAGGCTAATATCTCAGTCATACGAGCTCCTCTTTTCGAGCAATTTTTTTTTTTGGGAAGAATTTTGTGCTCTTTGTATTGGTGCAATCAATTTTCCAGAATTTGTAGATTCTCACAGGTGTTGTTGCTTTGTCCTCATTTTGGGAACTTTAGGAGCTCATATCTTGCTCCTACGGTAACATTTTTGGGTGCTTTTTTTTTTAAAGTGCATATTTTTTTGTGTACTTTTTAGGGGTATGATTAGATTGATCTCATTTTGTACCAAAAATTGTACATTATTTAGTGGCCTATTTTGGCATCTGTAAGCACTAAGATCAAGTCTAGCTTGCTATTTTTGGCATCTAGCAACTGTAAATGCACTAAATATAAAGTGCCACAAATCAAATATTTCTTGGGGGGTTTCTTGATTGAGTGATTTGGGGGGTCTCTTGGTGCATTCTCTTGATTTGTTTGTTTTTTCTCTCTTGTTTTCATGGATCATTCTAAGGTTCCTTTGCTCACATCATATAATTATTCAACATGGCATCAAGATGCATGTAGTATTCTAATGATAGAAGGTCACTCTCTATATGTTGAAGATAAGGTACCCAAACCTACAGATACAAATAAAAAGATAAAATGGATGATTAAACATACCAAAGCTCTTGGATGTCTTTGTAGACTAGTTTCTCAAGATTTTTTGTTTCAAACTGAATCATGTAAAAATTCTCATGAAGCTTGGGACAGTTTGAAAACATTGTATGGTACTAAAAGTGAAGTAAGAGGTTATCAGATTGATAATGAATTGATGAGCCTTGATCCTAAAAACTTTGAAAAAATCCAAGACTACATCACTAAGGTTAATGATCTAAGAGAGCAGTGTAAAGCATGTGGAATTGATAAGGACATTCAGTTGGTCTACAATACAATGAAAAAACTTGTTCTTGATTATGCTTCTTTTTTTTCTAGATTTCTTACTCATAGATTGACTATGGGGTTTGCATATACTACACCTTCATTTGCACCATTTTTTGAGATATTGATACATGAGCAACAAAAGCTTATCTCAATGGGTCTCATCAATACTTCTAAATCTCAGGCATTGTTGGTTAGTCAGGTGAAAGAATCAGAATTAGATAGGAAATAGAAGAAAGCAAAGAATAATCCACATTTAGATCAAGCAAAGAAAAATTCCTCTTCAAAAGGAGAATCATCTAAGAAGGAGAGGCCTACTTGTGCATATTGCGAGAAGGATGGACATGAAGAACATTATTGTTATAAGAAGGATATTGATGAGTTGAAAAATCTCCTCAAAAATAATCACAATGGTTTTCCTTCTAGAATGTTTGAATCACCTTCTTCTCCTTCTTCTTCAAAATAGTATAAAAAGGACAAAGGTCAAGCATCTACATCAGGAAATAAAGGACAAGTTCTTTATTCTTTTTCAAGTCCAGGATCAGGGAGATGGCTTCTAGATTCAAGAGCATCTCATCATATGACTCACAGTCTATATTCTCTTCTTTTCAACCTTGTACTATGTCTCCTATCTTGATGGGAAACAATACATACATGAGTGTAATTGGGAATGGATCTATTAGTTTTGGGGACAACACTTTCCAAGATGTTTTGTGTGTTCCTCACTTGATGAACAATCTTCTTTCCATATATTAGATTACACATGGTGGAGATGGGAGAACTGTGGAATTCATACCTAATTCAGTCATCATCTGAGACTTGGAGAGTTGAGAGATCATTATTACTGGGGTGGTTGATCATTCATCTTGGTTGTATACCTTTGCAAATTTTTCTTTTGATGATGACATTTTTCCTTCAGCTATTTATCACAACTGTGATTCAGAGGAGACATTTGGCTTTTTGAACTTGGGAGTTCTCAGATCAGATGCAATACTTAAGCCATGCATTCTATCTCCTCCACCTAATGTTGCATTCGATGATGCTTGTGATTCCACAGTTTGGGTTCCTTGTGATTCAGTGTAGCAGGACATACATAGTGTTTCATATTTGACTACTTTGGATGACTTCTTGATAGGTATTTCAGACTTGTTTGTGGAGTCTCATATTGCAGATTTTGGGGACAACATTGATGACATTCATATTCTCTTTGATGAAGATGCTCCTTCTTCAATTGTTGTGAGGGAACACTCTGACCCTCTTGTTCATGCTCTACATGATCATTCTTTGCAGTTTGGTTGAGTGTGGATACTTTTGGAAAGCATTTGGAGGAGGCTTCTTTGTCTTCAAAGGGGATATCTTTCTCTTTGGATCATGTTCTACATTCATCTCTACTAGATGTTGGACTGTCCTCTTCAGTAGTGTGGCCTATAACACCTATTTGGAGTGTGACAATTTTCAACATCGACATGGAGACACTTGAGCATGCTTTAGAGATATCATACATCATCCATATTCCTAGCATCTTGCATACATCCATGGTTTTGTTTCTTCCTAAGGGGAGGAATGTTGTTCGATGCTTTTGGATCATCTTCAACATTCAATGTCGAGATTCTACCATCATTGGAGGAGACTCAACATTGAGGGGGGGTTGCCTTGTCTCTCTTCTACTTCTCTCTTATGTGGGGTATTTTTCCTCACATAGGGTTTTGGCCTTCTCATGCATCATTGAGAGCATTTCTATTATGTATCTTTTATCTCTCTTTTGGGGAGGAGTTTTGTCCCACTAGGTTTTCTCCTTTTCTTTGTTTGTGAGATATTTCATTTGCATTTCATGTACATGGTACCTAACATGGACTAGTAGCGGAGACCCATATTTGTGTCATTTGCATAATAATCTGCTACTCCCTAAGTTGCGCTTAAGGGGGAGTGTTGGTGTAAATAAAGTCTTGTACCTAGTTAATTCATTACTAGGGGACTTATTTACATGTTTGTTAAGTTTACTTAGGTCATAGGAAGGAATCCTTCTAGAAGGTGTTAGTTGTCATTAGTTGTTATCTTATCTTTTGACTTGTAAGTGTGATTAGTTGTCTCATGTCATATTATTAAGACACTTGTCATAATCCTATGACATCTTGTATCTCACCTTAGCTATATAACCAACCTGGGGTTTCTACTACATTTTTCGTATCAATTGAATCATATTTTCATATGCATATTCTCTCTCTTGTGCTTTCCATTTGGCCTCAAGATCTTGGTAGACAGCCAATTCTAACAATATCCTATGGTGATAATCAGTTGGAGTATTTTACTTTTTGGTTCTATGTTTGGCCAACTTAAGGTATGCAAAGAATTATGAAGATTAAATATGTGTTGTGAATGGAAAAATGTAGTTTTTATAGATCCATGCCGAACTATTTTTCTTGTGTTTTTGGTGTGAAGGAAATTTTAGTTTGAATTGGGTGTCGACAAGGCACGTTTTATATAATTGAAGGCTACATCTAATTAGGCCGACCCAATTGATGTTTGAAATGGATTTTAATATATATACAATGTTGATTTGAGTTGAAGGAGAAGAGAATAAAATGCATACATGATCTAAATGCAAGTAGTGATGTGAAGTTTTACAGAATTATGTGAATAAGTTGTGAGTGTTGAGAAAATGTGTGTGAATGTGTGAATATAGAGCAAAGTAGGGACATTTAATCTGAGTTGATCAGAGTGTGTTATGAGCTTCAAAGGAACTAAATCCAACATATGTTAGATGTAATTTTCTTAGTTCAAATTTTGGTTGTGAAGTCACCTCTTTGTATCCTTCTTTTCTTTGTGAACAATGAGTCCTCCTAGCAGTGAGTCTTTCTATAATATCTTATAACTGGTTATTACATATTGTGAGCTATTCCTCATCATGGTTTTCCCACCTTGGGTTTTCCACGTAAAAATCCTGGTGTTCATGCATTGTGTGTGTTATGGATTGTTCATGCTTTCATTCCTTATAATTGTTAAGTATGCTTTGAAAATTGGATGGTTTAATAGAATACTGATTCACCCCCCTCTCAGTATTCTAGGTGTTCAACAATTGGTATTAGAGTTAGGTTCCTTGGAAGAAGCTTAACCACTTTGGGAAGATCTTGGAATTTGAAAACTTGGTTCCATAAGCGATTTATGTTATTGGATACACAGAAGAAGATTGCATGTTTGACAAAGATGGAGAGCTCAAAGTTAATCTTGAAGATTTATATAAAATTGAAGTTGAAAACATAGATCTGAAGAAAAATATTAAGGAAACAAATGACTTCATCAAAAAATTGAGAGAGAAAATCAAGAAATTTAGAGAAAGACATAAGGAGGTCAATGAAAATTTGAGAGAAGCAAATGAGAACATCACCAGACTAAAAGCGCAAGTGGAAGAGAAAAGGAGAATTGAGGAATGTCTGAATGCAATGGTAAAAATAAAGACTAATGTATGCACAAGGATTGAACAAGAAGTGGTAAATCTGAGATCAAATCTAGAAAAAAAAAATCATGAGGAAAAATTCAAGACAAGATCTACAATGCTTGATGAGTTAATTATAGGACATAAAGGATCCAAAGAAAAAGGTGGTTTAGGACTTGAAAAAGGAGAAAGATAAAAAGAAATCAGATACCTAATGCAGAGAAGATTGAAGATAAGAACAATAGTGGCAAGTTCTAGAATCAAAGAAACAATGCTAGAAGACCCCCCATTAGACAACCAAATGCTCAAAGGTGCTCATCTTTTAATGGCATATGTTATTTTTACAATAAATTTGGACATAGACCAATGGAATGTATAAGAAAAATAAATAAAAATGTTTGACCCTTTACTGGTTAATCCTTTACATGCAAGAGATTTGGGCATATAGCAAATGAATGTAGAAGTCAAATGATAAATGCATACAACAGTGGTAGAATGATTCAATCTTTCAATAGTTACTGATATACAGGCTATGGATTTGGACACAAAGCTAATCAAATCAAATTCAGAATGAATGAAAGAAATAATGCTCAAAGAAATATCATATGCAACAATTGCAATAGACTTGGACATATCGCTAGATTTTGTAGAAGCCAAAATTCAAGGAAGGACAATCTGATAAAGAGAAATGAACCAGTTACAAATATTGATCCAATTGAAGTAAAAAAGGAAATGGAAAAGATTTGGAGAAAGAAAGAACTTGAGAAAAATGAATAATCAGAGACTACAAATGAATTTGTACCTCCCTCCAGTGTAGATAATTCCTCCAAGAATTGACCTAGGCATTGGTTTATGGGGAGAAATAACAAAAAATCACATAACCCCCTGTCGATATGAAGTGTCATGGCTTGGAATGAAGATATGAGTTGGAGATGAACAAAATAGAGCTTTTGGAGAAGACTCTAGAAGAAAATATGCAAATGCAGAGATTTGCGGAGTGATTTAAGGTTTTCTATTACATAGAGAAGGTTTTACCAGCTTTACTGTTTGATGAATCAAATGTGAATTTAGGGAAGATTTGAAGGGATTATATACCTATTCTTTGTTGATTTCATTCAAATTTATGAATTTGGAGCAAGTAGTGCAAATTGAAACGAGTTCAAGAGTTTGACGGCGATTTGAGAAGCCAAGTATCTAAAGCCTAATTTTGGTTGAGAAAGAAAAAGGTATTTACCATTGTCCAAAGATGAAATAGAATTTTTTTTTGTAGCATTTGAATTTGGTAGAGATGAAAACACCAATAGTGGTAAATATGAGTGAGAAACCCCAACCAAAATTTAAGAAATTTCCCATGAAAGTATTTGAGAATGACCTTCTTGGTGCATTTTCAAGTATTCCATATAGGGTTTTTCCTACTGAGGATGTTAGGGAATACATCCATGGGAAGATGGAAGAATACAACTATAGAAAAATTATAGACTTGTGGACTGGCCAACTCATTGGAGATAATTTTGAAATCAAACTTGAGTATGAAAACCCAGTGAATAAGAAACTGGATGTCTGGAAGATGTTTCCATGCTTCATCTATGATGATGATCTTAAGTATGTGAGAATAGCATTAAGCAGAGTGCATGATAAAGTCTTATGGACTGATATGCATGAATTGATAACTAAGGAGGTCATAAGGGAAATCACTGGACTTTATGACACTGGACTTGTATCTATGTTGAAATATGTATAGAACAAGGATGTAATGGAACTAACAGGAGCCACATTTGACCAAAGGTCTATCACTTTGAATACCATATGGAATCCTACGGTAAAATATGTAGCTATGGTCATTGGATACAAAATATACTACACAAACAAAGAGAATTATGTGTCTGCTACAATAATTCATGTAGCTTATGAAATAGCGGGAAAATGAAAGGACTATGATTTGTGTGAGTTGCTTCGGAAACAACATTTTGACAACTTGAAGAAAACTAAAGATAAGAAATATCCTTTCAAATTTGGCTCTTTGGTAATTTGTTTATTGTTATATTTTTTGAGGGAGCTTCTAGGAAGAAGCAATCTAGGATCTTCTTTCCCACCATATTTCTCAAATCTAGGAACCTCTATACCTTGTGGTGTTTTTGTTCTCAATATCTCCAAGGATAAAAAAGTGGTTTTGATGTATTGTGAAGGTTGGCCATTGTTTTTATTTAGGGTGGAAATTTGTTGTTGAAGGGATATCATGTTTTGAAAACGTGTGTTGATGATGGATCATTCTTAGTGTTATGAGATGGAGGGGAATAAGGTGGAGTGGTGTATTTTTGTGGAGGGAAAGTGAATTATAGGTTTGTAAGGGGAGATGGTTGAGGAGATATGATATTTGAATGCACAAAGCTAGAAGGATTCCCAACATAAATACCTAAGTGTTGACATTGCTAGTAGGTTGAATGGTTGTTGTAACATGAGTACTAGTGTATGTAGGAATGGAGATGGGGATCATGGAAGGAGGAATTGAAGTTCCACCTTGGCTTTGAGTATACCCCAAAGCTTGAGCACAACTAGTCATGGTAGGAATGTTATTAATAATAAGATGGCCTATACCTTGTATCCTCTCTATTCCCTATTTGGTTTCAATCATTTTCCTTAGATTATCTAAAGTAGGAATGACACTAGTATTCATGTTTTCATTATGCATAGTCTTGTAACTTTTCTAGGCCTTCATCTATTATTCTTATGTTTTCTTGCGAGACATGAACAACATCATGCATATTGGTTGTAGGTAAGGAAGTCATTGGAATTGAGGTATGCAGGTTATGATCCATAGGGGTTGATTATCAACACCATTAGAAAGAGAGTTAGAAAACCCAAGATCCACAGTGAATGGTGTATTGCGGGATGACATGAGTCTCGAACTATGTATCACAATAGTATTGCTAATGGAACACCAAGTTTTAAAGCTCATACAAGTTTCACAAACTCAATGTCAACCCAAAATGGAAAGAGCCCGTAAAAGGCAATGCAATGACCTAGAATGTAAATACAATTTTTTAGATTCTAAACAAGGTAATTTTCTGATTACATTATGCAAAAACTTAAAAATTTCACCTTGTAAATGCAATTTTGAAATCACACAATGCACTAACTTTATCAAATGAAGCTAGGTATGATCAAATTGAAGAAACACAAATTTTGCAAATAGAAACAAAAATTTGAAAACAATAAACAAAAAATGCATAAATGAATGTTTTAATGCTTAGAAAATCAAATTATGACTTTGATTAGGGACTCACTTTCCCTAGGGCGAATGGGTCCTAGGTGAGGGTTTTGAAACAAATTTTTATAGGTTTCTGAGTGAATGTCAATAGTTTCCAGATTTTGGTCTGATACAACAAGTTTCAGTTGTAATTTTATGTGAAATGAGGATGAAATGTAAATGCAAAATGTGACAAAATGACAACCTAGAACACCTAATTTGATATGTAATTTTTGTTTCAATTTTCAAATGCAAATGAATATGATGTAATGCTATGTAAATGATATGCAAGATGACTTATTATTTTTTATTGTATTTTTTAGATTTAAAGAATGCAAAATATGAAATCCTAAAACCCTTAAATGAAATGCAAAGTTGAATGCAAACTAGACACCCTAAATGAGACTCAATTCAATGCAAAGAGATGCAAATGAATGCAAGATCTAAATCTATGGCACTGAAAGAGGACTCCAAAATCATAAATGCAAGGATCAAAGTCGGGTTCACCAAAATGAAATAATAAAAAAATTGTGTTTGAGGATGAACCCCAAAGGACCTATTTTCCTTATTTCATTCAAAATGTATGCTATGAAATGCAAATGAAGAACATTAATCAAAATTTTATGGCATTAATAAACTTCAGGTTTTACCCTCCATAATTTGCAATTAATTAGGCTTGGATTAGTGTGAAAGTGTAAAGATACACCTTACAACACCAAAAATAAGGCACAATTAAGTCCATTTTAATTAAGAGGGCCATACACTTAATGTGAATGTGTAAAATACATATTACAACACTAAATTAAGGCATCATTAAGCTCATTTTATTTATTAATTATTCCCAAATTAAGTGTGAAAAAGGATTACTTTTTCCTACACTAAACTTTAAATGATTCATTAAAGTGAAGGAAATTTAATGATGCTAAGATGTATGCTTTGAAATCTATAAAATTATTATTTATTATTGTGGGTCACTTTTTCAATTGGAGGATCAATCACATACTACCAAATCTAACCTATGCAGGTTCATATTTTATCTAGATACACGGATCTGATCTTTATAAATTCTTGAATGTTTGTTTTCATTTTATTCTGATTATTTTGTGTCTATCTCTAGATTAAAAAATTGGTTATGCTGAGATTTTTCAGGATATAGGGATAATTACTCCCCTATGTGAAAACCAACAAAGATGTTGAGTCAACAAATTAGAAAAATATTAAAGATATTAGACCAAGATGTGTTTAATTCCCTAATTGATGATGTGATGCAAGTACTTTGATAAATGTTCCTCAATTATTGTCCAAGTAAGAATGTTAGTTGAGCTCTGGATGCCACTAAATGAACTAGGGTTATCTTTTCAAACACAACTTTAAAGGTCATGAAAGAAATATTTTGCATGTCTAGTCAACACACAATGGTCAAGTAGGAAGGTTTAGGTCAGCCCTAAGTTTGAATTTTACTTTTAAAGTTTTAAGGGTCATTTTTGCAACTATGTATCTAAATTTTATCATTTATGCAATTGCAAATTTGACTCAAAGTAGAAGATAGATGAATTGTAAGCTAAAATCAACCACTGAAAAGAAATGTAGGTAGAAATAAATAAGAGTCAAATTTAATTGTCAATAAATATTAAGTCATTTATACATTTATCAATACATAAAAAATAATCTAATTAAAATAATTACAATTTTCACAATTAAAATAAAATACCTCTTTCATTATTTATTTTAAATATTTATTATTTTATTTTCTCCCATAATTAAAAGCAAATATACATATGTATACTATTACTATTATAAATATATTACTATGATTATAAATGACCCAAATTCAAACACATAGACTAGATTACAATTCATAAATAAATATTAAAAAAAACCACTTAAATCATAAAAATTCTATCTCAAAATTTTTATTTAATTTTGAATTGATACTCCTATTATATGAAGCCTATGAGTGATTCTGGCCATCATTAAGAACCTTTACTTTTTTTTTGGGTAATATTTTTTAAAAAATAAAAGATTATATACTCTATATAATTAGATTTGAAAAATATATAAGTAATACTAAATTACATCTAAAAATTAATTAAATAAAATCTAAAACAAAATAAACATAACTTATGCAATGTAACATCAAATCCAATCAGATCTCGTGAGAATAGAAGAAAACACATTTTCTTTTACAAACATTCCACAAAGTTAAAGAGATCATGGCAGCCTTTTAAGAAAGATACCAAACAAACTACAAATCAAACTCCACTTACAAGTCAACTAAGTCTAACTACAACAAGGAAACCATAGGATATTTTTCATGGATTTTAGTAGAGTGTCAAAGTGATGGGATTTAATAATTATATTTTTGTTTTGAAATATTTAATAATTTATATTGATATATTTGTATTTGAAGAATTTAAAGAGAGTTAGATTAATTAATATATTAATTTTAATTTTTTACATAAAAGATCAATATAATAATTATAATACATATTTGTAATAAATTAATAAAAAATATTTAATAATATAATATAATTATTATTTATTTAATCTTATGAATCTTCACAGTCACATTATGTTCTTCTTAGATGATTGCATAATTATAATTGAAAAAGTTGAGGGATGACTTAAATAATATCGTTTCAATTTTTTTCTCTTATTTATCCCTCACCACTCCAAGATAGTTATCATGTACTACCTTCACTTTCATAACAATGTAATGATTAAAAACTCACCCGCTCTCATGTTGAGAAAATTATCAACATTATAGAACACCATATTCAATTGACTTTCTTAGCAACATGGTTATGTGTGAATAATTGCTTATACTTAGGATTGTAACATCATACAAGTCTATTTATAATGGTATGGTGTAACATCATACAAGTCTATTTAAAATGGTATGGTGTAACATCATACAAGTCTATTTATAATCGTATGGTGTAACATCATACAAGTCTATTTAAAATGGTATGGTGTAACATCATACAAGTCTATTTATAATTGTATGGTGTTGAGCCATATTCTTGCCTGAAAATGATGGTTGTTTTCTATCCATCTTTTCATTGTAAATTTTTCATGTTTCAAGTAATTTTGAACTCTCAACACTTTCATTTGTAGTTAATCAAGAGTTTTATTTGAAATTTTAAATGAAGCAAAAATTGGAGTGCACAAAGTTCTTAACTATTGTTGTAAACCAAATAGAAAGAATGTTCCATAGAAGTAATAAGGTCTTAAATGCCATTAATAACAAATGCTAGAGTGAATTGATTTGATTAGTATTATATGATTGGTGTGCATTTCGAGCTTCTCTCAGCGTTTTCTATAATAAAACATTATTTAAGATATGTTAAGATATAAAACTTTAATAGTGAGACAATTGAAAACTCTTTTGTTGGTGTTAGTCCAACAATTATAATCACTTGTGCTAGAGGTCCTATTGATAAAGAGTTCTTCATTGGAATTGTTATCATTATCATTCTTTTATCATGTACTACCTTCACTTCCATAACAATGTAATGATTAAAAACTCACTCACTCCCATGTTGAGAAAATTATCAACATTATAGAACACCATATTCAATTGACTTTCTTAGCAACATGGTTATGTGTGAATAATTGCTTATACTTAGGATTGTAACATCATAAAAGTCTATTTATGATGGTCTGGTGTAACATCATACAAGTCTATTTAAAATGGTATGGTGTAACATCATACAAGTCTATTTAAAATGGTATGGTGTAACATCATACAAGTCTATTTATAATTGTATGGTGTTGAGCCATATTCTTGCTTGAAAATGATGGTTGTTTTCTATCCATCTTTTCATTGTAACTTTTTCATGTTTCAAGTAATTTTGAACTTTCAACACTTTCATTTGTAGTTAATCAAGAGTTTTATTTGAAATTTTAAATGAAGCAAAAACTGGAGTGCACAAAGGTCTTAAATACTGTTGTAAACCAAATAGAAAGTATGTTCCATAGAAGTAATAGGGCCTTAAATGTCATTAATAACAAATGTTAGAGTGAATTGATTTGATTAGTATTATATGATTGGTGTGCATTTCAAGCTTCTCTCAGCGTTTTCTATAATAAAATATTACTTAAGATATGTTAAGATATAAAACTTTAATAGTGAGACAATTGGAAACTCTTTTGTTGGTGTTAGTCCAACAATTATAATCACTTGTGCTAGAGGTCCTATTGATAAAGAGTTCTCCATTGGAATTGTTATCATTGTCATTGTTGTGTTATATATATATATATATATATATATATATATATATATAGAGAGAGAGAGAGAGAGAGAGAGATTCTAGTTTTAAGAATTAAAATGTATATATGTTATGTACATTTCTTGCTAAGGACTCATTCTATGAGTAGTAAAAGTCAATTTTAAATAATCATGTATGTGTATTTGGTAATGGTTCTTAGCTCAAAATTTTGTTATTTCTTATTATAGTGTGGATTAGTGGTAGTGTATTATGATTGAAATTGATGTCAAGACATCATTTGAACTAAGTGGTTATACCTTATTATTGGTCACGAAACTATGTGATGGTTCAAGTTTAAGTTGGCGAACTATGAAGCCTCTAATTTTGTTATGTAGGGAGGACTATCATGGATGAACTCCTGAGGCATAGGTTTGGCCCTTAGGTCTTGTCCTTTCGTAACTACTTAGGAATTATTATTGATATATTTTATTTGCATAGCATGTGACCTATTACATCTTTAGATTATAAATGTGTTAGTAGAACAAATTATCTATCTTGATGATGTGATTCCATGTCTCCTTTTTAAATCTAGTCATTATCATCAAACAATGTATTAATCGAACTAAGGAACTTTAATTTATTGTTGAAAAGTTATGCTTTTCATAAAGTACATGTACTAGAAACAAACTTTTGTGAATTAGACAAGTGAATGTGGTCAAAATTTAGAATTTGTGTCATGTCCTTAACTATGTTTTGATATAGAGTTTTGGGCATTACACAATACATGCTCGATATCTCTTTAGTGATGTAGTTTGTTTTTTGAAAGGCTTTCTTATGTTCCATTTTATGATTAATCACATATACGTTAATCTACTTTAATTAGATTTGAACAATAATTGCTTATGTTTTCATTGTATGTGTTTATCCTAATATCAACAAATTATTTATATATTTTTAAAATTTTCCAAGTATTTTTCAAACATTTTCTCTACAATACGAAGATTAAAGAATGGTTCAAAAATATTTCCAAAACATCCCATATCCCAAATATAAAATACCCAAAAAAAATCCTAGACATGTCTCCAGAGAACATAAATACAAATTATATCAAATATCAAAACAAAATCTCACTTGACATGCTTGTTGAAGACACTCAATCGTAGGTCATGTGAAGACACAGTATTTAGTATGGCAGCCTTAAATAAAAGATAAGAAAGAAGTGCAAAGGACCTTGCAATCAAAGTCTACCTAGAAGTCAACTAGGTGTAATGATGGGAAAATATTGGAAGGAATGATAAAGACCCAAGTTCAAGCACAAGCCTAAGTAGGTCCACATGGGGAGGCCCATTTGAGCCAACATCCTTCTTATCTGGAATAATTCTAGACTGCTTATAAGATACTTACTTTTTTGGGTGGAGATAGAAAGGACACCAGTCACAATTTCCTTTGCTTACTTTCTAAGCATGACTTAAATGTTATCAAATCTAACTAGGCATGGAATTCAATGAAACAAAAACAATAGCTATAGTACACACTTCAAGGGAAAATCAAGAAAAGCATCATTGCTTTATTGGAATACTTTTCTCTGTCGATTTTCTAGCCAACCCAATTTAAAATCACACAATATCTTGGAAAATTAGTTGAGTTAAAGGTGTCTGTCAAGCTGCATACAAAGTAGGGACATATAAAAGTTGGAGGGGTGGTAAAGATGACCAGCTTTGGCAGCAATAATGGGGAAATGCATAAAAACTGAAAGCCAAGGGACCCATTTCACCAAAATAATCAAAATCTCCTTTCTTGGCATCATGTTAGACTTCATATTAAAACAAACAATTCAGAGGAACAGTACTGTGGGATATGATGAGGTCATGTTTTCTTTGATTTGTTTTTGGGGTTCTTCTGGTTGCACGAAAGCTGTCTTAAAGACATTTGTCTTTGTAGAATGGTAAAAGAAAGACAGTCTACAAAGTTAAAAGATAAAGGAAAGCTGAGCCTTTATTACTTTTGCATCTAGTGGACCTCCACTTCAGCTGCTGAACTTGGCATTTGCTTTTGCTTGCATTTGAATATAGATATGTTTCAAGAAAATTGCAGACATTGAATTCAGGAACATGGATTTCTCTCATGTGCTAAAGTAGTATAGATATACATTAAATATATTTATTAAAAAGTGTCATTTTTAACATAAAGATTTAATAATAATATTTCAATGAAGTTTGAGTCTTGGTAGTAAAAAGAACATCATCACATTTTAAACCATCATATTATACTAATACTAACGAGAATTATGAGTTATGTATATAATTTTTAATTTTATTTTTGAAAAAATTATTATTCGTTATTTTCATAATTCTTTTATTTCTTATATTCCAAAAAACCATCAACTTCAAATAACTCTTTGAAATCTTATCAATTTATTATAAATTATAGAATAGATTTAAAAAATACATCAACTTCAAATAACTCTTTTAAAATCTCATCATTTTATTACAAACTATTATGCTCTTACACCATCTTTAACCAAAAGATTAAAAAAAAACACAGAAGCTTCAGAGAAAGCGAGATACTGCAGTCGTCGTAACTTGTCACATAAAGTAGTACTAGTTCCAGAATTGAAAGCAACACTTTTACTACTTTACAATAATAACCAGAAAAAGGTGGCCACGAATATGGTGAAGATTGAATGAATGTATATGACCGGTGCTCTTCTTTTGCCGGCAACTTCTTGCTTGCCTGCCTAATAATTCACATCGATCTCTACTCCATGAATAAGTAGTTGCCCACTGATTACTTTACTTGAAGATAACATTATAGTGAGCCCATAATCTCATAATCTTCATTCTTGGATAGCATGAGATTTAACGTTAACGCTTGAAGTGTTTATTTTGAAGCCTTTCTTTATATTTTACATAACATGCAAAAGGATGGTCTAATTAGGAAGTATCATCAAGCAAGTTCAAATACCTGCTTAAACCTTTTAAAATTACTATTATTCTTTATGGGTGTCTATTGTATGCTCTTGATCTAGAGAATCTAATTAGCTTTAGAATTGAGCAAAGATAGTATGAATTATAACTTGTTTATGGGAGGTCATATGTCTTCTTCTTTCTTTTTTTAGAGTATGTAATGAAATTATATATAGGGAACTTAAAACATAATATTAATTGAAGAATTTGATTTTGAGAAACTGTGTCATATGATTAGACCTATGTGAATTTGTAGTTACTCTATAGATTCAATGATTGTTGTAAGGATTCAAGGCTTAATCATGAATTAAATTTCTAAAGATTTAAGGTCTTGTTGTATTGTCAAGTGACTTGATGTATTATTCTCAAGATCAAGAAATACATATAATTTTAGACATTGTTATTGATGTAAATAGGTGTTACCTATCTAGATTCTATTTACATGTTAAGTCCACTTAGACCTTAGTTGTCTAGATGAGATCTTATCATATCTTATCTAGTTGGATTTTATTTAATTCTCGTGTCCTAGGTCATTTAATGTTGGCTCATGTCATTTAATGATGACACAATCATTTAAGGTTGATACATCATCACACCTTGCTTATACAAGCAAGGCTTCATATGTACATTATAACAATCTAACTACAATTCAATTTGACAAACTTGCATCCATAATCATAGCATGCTATTTCTACCATTTCTCTCTTGTTGAAGAACTTTATAATTGTCTTGTACGTGAACCTAGAGTGTTGAAGAGTTCGCCATAAAATCCTACATAGTATCAAAGCTTCAATTCTGTAGACTTCTTCCTAGATCTAAGGGAGCAATCTTGGCGTGAAATTTTTGCTAGGTGTCAGTTGGTGTTTCAAGAACCTCACCATTGAAATTAGGGAATTAGTGAAAGTCGGTTTTTCCTTTTGTTTAATCAAATTCCATCATATGTTATTTGATTTACAAGGGTTTCTAATGGGTAAGGGATACCAGATCTAGGAGGTAGTTAAATTTTTGGAGCAATTTGGGCCAATATTGCCCTTGCCATTGCTTCTGAAAGACCCAAAAACCCTAAGATCGATAATCAATTCATCAAAATCAAATGACTTTCCCCAAGAAATAAAGGAAAGTTTTTCCCAATTCAGTTGTATGACTGACCATACATTCGTACGGTCTTACAACTCATGCATGTTAAAAAAAGTAGGTAGCAAGTGAAAAAAATATTTTTTTTAATAATTTTTTTTGGAATTTCTTATAAAGTTTTTTTGATTTTTTTGTTTTAACAACTAAATATATATATATATATATATTATAGGTACTACTTGTGTAGTACCTGTGCAGATGATAGAGTACCGAGTAGGTACTTGCACCTACAGATGTTGCCATGTGGTGCAATGTCAACTGTCATGTTGAGACTTGGCCTCACCACAATTTTACCACCATCCAAAGACTAAGAATATTTCGTTGCACACGTAGTTTCTAGCCGTCAATTTTAGAATATTTTCAATATATCAAAAGATTCTATCAATCTCTAATATCAAGAGAATATTCTTAAGGAATATTTTAGTCAATGGCATATTCCTTCCAAGATTTCGCCGACTCAGCCCACGTTGACCTATGAAAACACCCTGGCCATCAAATTTATCATCGTCGATTGCTAATGTCAATAGTCACATTAGAAGGTCCTAAGAAATTTGGACCCCCTCTCTAATACATTTTTTTATTTTGGAGGGAAATTTTCAAACATCCATAACTTGGTCATACAAACTCCCTTTCTTGAGCAATTTTTTGATTTAGGGTAGAATTTTGCACTCTTCGCTGTGGTGCAACTAATTTTTTTTATTTTGATGCCTATTTTTTCTAGAAATTTTAAATTCTCATAGGTGTTGTTAATCCATTCTCATTTTGGGAACTTTCGGGGATCTATTCTTGCTCCTATGACAACATTTTTTGGTATTTTTTTAAGTGCATAATTTATTGTGTACTTTCTTGTGATGGGATCAAATTTATCTTATCTTGTGTAAAATTTTTACTTTGAGCTTGTGGCCAAATTTGGTAATCTATAAGCACTAAGATCAAGTCCACTTCGTTGTTGTTGGAAAGTAGCACTTGTAATTGCACTAAGTATAAAGTGTCACAAATCATACATTTCTGGAGGATTTCATGGTCGAGTGATTTTGGGGGATAATATTTTTCTTTTTTTGACTCATGTCTCTTGATTGGTCTATTGTGCGACTAAAATTGATGATTTTAATATGGGTATCAAAAGGCATTTTGTTGTAATCAAGTTAAATCAATGGAACTTTAAGTTTTTGTGAGATACAATCCTAACACATTATAGGTGGCTTAGTATTTTTCCATATATTTATGGACTAATTCCTAAACCTTCATCTAAATGGAAGAGAGATGTGTGAGACATAGAAATAAAACATATCCTAGGAGTGATTGGTTGTAGTTGTCATATTGACACACAATTGGCCACTGATGGTATTGAGATCCCTCATGATCTTTTGACCAAACTTTGGGAGATGTATGGAGACTCAAATGAGCCTCCATTCCCAAAGGATCTTGTTGCAGATTGCCTTGTTCCACTTGTTGAGTTTTGACCAATTTATGATAAAATAGTTGTTGAGCTTGCTCATTGGGAAGGGTTTGTGGTTTTCATGACACAAAACCTTCTCCTTCTAGTACTGAGACTTCTATTGAGACTTCATTTTTTATGGCTCCTAATCCATATTTAGAGGGTTTATCTTCTTCATATATGAGTCAACATCTTGAGGTTGGGGACTCTTGTAATCCAACATTGGTAGAATCATCTAGTGTTCTTACTCCATCATGTTTTGAGGACACAATGGGGGATAATAGGTGTAGTCGAATGACATGTACTAAGATCTCATATCATTCATCTATTTTTTTACCTAAGGATGATTGTGATTCCATTATTTTGGCTCCTTGTGAATCAATACAATAGGCCATTCATCACCTTCCAAAGATGACTACTTGGGATGATTACTTGATATACATTGGTGGTTTGTTTTGTGAGTCTTGTATTTCAAATTTTGGAGACATCATTGATTACATACATCTTCTCTTTGATAAAGATGATCCTTCTTCAAATGTTGTAAGAGAGCACTTTGACCCTCTTGTTCATTCTCTACATGATCATCCTTTTCAATTTGACATGAGTTTGGATTCTTTTGGATAGAATTTGGAGGAGGATTTTTTGTCTTCAGAGGAGGTATCTCTATCTTTGGATTATGTTCTACAATAATTTCTAAGAGTTTCTAGATTGTCTTCTTCGACAGTGTAGCCTAGAACACCTATTTAGAGTGTGACACCTTTCAACATCGACATAGAGACACTTAAGCATTCTTTAGAGACATCATACATCATCCTTCTTCCTACATATTTCTTTCAAGTTCATGGGAATACAACTTGCAAACCATCTTGGTCTTGTTTCTTCCCAAGGGGAAGAATGTTGTGTGATGCTCTTGGACCATCTTTAGCATTCATTGTCAAACATCTACCATCTTTGTAGGAGACTCTTTATTGAGGGGGGCTACATGGTCTCTCTTCTTATCTCTTACACTTGGGGTATTTTCCTTGAATGTGGTTTTTTCCTTCTCAAGCATCATTGAGAGCATTTTGTTTTTGATCTCTCTTTTGGGAGGAGTTTTTCCCATTGGGTTTTCTCCTTTTCTCTGTTTATGAGATATCACATTTGTATATGTACATGGGTACCTAACATGGCCTCACAATCAAGACCCATATTTGTGTCATTTGTATAAGTACTCCCTAAGTTATTAAAGGGGGGGTGTTGGTGTAAATAGGTGTTTTACCTATCTAGTTCGTATTTATATGTTAAGTCCACTTAGGTCCTAGTTGATTTTTATAGAAGTCTTTGTTTTTGATAAGGAAAATCAGGTTTTGAAGGGGCCCCAAAACCATTTACAAGAACAAAAAGTTGCAAGAGAAACTAAGCAATAAAAACCAACATCCCAAAAGACCAAAAAGTTGACAAAAGATAAAACATAAGGAACCTGTCAGCAAAACAACAAAAAAACATCAACAACCCTACTAATCAAACAAAAAGGAAAGTGCCAGCTACAACATATTATCCAAGACATTCACTGAGGCCATATTCTCCTTAATGACCTCCTCTTGCATATCCACAACATCTTTAATCTCATCCACAGACATAAGAACTCTCTTTTTAGTCTTGATCCTCGTCCTAAGACATGACCCAGCCTACACATCTTTCTCCAACACTGGAGTAGACTCCTTGATTTTCTCGTTTAAAATAGTGAGCCCCCTAGCTGTAGTCTTCAAAGAGTTGTTATTGATATTAACCACTGTTCTTAAATCATCTGACATCTTACCAGTTCTCTCCTCAAGTCTAGCAACATGATCCTCTAAACTATATTGACCAACATTTCCAAAGAGGAAATCCTCTCCTCATGAGAAGCCCCCCAACGATCTGCATCTTTAATCAGCTTGTCCAACATGATGTTCATAGTTTTAAATTTTCCTTTAATAGCCCATTCCTTTTGATTACCACGGACCATAGCAACACAAAGCTCCTACCAATTTTTCATTTGAATATTGAGCTCCTTAACCTCATAAAATAGCCACTTCACCAAAGATAGTAAATTATGCATCCCATCCTCGACCATCTTGCAAAAAAAATTCATATTCACATCATCCCACTTAATAGGAGGCTAATCATTCAACTCAATGTTATTAGGAGCATCAGACTAATCCAAATTTTTCTCTTCATCCTCTTCAACAGGGGAATCCTTGACCTCAACCACTTCCACTTTAATCCACTCCTTATCAGGAAAGTTAGCTAAATCAACTAACACTTCCAACCATTCCATTTTGACAGCCCTTTCAACTAAATAAAACCCCTGAGAATACTTGACTAGCTCCATCCCCTGCACCTCCATAGGCCCAAGTTCATTCAATAACTCATCAGAGCTAGGATTAATAGCACCAGCAGGAACTTTCAAACAGAGACCCTCATCTTCAAGCACCTTGGGACCAGGCGCAGAGGAAATTTCCCCCTTCTTGGGCAAAGGATCCCCAACAGAGACATTCTCAATATCCACATTAACAGAATGATTAACACCACCTTTCCTAAAAGGGCTATCCTTCACACCACCTTCCCCAAGAGCCATTGAGGGTTTCTCACTAGAACTAGGAGCCACCTCCATCTTCCTCTTAGCCGAAGGTTTTTCTTTCTTGGAGCCTTTTGATTTCCCTTTCGAATTCTTTTTCACAAACTTCGCCATGGAATCGCTTAGCTCCACATCCATTTCATAGCCCTTGCTCCACTCTTCTGATTCATCTCCCCCTTCCTCAGAGCCATTGTCATCCATAGACATTTCCTCAAACTCTATTTCCTCATCCTCAGAACTCCCAACCCATTCCACATCAAGGTCTCTAATGTCATTTACCAGTGTTTTTAACAACCTTTTTACCAGGGGTTTTAGGAGAGACCACAATTAACCTAAGCTTAATGTGAGAAAACAAGAGGTTCATAAGACCCTCATTCAACACCACCTTCTTAGGGTTTTTTCTATGATATTCAGTACTCTTTTCCATGGAAATTAAAAGGTAGAAAGGAAAGGAGACTAACACCTTATGCCTAAAATGATTCAAAAGCATGAAATGGTAGTTGTAAACAATAGAGAATCTACCTTCAAACATAAAATAGTGCATTATCACCAACACGAGATCCCTCCAAAGTCGCTTCAAAGACTTACGAGCGTAGCCACCACTCCCAATTTCCTAGAGCTTCTTCTTCTCATCGAATTTGAAAAAATTCGCAAAGGCCTTCTTAGCAGCTCCCCCATCCTTGAAAATTTCCTCCCAGAGACTTCCAGACCAGTGGCCTCTACTATAAACTCCTCATCAATTTTAAACTCCACACCCTTATAACGCAGGGTCCTCCCATTCCAACCTTTCAAAAATAAATTCGTATCATCAGGGCCTGGACCTTGAATTATTTGCATGAACTACATAACCCTACCTAGCTCCAAATGTTCCCAAACAACAGGATTTTTTTGAAATTCCTCGCATGAACTTGACTCAATTCTACAACGGTCTCCACCCATGGCTACTTGGAAAGTTGAAAAAACCAATGGCACTAGAGAGTTAAAAAAATGCAAAAAAACCCAACTCTCCACAAAACACAAATAACATCCACAATATGTGTGGGCTTGTCATTCAAGGTACTTCCCTTCCAACGCTACCAGGCCTTCATAATATGAAAACCAAGGAAAAAATAATGAATCATATAGGCCAAAGGTTCATCGAGCATATCCCAACTATGAAACATTATGAAGAACCTTTCCCCAGACACATCAGTCTTAAAAACAAACCATCTGGTCATCATTAGATATACATTTGAGATTAAGAGGAAGAGATTCAAATGAACTCCAATCAACTCTCTCCACCACACCCATGTTGGCAACACCATCAACCAACCTATTAGCTTCACGAAAAACATATGAAACTTTAAATTCCTCAAAAGAATTTAAGATAGTGATAGATTCATTGATAAAATGAACAATAGACCATGAGGGAGGGCATTTTTTCAAGAGGCAATTTATAACATTAAGAGAGTCCCCCTCCAACCAAAGTTTAGAAACCCCTTGATTTTTAGCCAATACGAGGCCATGATAGAAGTCTTAGTTGTCTAGATAAGACCTTATCATATCTTATCTAGTTGGATTTTATTTAATTCTTATGTTCTAGGTCATTTAATTTTGGTACATCATCACACCTTATCTTTCCTATATAAGCGAGGCTTCATGTGTTTATTATAAAAATATAACAACAATTCAATTTGGAAATCTTGCATCGATAATCATAGCATGATATTTCTTCCATTTCTCTCTTGTGCAAGTTATTTTGTCTTGCAACTTAATCTTGTTGTGTTGAGGAGTTTAACATAAGGTCCTACAATTGTTGCACATCTTTCTATCATGTGATTGATTCTCTTTCTTTGCATTTTTGTTGTGTGACTAGATTTATGTGGTCAATTTTCTTGATTTTTCATCCCTTAATTTGATTCTCAAATCCTTCCCTAGATTAGATGATATCAAAGTAATCCCAACTCCTAGAGGATTGAGTTGTGAGTAGAGAGTGTAGGTATGGGAATTGATAGTGATACAATCTACATGCAATGAGTGTGAAGTACAACTAGAAGTTTCAATTATAACACAATTCAAAATTATTCAAAAGAGAAGTGGCAATAGGGTGATCCATACATACATAGTTGGATCAACCTATGAAGCATTTCAATCCATAGTTATAGGCTTGTGTATAACATATTGAAAACATGTCAACCAAAAGAGTCACAAGTAGAGGCATAGATAAAGCTACTAGTTTGGATATAATCTTGGAGTTACAAATGAAAGACGTAGAGATGTTGAAGGACTTAATGTTCAATCATATTTAACCTACAAAAATACTATCAAGGAAGGAAGGAAGGGTTAGAATATTAAAAGGTTACAAGAAGAATTTATGGGGATTTTGAGCCAATCTAACTAAAATTTCCATTAAGGACCAAGAAGAGAGAAAAAAGAGAAGAAAATAACTAATGGAGGGTGATGTAGGTAATGCAATGTGATGGGTTGCATGGATTACTAGTACACATTATACTAGTAGATGTCAAATAAGATAATCAAGTGAAGAAGATGAGTTGCCATCTAGGTGAGAAATGGTTTCTCAAAGGAACCAAGATAATGAGAGAGATCTTGAGTGGAGAGAAGAGAGTGAATAAATCATCATATACAAGGACAAAAAATAAAAGTGATTGTAGAGATGCATAAAGAAGGTTAAGAATTGTCCAGAATTATTATCTCCAAGATATTTCTACGATGGGTTGGATATTTCAAAGAAATTGTGAAGGAAATATTATTCTATAGGAATTTGGTAAATATTGGCATGATTGAGGATGTACATGAGTAAAAACTTGATAAAGTTCAAGATAAGAAGGAATTTTATTATAAAGAGATAATACAATGCAAAGAACATATTTAAGTAGAGCTTGTATAGGTTAGATGTATTAGAGATAGTACCGAATCATTTAGCAAAGATGTACAGTGAGACTCTTAGTCTAGGATTTTTATTTTCCTTAGTTGGGTATTATGTATTTTCATATACATTTAGTTTATCTTTCTTACTTATAGTGAGTGGGTCATAAAAAGGGTAGATGGAATCTTGCACGAGTGTAAATATAACTTATTTTTGGTAGTTGGAGTTACTTTTTCTCATTGGTTGGTTTGTCTACCCTATTTTCTATAAGTGTATATACTCCTCTAGCTTGTTTCATATTTAGTGTAATAACTAAATTTATTCCACTATTTTGATTCTATATCATTTTCCAGAAGAAAACAAATCTATTTCTTGCTTTGGTTTTTGTGTAGCTCATTTTTTTTCTAAATCTAATAGAGACTAGTAATAGTGGAAGTAGGATTAGTATATCTTAAATGTTATGATAATGAGATGAAATAGGACCCTATTACTTTCAAGATAGAGAAGTAAGGGTTGTATGCAACCTATAAATGATCAAGAAGTGATTATGGTCAATATAAAATATATGGAGTGGATTTTTCCTAGGAAGGACATATGAGAGGAATAGATAATTGTGTAAATCAATGCAATTTAGAGGGATGTTTTTCTATGATTTGAGATTAATCAAGCTTTTTTTACCATGAATGGGATAAAGTTCATTCAATGAAGGGGACACATGTAGATATGTACACAAAAAATTATAGATGGCGATGAGATAATGGAAGAAACTAAATTGGGTTAGTACATTTATGAGATCATTTTTTGGGTAGAGGATTTCAAAATTTCTAGCCCGAGAAGTGACAAGTCCATACCCTTTGTAAGGAATGACTTATGCATAGTGGTAGTGGATGCAATATAAAGGAGTATACCATATGAGTGCCTTTTCATAATAATGAGAGTGAAGAGAAGTATATTTGTTGGGACAAAATAAACCAATTTGATAAAATAGTGAATCAAAGGATATAGATGGAGAGACATGGATATAATTTGTGATAGATATAGTGGGTGTGTAAAAATTAGAGAAAGCTCAAAAGAGACTGCCCAAAGATGCATGAAGGAAAGAAAAGAAGAAATGAGATATCAAATCAAAATGAATGGTATATGGTGTATTGAGATCAACTAATATGGAATGGCCTAGAAGAAGAAAATGCTAGTAGAGATTTGGTTACATAGAAAACAAAACATTTTCATATGAAGGGTGTATACTAGGCGGTCCTAGAGATTCAAGTCATTAGGAGATTTTAAAATGTTATAGGATCATGGATTAGGATCCTTCAAGGAGCATTTGATGGGTTTGCACAAAATTGTAGTTTATTGTGGTTGATGGAAAAATAATAAAATATGTTCTAGGGATTTGTAGGACATGGAATATTCATATGAAGTTGGTGTCACAAAGATAAAAGATGAAATAAAGTAAGATAAAATTAGTAGTAGGAAGAAGGAAGAGGAAGGAGTAGATATCAATAGTTGGGTATGAATTAGTAGTTTTTGATGTAAATTTGTAAAGTAGTTAAATATATTGGAATATAAACTAGCTGAAGATGAGGAAGTTGGGATGGTGAAGAAGAAGGTTGAAGTTGAACAGGGGAATTATATTGAGGAAATGTTATCAAAGGATCCATTTGTATTTGTCCTATATAATATAGTGAGATAGGTGGGGATGGAGTAGCATAGCTTAGAAATTGATGCCAATAGATTAGATAATTTATATCACAAGAGGATATAATTAACAAGGACTCTTGCTTCAGTGATGAAAGAGGAAGTCAAGGAGAATGTGTTTGGGAATGATCCTAGCTCTAGCTAGTCTAAAGTGGGCATCTTCAAATTCCTCATGGAGGAATGCAAGAAAATTGAAAATTAGTGGTATGGGTCTTGTCCACTCCCCCTAGGGGTTTTTAGTTTATGCTATATCTATGTTGTTTTGGTGGTTCTGTTAGTATGTTGTTACTATTGTGTTTTTCTACTTTAATCTGATTTGGAAAACTTTGTCCCTTGTGGCTTTTTGTGTTAGGGGTTTTGCACCTTGTAAATGAAACTTATTTTATCAAACACAAGGAGGATAGGTTAAGTAGATTTTGCATCCTTGAGGAGTGGGGAGATGTGTAGGAGAACCAATTTTTGTAGAGGGGGTTGGGATTTAATCACTATGATATCCCCTTAGTTTGCTTTGTTTGGACAGCTTCTTAGATTGCATCTAGGATTTATGATGTTGTTTGTTAGATCCTATGTTACTATTTGATGGACATTATGACTTTGTTGGATATTATTCAGACATGGTGAAATTTTGATGAGTAGATATAGTGACTGTTTGATAACATTATGATGCTTAGCTTAATGATATTGATGGCATTGTGATATTTGATGTTCTTATTTATATCATGCTTAGTAGTTTAGTTGATTGCTTATTTGAGATCATGGATATGATGACGTTATGTAATGTTATATGTATGTGTATCATGTTTTGATATCATTTGTTATGTGTCGGTGATGGGGAATAGTGTCAGATCACCCGCTTGTGAGTGCCCTGTGACTCTGTGATTTCCCCATCATGGTGTGATTGATTATTTCTTATTGCACATGCTTGACCCATCATTTTGTTGTAGGTTGTAGGTACAGGGCATCAACTCCACCTGATTATCAGGTCTGAGTGTGCCAGAGCCCAATGGAGTTGTTGTTTTGGAGGCAACACTAGGTCCCCCACTTTGAGCCATCGTCTTCGTCAAGGATGAATTCCTGATGTTCTGTACCATCTATGAGGTCTCTTGGTTTTGTTTCATTTTCATGAGGTCATTCAACCTTCATCATTCTTTCAGTTGATATTTTTTTCACTATTCTTGGAGTCATGTATGTGACTTGTGCTTGTTCGATTATTTCATCTTATATAGATTGTCATAATTGAAGGCTTGGTTAATGATATTAAATTCAAATTAAATTAAATCTAATATGGTATTAAATTTTATTAAATTAAGACTTTTTATTCAAAATAGGATCATTTATATATATATATATATAAATATAAATGTATGCACATATAAATTATTATGTTTGCATAAGTAAACTCTACATGAAACTTTATTAATAAATTAGTAAATTAGTGGTACCTTGTGTGTTAGGAAAATGAAAAGTAAAATTTTATGAAAGTTGAAAAGGAAGGAAAATTTGAAATTAGTGGAGGAATAAAATCAGTTATGAGAAATTAATTAAAAGGAAGTGGAGTTAACTCCACAGGGGCAATTGGCCTTTTATTTCTCACAAAGGAAAACTGATTCTAGTTTTTTTTTTTTTGGTTTTTATGTTGTGAATGCTTCTGAGGGTTTTTCTGGAAATACTTGTTCTGAAATTTTGGGGGGGGGAAATCTTTTGGATTTGGGGATTTCATAGTGGAAGGAGATTTCTAGAGTTGCTTGGATTGCAGAGAGGCAACTAGAAATTGAAGAACTCTACATCAAGTCTATAGCTCTATCAAACTAATACACTAGGTTCCACTGAAATCCTTTCTTTTCATTATTAGGATAGAAAGTAATAATAATACGGTTGTGTTTTCTAGTACAAAATTAAGTGTTTTTATACAGCTTAGCTTGTTCTTTAAGTTTCATGATGTTACTACTTGGAATTGCCCTTGATTTTCTCTTTAGATTATATTCAATAGAGGTGTCACTCCTGTATCTATTTGTCTCAAGAGTGTAGGGATTTTTTCTTTAACTATCATAGCTCTTTCATTTTCAGTACATCTTATTCAATAGGCCGTTGTAGTTATTGGTTTCATGCGGAAGATCTCCCTCCCTGTGCAACTCACTCTGTTCATACTAATATTTTGGACTTTATCTTTGCTTAAATGTGTGTGTGGGAAAATATGTGAATTAGAATAATCAAAACACACAATCGATGCAATGTATTATATTAAGGAAATCAAAATTAACAAAAATAATTGATAAAACGATTCCTTAAAGCCATTCCATATTCCTCTATTCTTAAGGATCTTGTATTAGTGCTCTCAATTTTTAGGTATGCACCAAATTACTGGGATGACACCTAAGAAATGAGAAGCCATTAAACTAGAGTGCAAGAACTATGGCTACACCTACATGATTTGATGAACTGAATGATATGCTAAATGGTATGCTACTGTATACATAATGATGTGAAATGATGCAATGATAAAATGCTAAGCTAATGGAGATGTTATGAAAATGATGTAATGCTAATGCAACAATTAAGTTACTAGAAATGAAATTTCCATTATAACACTACTTGGAAGCAAATGCTAAATTCTAAACTAAAAAGCCCATGCAAAACTCTCTAATGTTGGAAGTATTTCTGTAGAGTAAATTTATGCTATGCTATATATATCAAAAGCTATAAATCAGCCTCTATTTATAGATTTCACCAAGGTATCAAGTGAGTTGGCAGCAATGGAGGATCAAGATTTAGTTTGGAGAGATCAACGGTGAGAAACGAGGAGGTTAGAGAGAAACAAGGAAGTTGTCCCCTTTAATAGAACAAGCTTGCCAAGTGTAGAAAAGAATAAATGGAAAGGAGAAGCCATGTGTCTCTGAGTTTGTTAAGATTGTTAACGATAAATTCCCATTTTACAAATTAGAAATAATTAATTTCATGTGACACATGGTGAGATGGTAGATGAGGTGGAAGGAGGTTAGAAAAATATGGAGAAATGTGACAAAATTTGAATTAAAAATTCAAATTTAATAAGAGGGAATTAATCAAATAAAAAAAATTAGTTAAATTTGTTTATTTAATTAAATCATGAAGAAAGTAGTTTAGATAGGAAGAATTAAGAAATATGAACTATATAAATAAATTTTGTAATTTATTTATAAGTAGAGGAAATAAAGATTTTATTAACTAAATAACTAGTATTTAATTAATTTTCTCCAGACCAATTTTGGATGTATACATTTTTCCCCTCTTTCAAGTGATGTGTTTACACATTACTTCAATGAAAATTTTTCTAGTGCTACTAAAATTTTGATGATGCCCCAGATGGCGATTTTCAGGAGATAACAGATGTATGCCCCCTCGGGAGATAAATCAGGGAATTTTTTTAATTTTTGAAAATTACTGATGATTTTCAATGATGTTGATGGTAAATTTCTGATTTGATGATATTCCAACGATTTATCTCCTGATATGGAAGAAATGAGCTGCCATTTGATAAATTGATCCTTGAAATTTTTAAAATATCCCACCATAAATCACACTTTTAATTACCCCCTTTTAATAGGTAAAAAGTGAAAAAGGATTCATTTGTGCACTTGTGATTGTGAAAATTTTGAAGTGAGAGAAAATTTGAGCATTTGAGCAAAGATGGTGATCCCCTATGAGATTCATCGATTCGAGGGGTGCGGCGACATAACCGGCCAACGACATATGGACCTCTAGTATGAACTTCTAAAACTTTCCTTGTGAATTTTGAATAATTTTTCCCATGTTTTTAATTTCAAATTTTATTTTTTCATAGTTTTAGCACATATGAAATTTGTTTTAGTGCATAGATTAGATTTTTTGATGCGTAGACCTAGGGTTTAGCACATAGGCTAGGTTTTTCAGTGCATAGACAGTCTGTAATCGTACATCCACTTTTTGGTGCATAGGATGAAAGTTTTAGCACACCAAAATATTAGATAACACATCAGAGGAAATGGCGCATAGGAGTTTAGTTTTAGTGCACTTTCCAGAAGTAGTGGCACATTGAAGAAGTTCTCTAGTGCATCTAAGAGATTCTCTAGCGCATCAAATTAAGTGGTGCATAGACAGTCTGTTATGGTGCATCGACCCAATTGGGTGGTGCATCTATCTTTTGGCACAATGAAGCATTGTAATAGTGCATCTATAATAGAATTGAAGATTGTTTTTCTCCTTGATTCAGATGATGTTTAATTACGTCAACAAATTATTTTTTGTTGTTGATAGATTAGATGATTTATTGATCTCGTGATAGGTGAAATTCAATAATGATGATGTTGTTTTGACCTCATGATAGGCAAGGATCAAAAATAGATGTTCGCGAGATTTGATGAAAATCTCACTTGAACTAATAGGATAATTGATTGTTTGATGTTTGATTACTTTGTTGATTTGATTGATTGATTGATATGTTGATTACGATGTGTTATAATGATAGTAGAGTGATTTAGGTAATCTTCAGTCTCAAGAGCGATTCCCACGGACTTGGGAGTTGATTCCACAGCTTTCATAGGTTGATAGGGATATCATTGAGTGATGTAGATTATCTTTGTTGATTGAGATGCCCCAGATTAGGATTAATCGGGGATTGCTAACTGCGTTGGCAGAGAGGTGGCATAGCGACCACAACACTTTTCATCTAGCCACTAGAGAGATGACTATGATGCCAAAGGATGTCTACAGGATCTTGCAGATTCTCGTGATGGGTGACATTGTGACATATGATCAGACCAAGTAGGGTGGTACACATGCCTTATGCCGGATATTCCATGATGATTAGATTAGCGGGTACAAGATGCCCTGGTAGGAGATGTTTGAGAGGTATGCCCCTTTTCCTTCCATGCTTGTAGGTTTTTTCAGTGGCTTTATATGCTCGACAAGAGGAAAAGGGACTATTTGTCAGTTGGGGTTGGACACTAGAGCAGATGATTTAGTTTGGGACCTGTTTCGCCTGGGGTTCATGCATGCTTGCACAATTATATCATGATTTGCATTAGGTAGTCTACCTTGGAGGAGCCAGTCTATCTGTAGGAGTGACCTTATTACAGATGTGGGCTTGGGAGCATATAGCAGTGACACATCCAGAGAAAGATAGGTTTCGACCCATTGGGAGACCTTATGTCTATGGTTATGCAGGCCCAATTATCCAGCATAAGCTGGGAAAATTGGAGTATTGGAGACGTGTATTAGATGACTTGGATTCTGTGACATGGTGGCCATATGTAGATTACGAGTAGTGGGTCGAGGATCACTTGGAGATGCCCTATGTTTGTACAACTAGATATTTCATTGGACAAACATGCTTCATTATTGAGAGATTCCTATTGATGAGGGTGCTTAGACTGTACGGTCGATTGCAGGGGATGCCATAGGGATTGGCTATGTATGTGTGGAGACAGCAGGATGCTACCGAGTGGGGACCCACCTTATCTTACGATGCTATGTGTGATGAGTACCATAGATTACAACCCGTGATTTGGGACTACCATCCAAAGATTGTGGATGGATACATGACAGAGGACTACTTGTAGTACTTTAGTGGGCATCTATTTCTGAGGATCTTGAGGCCTGATGAGCTAGTGCTGGCACTAGAGGATGATGAGGACAGAGCACCTAGATGGAGGAGGATCATAGGTGGCAGAGATGAGGAGGGAGATGGTGGTGATGATGGTGGTGGCAGTGATGATGGTGGTGATGATAGCTTTAACTTTTGTCAGGTCTACCTCAATGCCTTTTTCTAAAACTATGTATCCCAAGAGTTTGGCTGAAGTCACCCCAAACACACATTTCTTTGGATTTAATTGTACATTGAATTTCTCTAGTCTAATGAATGTTTTTTCTAAGATCTATGGGTGTCCCTCTCCGGTATATTAATTTTTCTAATATATCATCTACATAGTCTTCCATGAAGGTATGCATCATATCATGAAAAAATATTGTGATGGAACTCTGATAAGTAGCTCATGTGTTCTTCAATCTGAATGGCATGACATTCCAACAGAATTTTCCCCATGAACATGTGAAGGTTGTCTTATCTTGATCCTTTAGAGCTATCTTGATTTGATTATAACCGAAAAAACCAGCCATAAGTGACAACATGCCATGTCTTGTTGTTAAGTCCACTATGATGTCTATGTTAGTTAGAGGAAAAACATCTTTAGGACAAGCCTTATTAAGATCTTAGAAATCTATGCAAATACAAATGTTGTTATTAGGCATTGAGACTGGTACAGTATTGGATATCCACTCGGCATAGTCAATGGGTCTGATGAATCCTGCATCTAACAACTTCTTCAATTCTACTTTTACCTAGAGGGAAATATGTGGATGCATTTTCCTTAGTTTTTGCTTGACTGGTTTTGCTCCTGGTTGTAAGGATAGGTGATGCATGATGAGTTATGGATCAATCCCTAGCATGTTGGCATATGACCAAGCAAAGTTGATTTGTTTTTCTGTGAAAATTTTGAGGAAGCTTGGTTTTTCTTGGTTTGTCAAGGATGCAACTAGATGAATAGTCTTCATTGTCTCTACACTACCGATATTGACCTGGACTATGTGGGTTCAATTAATACCTTTGATATTTCCTAAAAGTGCTCTAGGAGGGTGTCAAATCTTCCATCCTTCGATGCCTCAGACAGGTTTTCTCCGTTGGATGCGCTCTTTGTTTTTAATTTTTTTGGATTTGATACTGCCATTGAATGGTTTTCACCATTAGATCTATTTCCTGTATTATTCATTTTGTAGCTGAAATGTTTGACACTCCCCTATTTGGAAGCTTCGTTATGATGTTCAATGGTGGAATCTATTTCAATAGTTTTGGAATAGAGGAAATTGATGATGGCATCATCATTTGAAAAGGTGGGGATATCGAATGGCTCAGTTTGGTCCCAGTCTATGAGTTTAGGATGTACTAGGGGTAAGGAATAATCAAAATGGTTAAGGTTAGAGATAGTAAGAGTCCTGATGGTGATGTATTTGATTTTTAAAATAGAAAAATTGAGGTTAATAAGGTAACTTTCCTCCAAATTATATGTTGCACTCTGAGTCGAATAGTCTTCGCTAGAATCATCAATGTGTTGTTATCCTACTTCAAGTGGTCAAGAACCTAAACCTTGTCCCTCCTCAAGTAGGGGTGCATACTTGTGTACCACATCAATTTCCTTGTCATGACAAGACTCTTTTGATAATGAATCCCACTCATCTTCATTGGAATCAGTTTCATGATAATCACTAGCTTGTAATTGCAAGATTCTTTCAACCACTCTCTGGGTTATCTCTTCTTTTGTCTCCTCTTTATAACCTAGCCCAGTCTTGTCTTTTGGATTGATTAGGAGGGGTTGAATTTGTTCTACAATTCCTTCTTTTCTTTTTTATACAGGGCCTTTTCCCTCATATCCTATCTTTTCCAAAATAGTGAAGCCCTTTCCATATTGTGTTGTTTGTACATTTGCAGTTGTTGTTTGGGACTCTTCATCCTTATAAATCCAGTTTAGAACATCTTTTTCTTCTATTTTGTCAACTATGGTGCCTACTTTTACAAACCAACCATCAAAGAGTGTAACTAGTTGTGATGATTGTTGTGTTGATGTTGAGGGTTTCCCATATGACTTCAGGGAAGAGAGCTATGAAAGGCATAAAGATCGTTCAATGAAATATTCACCCACACCTTTATCTTTGACTTGGACTTTTTTCTCAAATTGTTTTGACAAGGCATTTAATTGGGCTTCATGATTTGAGGACATAGAAGGAGCAACTTCTTCCCTTTTCTCAGACTATTTATACATGGAACTAGATTGACCTTCATGATTTGAGGAAATGACCAACTGTTTTGACAAGGAACTTGATTGGCTTTGATCATTGAAAGGAATGGAAGTGGAAGCTTCTCTGTTATGAGGCACAAAGATATCTTGGACAAATTTTAGGGTTTTTCAATACTGAGGACTATTAGAATCAGCCAAGATGGTGATTTCTTTGCCACCACAAGGGAATTTTAAACATTGGTGGTATGTTGACAGGACCGCTTGCATTTCATGGATCCATGGGCGACCCAATAGTATATTGTAGGTCAAATCCTTGTCCAAGACTTGGCAGATTACATCTTTCTGAATCAGTCCTACTTGAATAGGTAAGACAGTCAATCCCTGTGAAGATCTTTCCTCATTGGCATACGCTTTTATTGTAATCTTTTTCTTTGAATCTATCACATTCTCAAAAAATCCTAAGGAATGAACAAGCTTTAAAGTACATATATTCAAGTTGGATCCCCATCTATTAGGACGTGTTTGACACGATGTTTATGAATTAGGACTTCAATTTGGAGTACAACATTGTTGGGATGAGAAATTGATGCGTCATCATTTTCTAAAAAGGATAATCAATACGGTGCAGTCAAATGTCCCACCATGGCTTCGAATTTACAAACTTCTAGATTTGTTGGTATTGTTATGTCCACTAGGTATTTTTCCAAAATCTCTTTGTGGGCAGGTGAAATCTTGAGCAGTTCTAATATCGATATTTGTGCAGGGATCTTTTGTAACTGGTCCACTATGTTATATTGATTGGACGAGGCAATAGGTGTTTTAGATGAACTCCCTTTTAGGACATATTTGGCATGTGCTCTCGTCATTGTATTTATTGGCATGTTGTCTTGTTTCCCATTAATTTTAAAGACATTAACTTGAGTATCAGTTGCAGCTATATTTCATTTGATGTCATTAATTTCATTTTCAATGGTAATGATGTCTTGTTCTTGTTCAATTGGAATGTCATAAATTGGATTGTTGGCTGCAATGACATCTTGGTTGTCATTGGTTTCAATGTTATTCATTTGATCTTCCACTGCTGAGATATGAAGGATGATAGTATCATGGACATAGTTTATGTTTTTCCCCTTGCTGTGTGTTTTAGAGGACTCCCCTTTTTCATAATTCAGTAAGGGATTTTTGAATGCTCTGTGATCAAAATTTGTTTGGGGTCCTATTCATATGACTTTTTCATCTATTAAATCTTGTATCTTGTGTTGCAATTGAATGTAGCTATTTGTTTGATGACCTTTGCACTGATGAAATTCATAGTAATAAGCATCATTCCACCATGACTATTTTACTTTTGGTTTAAAGCCTCAAGTGTCAGGTAGTGTTATGAGGTTATTTTCAAGAAGTTCCCTCAATGTAGATTCGCGTGATTGACCCAAAGGTGTAAATTTGTTGTGGTTTGATTGTGTAAATGAGAGGGTGGAGGTTTGGACGTGGTATTACTTTGATTATGGCTATTTTGATTGTTGTGTTGGTTGACATTTTGATTAGTGCCTTGATTGATGTTTTGATCGGTCTTGGTTGTGGTTCCTGATAGATTAAAGACTGATTTGGCATTATCTATTATGGAAACACCATCATTGGCATTCTTGTTTCTTGTCCAAAATTTAGATTTCTCATTGTTGTTGTGATGGTTGGAAGAGCTAGCATTGTTTGATCCTTCATTGTGAATTTTCAATACCCCTCTTTTGACTAAAGCTTCTTTAATTTTGACACCATTTTGTACCATCTTCTCAAAGCTAGGGGGACATTGTAATTTCAACCTATAGCTCATTTCACTATTAAGGTTATCAATAAAAATCTCCATCTTTTCTTGTTCGGGTATGGGACGAGCGTATCAAGTGAATAACCTTCTCTGGACCTTTGTAAGAATATGAGAAAGGATTCTCCTTGTTTATGTTTGGTATTACAAGGATCCTTCATGGTAATCTCATGCGAAATGTTATATGAATATTGAGAGATAAATTTGTTGAAAAGTTCTTCAAAGGATCTTATGCCTGGTTGTAGTTTCAAAAACCATTCCATGCAATGGCCTTCCAAGCTACAAGGAAAAATTCTCATCAAGTATGTGTCCTCATGAGCAAACTCAAGACTCATGGTTCAAAATTCTCTCACATGGTCTATGGGGTCAGATTTTCTGTTGTATTTTTTGTATTTTGGGAGGTTGCAATTTGGTGGAAATGGTATCATGTTCAAATTCCTATCAAAAGAGTACGGAAAAATATCTTGTAACAAGTATCTTTTGGTAGTCCCTCTTTGTATTTCTTGCAATTGTTGTTGAAGGTTCTTCATTTGATGTGTTAGAGCAACCATTTGATCTGTATTGGGTGTTTCAATTTCAGTTTTCTGGGGAGTTCCCTTCAATTTGTTGACATCAAAATCACTTGGTAGTTTGACCCCTTGGTTTGCTAACATTAGAAGGTATTTTTCTCCATCCTTTTGAAAGATCCTTTCTAGGAATTTGTGAAATTTGGGATCTTGGTTTGCTTGGTTTATTTCCTCCTCTGTTATTTCTTTTGTTTCATTTTGAGGAAATTTGTGGAAAGGGTTTTCATCTTATTCACCCATGGTGTTTTGAGGTTCAAATTCCTTATCCTAAAGTTTTTGCTTTTGGGATCTTGTTAAAATGGGCATGGAAGTGATGAAGGTTTGCTAAATTTTGATCGTTGGTTAGAGGTGCCAAAGAAATACCTAGGTCGAATAGAATAATGAATCCTATTGGTGAGACTAAGGTAATAAAAGTTGATGTAAAGTGTGTTGTTTCTGGATGAAGGATGACAAATCCTGATGGGGAAACTTAACTTGATGATCAAATTTGGATTTTGATGATGGTTGGGCACTTTTAGATGTTTGATCAAAGTTTAGGTAAAGGATTTCACTTGTAAATGCTAGTTTTTCCAAGTTTACAACAATGTTGGGATGAGGAAAGAAATTCTCTATGGAAAGGATCCCTAATTCTGTATGTGCTAAAAGGCAGATGTGTTATAGCATGACTTGGATGTGCCACATAAGGGTTTGTATGTGCTACAAAATTAGGTGTATGCACTATAGAATAGCTAAAATGCACCAAAGTTTCAAGTGGATGCGCTATAGTAATTGGTAAATGCACCACAAAATGCAAGGGATGCATTGGAAAATGTGGTGAATGTGCTCTAACAATAGGGGATGCGCTGGAAAAAGTGGTGAATGCACTGTAACAATAGGTGCATGCGCTAGAAAAAGTGGTGAATGCATTGTAATAGTAGGTGGATGCACTAGAAAATATGGTGTATGTGTTAGAATAAGCAATGGATGCGTTGAACCGGGGAATATAATAGTTTCTTTCCATTTTATTTGATTTTTCTAGTTTTCAATCAAAGAATGGTTTGTTTCAAATGATGTTTTCTGAATTATGATTTTGCACTTCCAGTGTATAAGGTTTTGTTTAAGGTTTGTTTAAAATACTTTGGTAAACACATCAAGCATGTACAATCCTAAGGCTATGGAAGATTGTATTTGCTATATTCCCACTTGGATTTTACTCTAGTTGTGCCTAATTTTAGTGGATGATTAGACGCTTGACCGCACTGGCTCCCCTCCACGACACTCACTTCTTGGGGAATCCAAGCATCAGTACCCATGAATCTCCCATGGAATACTTCTCATCTCTACTAAAAGCCACAAAAATGTGGGATGACTTCAAATGTTAGACCTTCTATGCCAACAAATAGATTAAGGATTTTGGCCTTGCTACAACAAAGGGTTCTAGTATAGGCATTTTGTTCGTGTGGGATCATCCATGTGGAAAGAGACCATTGTTTCCCTTCTTGTCGGAACAATCCTTGTGATACTTGAACTTTCCTCAAGTACCCACATTTATATTCCAATTGGAAGTCGCTTGGGTTTAGCGTGTTACCGGTTGGGTGGTTCCCTTGGGTAATTACTTTTTCCCACAAGGCAGGCGCTCTATGGATAAAAAAAGAAAAATGAATGGGTCTAGCTTTTTGGTCACCCAGTTAAGGGGAGAGCATATGCCTACCATTCATCAAACACATTATATATGATGTTCTTTCCCTCCTAATTAATCTAGATTCCTAAATTAAGAAAAAGGAAATACTCCAGCCCTTGCATCAAATTTATCAATAGTTTCCAATAAATTTTCTTTGAAAATGTTCAAGGGTTTCAGTAGATTCTCTGACAAAGTTTATGAAGCTTGGACAATAGAAAAACATTTATTAGTTTTTAGACTCAGGAAAATTTTGCAACGAAAATCAAATGTGCCATTATAGTAAGCCAATGTGTTAAAAAGGTCTGTGCGCTGCAGAAAATAGTAAATGCACTATAGAAAACAATAAATGCACTATAGAAAGTAGCAAATGCACTATAGAAACCCACTGATGCACCACAAAATGGTGTGGATGCGAAAGAGAAACCTGTTGTTGTGTCAAAACAATCGGTGAATGCGTCGGAGAATGTTTCGAATGCGTCGGAAGAATTAGTGGTTGCACCAGAGGAATTCACGTCTGAACCTATAAAGCATAATTTCTAGAAAATATTAAAATAACAGGGGCTAGGCCCCATGGTGGGTGCCAATTTATGTGTGAGAAAATATGTGAATTATAATAATCAAAACACACAATCGATGCAATGTATTATATTAAGAAAATCAAAATTAACAAAAATAATTGATAAAACGATTCCTTAAAGCCATTCCATCTTCCTATATTCTTAAGGATCCTGTATTAGTGCTCTAATATTTTAGGTATACACTAAATTACTGGGATGACACCTAAGAAATGAGAAGCCATTCAACTAGAATGCAGGAACTATGCCTACACCTACATGATTTGATGAATTTGTTGGATGATGAACTAAATGATATGCTAAATGGTATGTTGTATATAGAATGATGTGAAATGATGCAATGATAAAATGCTAAGATAATGGAGATTCTATGAAAATGATGTAATGCTAATGCAACAATTAAGTTCCTAGAAATGAAATTTCCATTATAACACTACTTGGAAGCAAATGCTAAATTCTAAACTAAAAAGCCCATGCAAAACTCTCTAATACTAGAAGTATTTTTGTAGAGTAAATTTATGCTATGCTCTATATATCAAAAGTTGTAAATGAGCCTCTATTTATAGATTTCACCAAGGCATCAAGTGAGTTGGCAGAAATGGATGATTAGGATTCAGTCTGGAGAGATCAACAATGAGAAATGAGGAGGTTAGAGAGAAACAAGGAAGTTTTCCCCTTTAATAGAACAATCTTGCCAAGTATAGAAAAGAATAAATGGAAAGGAGAAGCCATGTGTCTCTGAGTTTGTGAAGATTGTTGAGGATAAATGCCCATTTTAGAAGTTAGAAATAATTAATTTCATGTGACACATGGTGAGATGGCAAATGAGGTGGAAGGAGGTTAAAAAAATATGAAGAAATGTGACAAATAAGAGGGAATTAATCAAATAAAACAAATTAGTTAAATTTGTTTATTTAATTAAATCATGAAAAAAGTAGTTTAGATAGGAAGAATTAAGAAATATGAACTATATAAATAAATTTTGTAATTTATTTATAAGTAGAGGAAATAAAGATTTTATTAACTAAATAACTAGTATTTAATTAATTTTCTCCAAACCAATTTTGGATGTATACAAAATGTATACCCTATTTGTTGACTTGAAACTTTTTGAAGGAGGCTACAAGGAATGGAAAACATGATTGTTTTATACCAAAATACATGCACTTTGTTGTTAAACTAGTATGGTTGATGCTAGAAACACATGTTTAGATTCATTCTGAACTTGGACTCTTTATCTTTTAAAAATTATGTGTTTCTAAGCTTCCTTTGATACTTTGTTTAACCCAACACATAGCTATGTGTTCTGGAATTACCTTGTACTATTAATATACTTCTTGCAATATATTATGATTTCTATAATCATCATTTTCCTAACTAGCCATAGGAGTGGTTTCCTAAGCCATGCACCAAAACTTCAATACGTCAACCTTCTTATCAAGTTATTTCAGTTCACGACTTGAACTGGTAGATCATAATACCTTTTCACTTTGATGCTCATTCATAATGTCAGACAACACAATCTCTTTTCATGTACATCACATACAGTCCACGTGTTATTTATGCTCTTATTTGTATCGATTGTTTTATTCATTCCCTTATTTGTGTGTCAAGTTTGCTAATCTAAATCTCAATGAACTGCAAGTCTCGATTGGAACTTATCTCTTACTCTCTACCACTGGCACAAGCTCAAAGAAGCCAAATTTAAATGTTCAGTAAAACCGGTTTTCATACTGTCAAATGTTTAGATCTGTGTGAATTCTATTCATTGAAATCGGCTTAACATTCTTATTGAACTGACTATGACATAAGAATTTGGTAATATTATTTCAATTCTTAGCTTTTAAGCTTATCGACTATATGGTAATCAATTGGTTTACTATGCTTTTTACCACCATCCTCACAACATTTATCTCGAGTTCTATTAGTGCTTCTTTCCAGCATGATCAATGTGCTACTCCTTGGTTAGCGATTTAGAATCTTCATGGTGGATTAAAGCCACATGTGCTATAAGTCAATTTAGTTATAATAAACTCTAGTGGTTACTTAAATTCCAATTGTATAGAGCTCATATGTTCAGGCAAAATTCCTTGTGCAAAATTTGTATGTCATTTGTGGGAAGAACTTTGTAATATACATCTTTGCATTACCAATGTAATACATTGTCAAAGAGAATTAGATAGGAATAAGTTAGACCTGTTGTGATCAACCACCGTGCAGTTTATCAATTTGTAACCATGTATTTCGATGCTAATGCAAGCACGCCTTTATAGATATATATATGCTTTAATATATATATGAATATTATTACATTCAATACTTACTATCAACCAGACACTTAATTCCTGTGTTATATTTTCCTAATTAGGGTTATGTTTAATATAGATTGTTAATAAAAAAATATAATTTATATGTATATAAATATATATTGTGGTATACATAAATATATGTTTATATATATATATATATATATTAATAAATATAATTATATACATAATTACGTTTATATGATTGTAATTGAATAGATGAATATTAGTTTGATTGGACGTCCTTATTGATATTATGTCATGGTTGTATTTTAGATGGAAGTGAAATATTAATTTATAGGAATTGACATGGTTAGTGTTGAATAAACAAGAGAAATTGTATTTGTAAGAGAATGTAATTTCTTGGAATATTATGTTTTTGAGCTTGTAATGCTTGTCATGCTATCCACTTAGATTTTATAATTAAGTGTTACTTGAGTAGTCTGGTTTTATCAAGTGATTTTTTATAAGTTGGTTATGGTAAAAGTTGTTCAATGGTTAATGTTGAAGTCTTCCAAAGACTAGGATGATTTATTCTTTGACGACTTTATTTATTTAATTTGATTTGGGAAACTGGGTCATGATTATGATTACAATGGCCATTCACCTTGCACATAGTATTGTCATGTGAATGACTTTATGGACTTTGTGAGTGGGATGGTTTGACGCCTCACTTTGAGATTTGTTTAATTATATGTGTTGTGCAAGTGGTTTTTTTTTTGGTTTCTATAGTTTAAGGTTGGAAGTAGGGGAGTGGCTTCCAATGGGGGGCGATGCGCAAAGGGACACCTGGAAAACCCATTGGAAGTTTTCTTAACAAGTGATAACATTAAAATAAACTAGGGGGATTAGGTAGCTAAAATATTAATAAGATAAGCTTATACCTCGCTTAGCCTCAAGCGCTCGTTTAGGCTTGAGGTGTGTCAGGAAGGCCTGGAATGGCAATCCAACTACCTCATCTCCATGAGAGCTAAGTTGGTTATGCCTAGTTGGCATGAGGGGCCAGAGATCGGTAGAGGTTGTCAGGATAACCCAAGATGGGGGCCAGGGCCTAAGAAGATCTACCTGGATAACCTATGTCCAACTATGTGATGGCACTTCCCCTACGACAGCCATGAATTTCATTTCTTGTTGTTTTACCTAGAGTATTTATGTGCCTCTAGAAGTATTGTCACTATTGCTAATTGTTGATCTTCTTCTCCTTGTGAGTTATCTCAGTATTGTGATATCCTTGTCCTTGTCTATTAGTTATGGTGGGGCCCTTTGTTACCTCCTAGCACAGGGGGTGAACCCTTAGGTTCACGTGGTTGGGTGGAACATGTTACATTCTCCATTGGGTTCCCTTTTCATTCATGATGTGGCGACTTCATTTGATCCATTGTCTTCTACACTGTACCTACTCTTGGGAGTTTGATCTTTGTACTTGTAAATGTATTGTATCTTTATCATGCATCATGTATCTTATGTTGAGCACTCCTCACTTGTATCGAGGAAGTATTACTGTACAATTGTAATTGTAAACTAAACTGATGTATCTCATGTGAGTAAAGAATTATGTAATCAGGTGTTATTGTACATGTTAATTTAAATGAATGTAATCAGTTATTCTTAAATATTTAATTATGATTGTATCTCGTGGTTCTTTGATTATATGTGATGAGTAATGTGATACTTAATGATGACTAGAATCAGGTTATTACTTACTAGATGGTTTGAAATTTGGTTAATGGAAATAAGTAATGAAGTCGTGCACCTTGGAGGACGTAGGTTAGTAATTAAGTTAATGTTTCGTTTCTATCATGTAATGTTTTACTTTAAAAAAAAACATTCCATGTTTTGTTGTATAGGTTTTGTCCTCTAGGGTTCTCAATGGGGGCGTTACACATGGTATCAGGGTCAGGTTTAAAAATTGGGTTCTCTGGGTATATTAATTAGTGCATTAATTTGTCTTAGATGTATAGTTGATGTTTAAGATTTCCCTGGTTGACCTCGTCTAATACCCTGAACTTGTCTATGTAGGATCATGCCTAGGAGATAGGGTAGAGGTCGAGGGCGAGGCAGAGGTTGTGTTGGTGGCCATGGGGCCAATCTCCATGATTCACCTCCATAGAGTTCTCATGATTCAAATCGTAAGGAGCATCAGAGTTCACAGAACAATCAGGGAGGTGTAACACAAAATCTAGGTCAGCCTGGGATGGAGGGTGCACAGTTGTGCCAATTACTAGAGGAGGTCCTTGTTCGGCTTGTTCTGAGGTAGGAAGGTGAGCAGTTAGTGATGAGAGAGAGAGAGAGATCTCTCAGGAGGAGGGAGTTAGTTTTTGAGCAGGATGCCATTTTAGCTAGTCACATGAGGGACCTTCTTCAAGCACGTCCTCTGACATTTGATGGGGAAGGTAGTGGATTAGAGGTAGAGACCTAGCTTATCGATATGAACCAATTTTTTTCTATGCACCCATATGGTAGCAATACCAAGGATAGATGTGCCATTATGCATCTCTGAGGGTTTGCTTCCACATGGTGGCATCTTGAGGAGTAGAATCTCCATTTGGATATAGACTCAGTTTCATGGGAGTTGTTCCTTGAGCGATTCAAAGCTTGATTCTTGTTTGACCATAGGAAATAGTTCCAAGCAGATGAGTTTCATGAGTTGAGACAGTTGGCAATGTCAATGTAACAGTATGAGCAGAAATTCTATGAACTTAAGCAGTACGCTGGTATCAAAGATGATGAGGGCATGCTAGTACAACACTTTATCAGGGGCTTAAATGCCCATATCAGTGGTGGAGTTTGGGTGTTTGAGCTAAAAAATATGGAGGTAGTTGTGGAAAAGGCTCGGACTGTTGAGGAGAATCTAGCTATGGCTTTAGATGGATAGATGGGGGTTCAGATTTGTAGTGCACCTTCAGCAGGGTTCAGTTCACGTGGTGGTCAGTCACAGTAAGCAGGATCGTCTAGGAGTCAGCAGGAACCCTCTAACCACAAGAACTCTCGATCTCGTCAGGATGATAGATCTTAGCCCAAGAGAGATAGGAACTGGAGGAAAATTAAGTGTTACCTCTTTGATCAGCCAACCCAGAGTTCATAGTCTATAGTTAACAAGGGCAGTGTTCAGCAAGCTAGTGCACCTCTAGGTAGTAGGGGATTTGGCAGAGGTACATGGTGCTTCTCATGTGGACAACAGGGTCATATTGATCGTTAGTATCCTCAGAAGAGCACTACTAGATTTTCTCAGAGACCACCGGCTTCAGAGCCAACTGTTGGGGATGTTGGTAGATCACATAAGGTTTTTCTTGTGGTTGAAAATCACCAGGCTGAGTACCAGGGGACAATGGTTGAGACATCAGGTGTGTTACAGGGTGGTAGAGTTTCTGTTCTATTTGATTCAGGTGCTTCAGACTCTTTAATTTCTCCTTTTGTAGCGCAAGGTGGACTGGTGGCAGTGAAGCAGGACGACAGGTGGCAGGTTGAGTTAGCTTCTAGTGCTAAGGTCACAATTAAGTCTCTTGTCTATGGTTGTAGGTTGTGGATTGGATCTCTTGTCACCATGGTTGATCTTCATATCATTCATCTTGGTTCTTACAATGTGGTATCAAGTATGGATTGGTTAGAGGCTCACAGAGCAGTTATTGATTATTGTCGCAAGTCAATGAAGTGTGTTGATGATTCTGGTGGTGAGGTCTAGGTAGTTTGGATTTAGACACCTATTTCTTTAAGGATGATTTCATCCATGCAGTTGAGGAAGTGTATGTGGCAGGGCTATTAGTAATTTGCAGTGACAGTCAATGATTTGGAGTTAGGAAAGAGTCAGGAGGAGGTGTCACTTGATAGTCATCCCATTCTTAGACAGTATGTTGATGTGTTTCCTAGCGAGATTCCAGGGATGCCACCTAAGTGTGAAATTGAATTTAAGATTGATCTTGTACCCAGAGTTGAGCCCATTTCATGAGCTCCTTACTGAATGACCACTCAAGAGCTCAAGGATCTATGATTATAGCATGAAGAGTTGTGAGAGAAGGGATTTATTTGTCCTAGTGTTTCTCCTTGGGGAGTACCAATGATTTTTGTGAAGAAAAAGGACAGGTTCCTTTGATTGTGTATAGATTACCGGTAGTTGAACAAGGTGACAATAAGGAACAAATATCCATTGGCAAGGATAGATGACCTATTTGATCAGATCAAGGGTGCAAGGGTATTCTCAAAGATTGATCTTAAATCATTTGAGGCAGATATACATAAGACCACATTTCGTACTCAATATGGACACTACGAGTTCATAGTGGTGTCATTCAGGTTAACGAATGTGCCATCGGTGTTTATGAGTTTGATGAATGGTGTCTTTTGCACCTACCTAGACTGGTTTGTCTTAGTGTTTCTAGATGATATATTGATCTATTCTAGGACCATGGAGGAGCATGAGGATCACGTAAGACAGGTGCTATAGTGTTTGAGGGAGAATCAACTATATGCTAATTTTTTGAAGTGTGAGTTCTTCAAGATAGAGGTGAAATATCTAGGACATGTTATATCTAGTGAGGGTGTTGTAGTGGATCCTTGAAAGATCCAATATATCATTGATTGGACCGCACCTACTAATGTGTTAGAGGTTCATAGTTTTATAGGGTGTGTAGGTTACTACTGACGGTTTGTACAAGGGTTTTCAAGGATAGCACATCCCATTACTTCTCTTCAGAGGAAAGGGAAGAAATTTGTTTGGTTAGAGCAGTGTAAGGTAGCTTTTCAGACCCTTAAGGAAAGGTTGACCAGTGCTCCTATCTTAGTTGTTCCTGGTCCTTCTGGAGATTTTTTAGTGTGTACAGACACTTCCTTGGAGGGTATAGGAGTTGTGTTAATGCAGGAGGGATGCGTGATTGCCTATGAGTCTTGCAAACTCAAGGATCATGAACTAAACTACCCTACACATGATATGGAGTTAGCCACTATGGTACATGCCTTGACAAGATGGAGGCACTTCCTTTTGGGGCATAGATTTGAGGTACACACTAATCATCATAGTTTGCAGTATATCTTTATGCAACCTGAACTGAATGCTAGGTAGAGACGATGGATGGAGTTCCTATGCAAATATGATTTTGAGGTAAAGTTCATTCAGGGAAAGGAGAATGTAGTTGCAGATGCACTTAGTAGATAGAGACAAGAGTTATCGGCAGTGACTCTTGGTGTGTATTTTTAGGATTCAAATACTTTCAACACTTCCTTCAGATGGTTGGTATCAGGAGGTGAAGACTGAAGTGGAGTCAGGTAGAGCTTTGGAGGGAAGATTCACAGGATATTCCCTAGAGTCTGATGGCCTTTTGAGGCATTTGGGTCATATTTATGTACCATCCACTAGAGATTTTCACACTTTGATTATGTTAGAGGCACATTGAGCACCATATTCAACTCATTCTAGTATTAAAAAGATCCATGCTAATCTTTGACAGTTGTATTTTTGGGCCAGTATGAGGAGAGATATTGTTGATTTTGTGTTGAGGTATCTGGAGTGTCAAAGAGTGAAGGCAAAGCACCAGCATCTTGCAGGAATTTTGTAGCCTCATTTGGTTATGAAGTGGAAATGGGACATTATCTCATTAGATTTTATTGTTGGGTTGCTTGTTTCTTCATGTCGGCATGACGCCATTATGATCATTGTGGATAGGTTGATGAAGGTGACACACTTCTCTCTTGTTCATTCCTCTTACAATGCTTCATCAGTGGCCAGAGTCTTCATGAAGGACATTGTTAGATTACACGGTATTCCTCGTCAAATCATTTCCGATAGAGATCCAATATTTACTTCAGCTCTGTGGATGTCCCTACAACATTCATTAGGGAATTAGTTGAACTCTAGTTCAGCTTATCACCCAAAGATGAATGGGTAGATCAAAAGGGTCAACCAGATCCTCAAGGAAATGCTTCAGATGTACGTCATGGATCAACAGACACAATGGGAGGACTACCTATATCTAGTAGAATTTGCATATAATAATAGTTATCATAGTTCTATTGGCATGCCTCCATTCAGGCGTTATATGGTCGTCTGTGTCGGACCCCATTGAGTTGGGACCGTTTGGAGGATAGGGTTTTGTTGAGTCCAGAGATGCTTCAGGAGATGGAGCAACAAGTGGTTCACATTAGGGATCATTTGGTTGTATCCCAGGATAGACAAAATAAATATTCCAATGCTCACAAAGTGGATCATCATTTCTCGGTTGGTGATCGGGTTTTCCTGCATGTGTGAATGCATAAGAGTCTGATCTGTTATGGAAAAGGTTCTAATCTGATACCACAATTTTTTGGACCTTTTGAGATCTTGGAGAGGATTGGTCCTGTAGCGTACTGTCTTGCTTTGTTTCCCACACTACTATATTTGACTATAAATTTTGATGAATTTTTGGTGACATATCGACAAAATATTGTCGGCTTACTGATGCAATACTGATTTAAATTTCGTCGTTAGAATTTTTTTGCTTTAACGACCAATTTTTTTGCTTTAACAACCAATTTTCATACGTTGAAACCATGACCCAACATCATTCATTAGTTCCACGGAAAATGTTGGCAATGTCCATCACAAAATCAATGTAACTTTGTCCATCTATCGATGCAAAAAATCACAAAACGTTACAGAGTGCCCATTTGAAATCATCAAAAAAACACCAAACGTTCGTCCATTTTCTGATGAGGTGGAGCAAATCGTCATTGCCATAATGATGAAAACTATGTCGCATGTACAGCAAACTTGTCACAAATTTTTGTGGTTCATCAAGCTATGTTCGTCGAAATTGCGACGAAACCTTGGCAGTTTTTTTAAAAAAATATTCGTGATGATGGAAACTCATTTGGCCCCTCCCCCCTCCCTCACATCACTCTCAATTCCCCATACCTGATCATATAACATTAATCATTCATTCATCCATTAATAACATATAACATTCATTCATTAACATATAACATTCATTCTTTCAGTTTTTACATATTATCAAAAATATGGTTGTCGTAATATGATTACAATCACTTTTTTTTTGTTTCTTTTTTGCAGCTAAAAAAAGAAGTGGAGTATCATTTTTGAAATCATTTTTCCCCCCTTCAGTTGTTCTTCCCTCTGCTCATGATCTTAATGTATGCCTAGTTGTGTACTCACAACGTGGAGGCTGTTGCAAGGGGGGTCCGCTGCAATAACAAAGAAATGTTAAATTGATATGTTTTATTATTATTGTTACACGTATTTCATTAATTAAAAGAACATTAGAGTGGTGCTCTTTACCTGATGGGGTCACATCATGTTCCTATCTTGTCTTATAGCCTCATGCTCAACATGTTGAACACCCTCTAAATCCTCTGGAGTTGAAACACGAAAAGTTACATTAATTAATACACCAAATGCAATTAAATATGTTTAAAAGAACATTAGAGTGGTCCTTTTTACCCGATGGGGCCACGTCATGTTTCTGATCTTGTCTAGCCTGATCATGCTCGACATGTTGATCATGCTCTACATGCTCTAAAGTTGAAACATGAAAGGTTACATTAATTAAAACACCAATTTCAATTAAAGATGTTTAATTGTATTAATCCATACTGCGTTTTGTATAGAACATGAATACATCCAGTACCGGGATGCACACCATGACCTTCATTTGCAGGTTGTGCTCCACCCTCACCAAGCTGCATTCCAATGTCATGTGTAGTATTATCATTGCTTGCATGTTTAAAATAAATAGGCACATAATTACTTTATGGTGGAAATTAATATTGAATAGATTGCACAAGTATTCAATTTTAAATAAACTTCATTGAGTTTATTTACCTACATGTCAAATATAGTGGAAGCTTATGTTTTCCCAGTCAAGAGTCTTAGGCGTTCAGCCACGGCTCCATAGCCTTACTGGAAGGAAATCTTCAGGTCCTCTTCTATCGGCACTCTATTGAATTTAGAGCTCTGCATTTTTGCATAAGATCATGAATTTTGCTTCTATGGTGTGATAAAACCAAAATTGTTTGCAATTTATTATTTGGATGCAATATTTCATTTATTGATACTTACAATTTGTGTCGCTAATTTCATATAACCACCAAAGCCAAGTTTGCGATGCCCGTGTTTTTCTAGTCTTGCCTTTATTGCCTTCGATGTGTCGGGAAGCCTATGAAAAGTTTGAAATAAATTAGATTATGTAAAAAGAAAGAGTAATCAATATATAATTACATTAAATTGATAGTATCACATACCTTCCTTGGCTTGGTGGTGTCTTTCCTTTTTTCTTTTCAGCCTTCTCCTTTCCATCAGACACCATGTCCTTCCACTCCCTCTCTGGAATCATGGGGGTACGCTCGTACTTTTTGTTCTTCTGTAAATGTGACTTATATTGGTCCCTCACATACTTTAGATAGGTACCAGCTTTCTTAAGGACCTTGGTTCGGTTGAATGTGTTATTATCGAACAACACAACTAAACGATTAATGAGCTCATCTTTTAAATCTTGATTTTGGGCATTCCACCGTGTACGTATGGTGGGCTTGAAGATCTCCAATGTAATATCATTTAGATGTTTATAAAAAAATCATTTCCTAAAAAATGATCATGGGATAATTAGTCTAAAAAGAGTGATCAATAAGTAAATTTCAATTGGATTATGTTTAATAATAATTAAAACATTTTAAAGTATCTGGGACCTTCTCTATCTTTATGGGAACGAAATCCTCGGTCACCACAAATGTGACCGGAAATATTCCTGTAATAGTAATATGGGAAGATCTAGGAAATGTTGCTAAAACATCACCAGTACTAGTTTCCTCTGCATCCCCAGGTACATGTCCTAATGCATGTTCTGGCATGTGTTCGTTGCCAGAGGGTGCACTACCCGATGCCTGCATGCTATGTGTTGCCGAAATTTCAGTCTACAATATAGGCACGAATGATGGGGTCGAATGATGTGATTCATGTGCAAGAAGATCAGGATCGACAATTGTACCAACCCCTACTCCCCGGGTAGACCCTGCAGTACCCTGATCATGGCCAATAGAATCATGGGGGTGCAAAAAATCTTGTAAAAACAACACATATTTTAGTTCATTACATAAAATAGTACAAAATATAAAACCATGAATGAACTTATGTTATAATTAAATATCTCATGACAACTTACTTGCAAGTTTCATGCTCTCTCAGTCAATGTTTTAACCCTTTCTCTTATCTCATCTATTTGAGGCCCTATGAATAACAACCAAAGGATTTCTTCATTGCATTTTTTTTGGGTCTTCCTTATCATATCTAGAGGGTTTGCAAAATATGTGATGTCATCATCGCATAATAGTGACTGAACCTCCCTATGGATGCCCTCCTCTACTACTAGTTCCTTTCCCCGATCATCTAACTATGACAAGAATATTAAAAATATTATCATAATTAACCCAATAAACTTATGAAAAAAACATAATAATAAAAAAAATTGCTCGTATCTAATTTGTACAATTACAATGAGGTAAACATGTTAGGTAGAAGTGCCTAAAGATGCATCGTGATCCGTGCTCTGGGTCAGATCCTTCCCCCTATGATCAATGCCCTGATGTGACAAAAATTAAATATAAAAGAACATTGCCAGAATAAAACCAATAGACTATGAAAAAAACATAATAATAAAATAGTATATTGGAGTCATTAATTGGAGGGTGGGTAAAATGGTATATAGTACATACCATCCCCATAGTAACTATGTTTGTATCTATGCAATTCAAATTGTAATCGATTAACAACTCTTCCCCTATAGTTATTGATTTTATCACACATACGAATACACGATTTCCCTCGTGTGCCTCGAATATGCAATCGGGTTGCTTATTTGTTGACCCAAGTCATGTACTATTTATAAACCCTACAATATTCCTTGATGCTTTTGGCCTTCTGTCAATGTACATAGCCACTCCTTTATTTTGATTCTTATCTTTTAGCTGTATATAATTTGCTGACAATGCATACCTATGCATACTTTGTGTATATCAAATCAGCTGCATCCAATATTTGTAACTATAACAGGGTCTGACATACTCCGTCAATTCAATAACTTTTTCGTAATAGACCTTTATGTCGTCCATGCAAAATAGGCCCAAACCATGTAATGACGATGGTGATATGTGATATTTCCTCTCATTGACACAAAAATCAGTGTTTATTGGAGGAAGTTCCTTGGGTACCCATTGTTTCCAAAGATGTTTGTACCTCAAGGGAACCTCGATGTCGCCTATGCTCTCATCATCATAAGAACATGACCCCCTTCAGCAAGAAAAAATTCCATGTGTTTACGGAATTTTCTTCTAATCTTTTGACCTCTAGTTAATCTCCCTCTTTTAGGCCTACTATATGTCTCGCTTTCCTCTTCTCTTCCTAAATTTCCCTCACTCGAGGAAGAAAGATCTAAAAAATACCTATTTGGTGGTACCTGCACTCATAAGGATGTTGGATGAAGTTCTTTCATGGTGATGTGATCCCAAGGTATGGGGTTGGAGGATTAAAAACCAAGGTTATCACTACTAGTCAAATGCATGTGGAGGTAACAATAGTTGTGAATGTATCAATAAACCTTGTAAGGGTCTGATGATCAGAGATCACTTAGTAAACATGGGAATGGTTTGTAGGGTCACCAACTTTGTGTTTTGAAGCCTTGGGTTTTGGGAACATCTAGAGTAGTCATTGTCTTGTTTCTTGGAGGTTGATTGGGTTAGTTGGTGGAAGGTTGCTATTACTTTTTGTACCTGTCTATGAAATTTTTTGGACCACCTTCCTCAAAGACAATAGTCCCTTTGAGGTAGTACTAGTGTCTGGTTAGTTAGTCTATGAAATTTTTTGGACCACCTTTGATGTGAAATAGCTCCTCGTGCAAACATCCTTTCATTCTATTTCTAAATGGACAAACCCATTTCCTTTAATGATTAAGCTCCATAAGTTTCTACCCCTATGATTTTTTGGGTCCCCCAAATAAAAAAATAAAAGATGGGCCCTACTCAGAAGAACCCCAAAATGTATCAGAGTTTGTTTCTTTCTTAAGAATCAAGTTAAAGAGGCTAATTGGGTCCCTCCCTATCCAACATTCCTTCACCATTTTCCAGACACCCACAACATCTTCAAACCATTTATACTCTTTTGGAACTTAAAAAAAAAAGTCCACTTTCATTAGTGTTCTCTTTCGGGCTTTCCCTAGTGCTAGCATTTGTACTGTTCTTTTGGAGGTTTGGTTGAGTCAGTGAAATATTCAGAATTTTTTAATGGCTCCTTGTCTTTTTTTCATCTCTTGTATTGGTGCAGGAGCACCTTGGAAAAATTAGGCCTCTATGAAGCAATGTTTTGAAATTTGATTCAATTTTATTGTTCCTACTTTGTAAATCATGTTATTAAAGTCATGTTTCATATATTTGAGGTCATGTTGAGGTCATTTGGTGTTTATTAAGTCCAAAAGTGCAAAAATGAAAACAATGTAAAAAATTGTCAACTTAATCAGAAAGGCAATATTAAGAGATGAAGAGTCATTAGGGTCTGTTAGAGGCAGTTAGAAGGCTAAAATTTAGTTTTTTTTCCTTTAAAAATGATCTTGTATCTTTTAGAACTTCGAGGGTGGTTGAGTAAAGAATAAGTTCAAGGAAAATCTTTGATTTTTAATCATTTTTCTTCAGATATCTTGGATTTCTAGGCATTGTATGGAATTGTACGGCCTTGAAGGCATGGTAGAATGGTTGGATATGGTAATAATCTAAATCACCTTCCTGTTACATCAAAGTTCATGCATTTTAGTTAAGATTTGTGTGAGTTATTGTGGATTTACTTTAGACTGCTAAAACCCTCAGTTAGGGTAAGCAAAGACAAAAATAATTATGTTTCTCCTTTATTAATTGGTGGAATCTTCAGGTTTCTTGTGAGATTATCCTACTATGAATGTTCTTTCACATTTCAGTGGATTTAGGGAAAAATCATAAAGATAAGATGCGAGGGAATGAAGTTTCTTGACTAAAAAAATGTGTGTACAATTTCTGAACATAGTAATTATGAAGGTTAAGCCCTTGGGTTTTGTGAAAGTAATTTGTAAACAGACTTTGATGCTTTAAAGAGCATATACCAGTCAAACTAAACATGTCCCAAGCACTGGACAAGTGTACTTTGGTCATGAGTTAGTATAGCAACAAACCCTTATGCAAATTAGGCCTAATTAGGCCTAAATCTGTCTGAGACAACAATATTTGAAGCTTGTGTTGTAAAAGTTTTGATACCCGTTTTGAATATGTTTTAGATCTACAAGAAGGGAATTGAAAAGTGTGGATAGACTTGTGTAATAGTGCTTAGATTGTGAATGAAGCCTTGAAAAATAGGTTGACAGACCTACAAGCATGCAAACAGGGTATGAAGGAACCAGTGACAATAAGAACTTTAAGGGCTTTTGATGATTAAGTGTGAGTTCTTGGTTGTTTTGGTTAAGAGATTACCAAGGTATAATTTGATCTCATTTTATATAAGGTTTGGTGTAAGCATGAAGTTAAAAAGTTTATTGCTTTGACTAATCTATCTAATAATAGCCCTACTTTGGAGACTAAAATGAAAGTACAGTAAATGATTTTGTTAAATTGTCAAGAATAAAGGATGGGAGATGGTTTACATTTGTTTGAAGTGAAATGGAATGGAAATTGTGTGGTCTATATTAGCCTAAATATTGTTTTGAGTCAAATTATTTTATGTTGAGTTAATGGTAAAATGAAAGGGCGGACTAGGTAATTGTTTGTTTTGATCAAGATGAAGTTGACTAAGGTGTTTGAAGGTCTGGTAATGGTTTGGAACTCTAAAGAAAAATTTGAGTGTTTGTGTTGAGTTCTTTGAAGGGAAATATAGTTAAATAAGTGTGTCAAAAGAAGGAAAGTTCAAGATTGTTTGTGACTTGTCAAATGAAATTGTGCGAGTTTGTTTCCTTCCTCTGATTTTGCATCATGTACTTCTATACGTTCCCTTATGGACATGCACTAGGAATTTTTCATTGCACTCACAAACCATGTATTGTTTTCAGTCCCTTTGATCATTTGTGGACCTCAATATGTAAATTTATTTCATCGAAGTTTAGAAATTTGAACCCTAGTGAACTTCATGTGTTGTTATGTGACAGGAATTCCTTTCAATCTTATAGTAGAAAAAATATGCTAAGATAGATACAAAAACTACAATTCACAGGCCAAAAATGGCCACCCAACTAATTCAACATCTCAAAGCTTGGCTATTCAAACTAACCAAACACTAGTACTAGGTAGTACTTAGGTTTGTCAATGGGACATTGGCTCGAATTGACAAAAATATAGCATGCAACACCTCAATGGGAACAAACAAAATCTAAATCATTGTACTTGCAACAAGATTTCTAAATGTGGGGGAAAAATCACTTACAGTCATTGTCCCTTGGTCAATTTTCCCTTTCTGAGTGCCCTCACCTCTCGCTTTAGCTTTCCTCCTACCAAATGGTTCCTAGTTTTCCTCCTCAACTCAATGTCCTTGCAACACTTGTCCAGTGAAATATCACAACTCTCCACTTAGGGGCTGGATGTAGTGGTTCTCAATGCAACTCTCCAGTTAGGGTCTCAGTGTAGTATGCTATGTCATGCTCCTGCGCGTGCGGGGCCAAAATTCAAAATATATAGTTTACATATATGCTATGTCAACATATAGTTTATTTTATTTTCTACAAAATATAATTTTTGTATGGTGGCTTGTTGAGCTTATATAGTTGGTTTTCTCTTTTTTTATAATTTTTGATGATTTATTTCCTATTACATGATTGAATATTATCTACAGTCCTAGTGAGTGTTAAAAAGGCTTATGATATGTGATGTTTTATCATGATGGATGTCTAAGAATCAGTGATTGAAATACTACTTGACTAAAGATTGAGCTATCTAATATTTTTTCATTTAAACATCATGGAAGAAATGTGTGCAATCAATGTCTTATTAATGTAGCCTACAAGGTTTCTTTTCCTAGTTTTTTTGGTCTTATTCTTGTTATGACTTATTTTTTTGCATTGGTCTATTACAGTAATGGGGAGCATATCTAGTGAATCAATTCTTTTAGTCACTTTGATTATTATCCTTGTGCATAACGAGTTTTCTTCTATACTATGATTCATTGATTGTTGGTTTAAAACACTCATTACAACTAACATGGATATGAATTATGATGTGGGTGTGAGAAGGGATTGTTGAATATGAAGGAATGGTTTAGGAAAGTACTCCTTAATCCAAATGAGTCATTTTCTTGTCATGGAATGTGTTAAGAAACTTTAAAATTGATATATTCAATCTAGTTAATATTGACACATGTAAAGCATGCCAAAGGCACTTCAGAGATATGCTATGACATAAAGAAGATTGTTAAGGTGATGTCAAGTCTTGATCCATTAGGGTAGGAAAACATAGATGCATTGGTACAAAAGTTTCCATTCAACTTGGAGGAAATGGATAATTACCTAAGGGGCTAATGTGAGATTGGACCAAGTTTATATTATGATACAAATAGCTTGGCAAAAGGGATGATGAAATGGTTAAGTATGGGAAATTGTAGAGATAAATATAACACCAAGGGAAGAACACTAGAAATAATTTTAGCACTATGGATTAATCCAAGACTCAAAATTCCACTAAGAGGAATCCTTTACCTCTTAAATTATTCCATAGGTGGGTTTATCCTCCAATATAGTGTCATTGGTTAGTTTATCATGTGAACTTCTGCTATTAGTAGGATTACCATACACTTTCATAGCATGCATGACCTCATGTTTGAGTCTTGAAACCCTCCCATATCATCAACGCATGCATCTAGGCTAACCATGTCAAGTTTCACTCTATACAAGCACAAATTGAAAAAATTCAACGTTGGCCCCATTCACATGTCACTATGCAGGGTCAACATGAGGAAACACTATTTTTTTGGGAATGAAATAACCAAATATATGATAAAATAATATCTAATCATAAATAGTCATAGAGTAATTAGGATTTGATCATATGGAAATTTTTAGGAGAGCTACAATAGTTGTAACATCATGAATTAATTATGTAATGGAATAAAAATTAAAAACATCATGAATTAATTATGTAACCATATAAGTCAAATATAATTCTATCAATAAATCAATATCAAATAGATAATATAATTGCATAACTCCTACATTTCAATGTCATTTATCTTCTTCTTCATCCAACTCTTTGTCTATATCATCCAATCCAGATTCGACATTGTAAGGATTGGTCATATCATCATTATCATCATTGATATCAGTTTCGATAATGTCATCATCCACACGGATATCATCTTCATGAACATTAACTCCTACATCATCATGATCTATTTCCTCTTCTTTGACATCTTCGTCATGCACATCATCAACTAACTATTGATCCTGATCATCATCTACATCATCTTCTAGTTCTTCGGTATCTTCTTCTTCCACCACATTATACTTTACTAACCTTCCTCTTGGATCATGTCTAACAACAAATGACCAACCCGGTTTACCTAGAACCTCTGAGTAAAATACCTGCTCACATTGGCTTGGAAGAACATAGGGCTCATTTCCAGCTCGCTCAATCAACTTTGTATTAACCATGGTAAATCCATTATCATCTTCAATAATAGTTCTCTCGGGATCATTTTCATTTAATCGTAGCTTGTACCATTGGATGATGAACAAAACTAATTTGAAGGACTTAAAGTCACACTCAAGTATGTCATCCAAAATCCCATAGTATCGATTTTCTGAGACTTTTGGATGTATGTCGCTTCTAGATGAAACATTAGTCACTTGAAATATTACAATTATCCTAGAATCACAAGTTTTCTTCGTGTCATCCAACTTTTTGATTCAAAATTTATGACCATTGCACCACATAGCCTTGTGGTGTTTCACCTGCAATATGTCAAACATGTAAAAATTATTGCATCATCAGTTGATAAACATATTTATTCTTGGCCGAATGTATGCAAAGAAAAAAAAACTCAACATATATATACATCAATATAATTGAAAATAATTAAATAATATGGGTGATTAATATATTTATATGTACCTGTTTATCTCTTAAACCATATGTTAAATCAATTTCCCTTGGTGTAACATTGGAATCTCCATTATGATGAGCTTCTTTAACCAATGAAGTCACACCTTCCCATGTTAATGCATGACTAGGTTGTTGACATCGTTCAATCCATACCATCATCCAATCAAGATTGTTTGTGATGTACAAATGTAGTGCATCCCACTCTCGACCAATTGTATAAAAAAAAAATGAAATTCACAAACAATGTATAATTAGTTAATTACCACGATATACGACCTTAATTTATAATTGATGTACCTGAAAACCTAACATCCCACTACCAATGATCTTATTGTCTTTCGTAAGAAACCTCTAAACTATATGTATCCAAGACCCATTGTTCACACATTTCAAATTGAAGAGATATAACATATCGGCCAAGCAGTATCTATGTCACCTCAATCATGTTTTATGTTTATATTGGTAGGATACAATATATCGGCACAACAACTAGCAACCTTCGCCGATAAAAACATTGCAGGAATGGCGTACGTGTGTTGGAACTAGAATTTTCATTCGAAATTATGATGATCCTTTCATATGAAATCAATTTTTTTCCTTAAAAACCATGTTTTTACCATCCACAAGGTCAAAATTTCCTTTTACCACCTTATCGTAGCCTCCAATAAAGCAACTAACGGTAGTGTGGTGGGTAAAGGAAGTAATACACTGTATACCACTATACCGTGCAAGGTTGATGTTTTTTTTGCAGTAGAGCAGGGTCATGGTTAATACTAATAGAGGGAACTGTTATACCATGAGGGGTTGAAATGAAGCCCATGGTAGAGAGGTAAGCTAAGAACAAAGGTAATAATGCACCACCATACTGTGGAGGGTTGGAATGGAGCCTGCGGTAGAGAGGTGAAATAAGAATAGAGATAAGGAGGAACCGCTATACTGCGAGGGGATGAAAAATGTCATGCGGTAGTGCGGTAATTTTCCATTGGAGCATTAAATGAAGGCCAGTAACATCAATCAAAATCAAAGTATGAAATTCAGCTCCATATGAAAGATTTGAATGATGAAGAACTTAAGATATGAAATTAATGCAATATGATATCAAAATTTAACAAGGAAAATTGAGAATTTGTGCAATCGTGCTAGCAGAAGCTGAATACAAGCGAGCTCAAAGTATGATAGTGGAAAAATTCTGCAAAGCGAGCAAAATTATGGTTAAGTCTACTTTATCATTCGATGAAATTTAAACAATGGCGCCAAAGAAATCAGAGGCAGGAACAAAAAAGGAAGAAAAATCTAGTAGAATTTCATTGCAGTCGCCATTACTTGCCCTATTACCTGGTTCAGTAGATAAGGGTTCTAAGAAAGTCTTTAAGGATTTAGCTCAGGGATGTAGGGACCCAATAATTCCACAGTCTAGGTGGAATTTATATTGGTATTTTTATAGGAATAGAGATGAAAGGGTTCCAGTGTCAAACCCATGGACTTTTGACATAATTAAATTAGTTGTTCCTAATGTTTTGTTGATGTTGAGCTAATCAGATCCTTGGCCAATAGATATCATGCCCCATCAAAAATGGTCAAACTTCTAGATGGTCAATGTATGGTAGATATCTTGAGGGAAGCTATAATTAGGTGTTTTGACCTAAACAGGTAGGTTGTCACTGAAAGTGACTTGGGGAAGCTAGAGCAAGAATATAGAAGGTTGAAAAAGACCTATAGAACTAATGAACTCCCCTTCCACATGATTAGGGGTGACAAAAATAGAGTCTCGCCCATTCATTCTTCAAGACTTGAACCCTTTCTAATGTCTAACTTTCAAACCTATTTCAAAAATGCCTACTATGCATTATGTCAAATTCTTGGAGTTGATGTAGAGGAGAATATGTCGATAGGGTTGATGAGAATGGCCATGATTATCCAACATCCTGAATCAAATGTGGAGTTTGACTTTGCTTCATTCATTGAGGAATAGATTCATGAAGGTTTGTTACAGGTTAGGGAAGCCAAGGCCCCAATAACTTTTAGAAAGTACTCTTTATTATGTCATTTGATTCTATCTCAAAATGAAACAAAATGGACAAAGAGGATGAAATTGAGAACACATGAGAATGAAGTTATGCTCCCAGTACAAAATTGGTGTTATATTTGGGACAGTAAATGCAATGAAAGTGATTATGTTGTATTTAGGGATGATTTTGTCATCAGACTTATTGCTCACCTTGGTTTTCCTACACCAAGATTACCACAATCCCTAATGGATGTTATGAGACCCCTACAATACAAACCAGATCAAGGTTTTAAACATAATTATGTTGATTGGTTTTTAATGCCACAACACACCATCATTAGGGTATATGGTTGTGATCAGGCCCCTCATATTTTACCAAAATTTGTGCCTAGCAGAGTATTGTTTTTAGAATTTATGTGGCAAATGCTCTAGATGGAGCATGATTTGATGAAAAATTAAAAAAAGGCACATTTCTACATGAATTGACGGTATTTGAAGAATTGTCAATTGGATCAGATATGTTGGAGGAATTGTAGAGATTTATAAAAGCTAATTTTGCTCTTAGATTAGGGAAAAACAGAATATGTGATCCAGAAGGTCACATCAACAATATCAAAAGAACCCTACTCACAAAGAGGGCAATAACACATGAATTTGATCCAGAAGAGGATGTAATAAGAAACCTGGTCTATTTTACAGATGTTTTTGAAAGAAGGAAAATATGGTTAATGATGATGATATGGGAGGATCAAGAGAGATGAAAAGATAAGAAGTTCAAGGGGTTTTTTGATGAGGAGCCAGATTTTTTGAAAAGAATGCAATTATTCCCTGGTAAATTTGATGAATTATCTAAAATGGCTCAAGAAGATAAATCAGCCCCACTTCCTACACCCCCAGCCTCTAGTATCCACAACCTCTACATCACATTCACCACCTTCATCACCAATTCATCCATCTCCTCCATCTCAAATAGATGAGCCTCCTGCCAAGAAACAGAAGATTGGGTCACTAGTGGACTATGAGTCAAGTGACGAAGAACAAGAGGCAGTCTTAACTTTAGCTGAGATGAAAGATGTTGCAGAGAAATAGAAAATCATTGAGCCTCATGATCCCAAGATGAGAATATTGGAGGAGGCTATTGATGAAATCCAAGATGATGAAAGAATTATTGCTTCCCTGAGATTCATGGAGGGTGATGAATTTATCCATACTAGGGAGTTCAAATATTTTCTTCTAAAAATGAAGATGAAACAATTTGATGATAGACTAAAAATTAACCTCATTGGAGTTGATGATTTGAAACATGTAGAAGTGGAGGAAAAAATAATGGCAGAGTTAAATATTGACAATGTCAATATTACTCCTAAAGAAGCAAGGGAGTTAGTGTTGAAAAGTAACATGCTCATTATACCAGGAATGGAGCTATCCAAAGTGTTTTTGTTGGATCAAATCATAGCTCAAGATGATCCCAAATTGGTTGCATAATTTAATTCAGAAGGAGTATCAGGGACAGGATATAATCCAACCACCCAGACCCTTGCCCTATGGATGAAACAGAAAAGAACAAGGAAGCCTAGGCTTCTAGATGTGGCACAGGAAATGAGAGGGTTTTCTCTGGTCAGAACTATGAAGGACACTACTCCCATAGAAACAACAACCATGACAATGCATTCAACAATTTTTACAAGAGATGTAGTGGAAAACATGGAAAAGAAGATGACATAGTATGAGAAAAGACTCAAACTATCAAATGAGGAGATAAATAAGTTATTCATTGAAAATGTTAGATTGAAAAAAAGATTGCAACAAGCCACAGATGTAAAGGGGAATGAAATGGTTGTATATCATCCACCTACTTCAGTTGAAGATCCACAGATTCAACAATTGAAAGAAGAGGTTGAGAAACTAAAGAATCATAATATGGATGATATCAAATGACACATCTTGAGTACCTTGGAGGAAATATTGAAACACAGAGTTGAATTTTTAAAAGAGAAAATAAGTGGAGTTCACGAGGGCTTCAATCATTTGGTAAAAGCTCTGGAACAAATAAATACTAATTCCCCTATCTTAGAGGAATTGCAGAAAAGATGGCAGCCCACTTGCCATATCTTAACCACTCTGTGTAAATCCACACAAAAGATCTTGATGCAGCCCAAAGGTTAAAACCTACTCAAGAAATGGTAAAAGGAATCATTGATGAGCATAAGTATCTGATTGATATGAAGAAGAAGGTATAAAACAGAAGGAATTCATTTGATTCAATAAAACATAGTTTTAGCCCTCTGATCGTCAAAGGTGATGGTCAACTCAAGGATGTGGAAGAATGGAGAAATGAATTTGATCAAATGGTTCCACAATGTTTGACACATATATAGGGTGATGGTAATTATTAATCTAGAAAAAATTCATGTTTTGCTTGATGGAATTATTGCATTGGATAATGGTTATACAAAGTTTGTTGTAGATGCCAGAAACTTGCTCAATAACAGATGGAAAAGCCAACTATCAAACTTCACTGTTGCACAGGAATACAAGTGGCCGAATGATTTAACCATAAGCAACTGGTAGTATAAATACCTCGGTTCATATGAAGATTAATCACTATCAATGATGATTATCATAAAGTAAATTTTTTGCACAGGTCTTTAGTGACTTCGGCTTTTACTCGGAGATTAATAGAATTGTCATGTGTTAGTTAATTATTTTAGTTATATTTTACATGTTAGTTAAGTTTTCTTATCAAAATTCATGTCTTTTGGTCCAAAGCTTGTTGCCTCTCCTATAAATAAGAGAGACTAGGACCAAGAAAAAATTATTAAGATAGGAGTAGATAGAAGAAGTAGGAGAAGAGGGATTGATATAATGTTTACATTATAAAGGACCAAGATGCATGTGTAAATTTTTTGACGAAGTTAATGGAAAATCTCTGATTCGGTGGCTCTATGTTGGTATCAATTGTTTGTTAAGTTAATTGAAGATATTGCCAGATTGTCTCCATGTTTAATATTACTATGTTGTTTAAATTGATATATATCAAGTATATTTTCAATTTATCAATGCACATTTGTTGTATATGTGTGGCATAATTAATTGGGTCTTTCAAGTAAAGATTAAAGTTCTCTTGATTATTCACAACAACTTAGGAATATTATTTTGGATTATTAAAGAAGAATCTGATAATTGCATCCCTGCTTGTTTATACAAGTTATAAACATAGAAGTGCCAAACAATTTGAATTATTGCAACTAGTCATAAGTCACCTGTCTCTAATTTCTACTTGACTCCATATACCCAACAGAGCACTGGTCTTCACATTTCATCACTTAGTTTCATTTCATTTTAAACTTTTTACATCTATTAACTAAACATATTTCTTTGATACTGCTTATACAATTTATGCTAGATTAGTAGTACATTTGTTCACTTTCAAATTTCCATTGTGAATAGACTATTGTTGGAGGAATCACATAGTTCAACTCTGCTTCATTCACATAGGTAGACCCACCTAGTTCTGGCAGCACCTGAAGAGAAGAAGGTCTAAAACCATTTGTATTTTTATGTTACCCTGAAATGTACCAAGAGTTTGGAAACCTCTTGAGGTATTTTTACCTGCATTTTTTAGAGCTAACAATGTGAACAAGGAAGCACATTGTACAATATCGGCATAGGCACATTGCATTCACACTGATCGGCAGAAGAAATTGGGTTGTATATTTTGATTAAAAAGGAACAAATAGAGAATTTAGCACCACAAGAAATGCATATCAGCATAACTCATGAAAGTTTCCCCGACAAAATACTCATTTCCAGCCATCGGAATCCTAACAAGTGACAATTTTGATCTCATATACTACTCTGATGAAGATAAAATGCTTGTATTGGGGACACATTCTTTTTGTTCTACTGATGGGTTATTCAAGAAAGTAAAAGATAGACTCACTCGGGATTTCGGCATGAGGTACACCGATATATTTCATCGGAGGAACACATTGATATCGAAACAACATAAAATGGACCGCCCAACGACACATCTTACACCGATAACATTTAGTCAGGAGAACATATCTCAAGCTACACTGACAAGAGAATAATCAAAGTAAGATGTTGCGATGACAGTGGATAAAATCAGGCACCAGTAGTGAAAAACTTATTTTCTGGAGTAATACAATACCAGTACTTTTCTATTTGTGTGTGGAAGATTCTTTCATTTGGACTAGTTCTCTGTTGTTTCTTTTCAAGAAATTGAAGGAAATATAAAATGTATTCTAATCAATCTCCATGACCATCTTATAATTACCTCTCAATTTCCTCAATCTACCTTTCCCCATTAGGTACTCCCCTTCGAATTTGTTAATGGAGTTGGGATCCCAAATGCGATCTAGACATGGATCTTTGTTGCGAACTTAAGAAGATATTTAGTAATGTACACTATGATCCAGTATACCATATATCCCTCCACCATAGAACCCTCAGGATGTGCTCTTTTTCTAACCAAATCCTTTAAAAATTTCAAGTGCCTCTCAACCATCCACATTGACGTTGTGTGTACAGGTCCACATAATTAAATCTCCTCAACTGGGTGTATGATGTAGTGTTTTTGTGCATTGAAAATGTCAAAGGTAGACACTTTTACATTTCACACATTAGACGAGGAATTTTTCTCTTCCAATAATTTATATCTTCTTTATGGATTTCTTTAGATGACAACCATCTACAAGTGATTCAAGGCACAAATATATTAACGAGAATTAACAAAAATATACAATATATTACATAACAAGTAAAACAAATGACAAATAGAAGATCTATACAACGAATTGAACAAATATCACTACTTACCTCATGTATTTTCCAAGATCATATATAACTTGCTTGACATTGTTGTCGAAGTTTTCTGGGAAAGATAGAGGTAGAACGTACTGCAACAATTATAAAATGATCTTCTCATTATTTTTCCAAAACTAGTAAACATAATACACTAAAAACTACATGTAGTATACAAATATATATAAAATATACTAGAATAATTACCTTAATGAAGGTATGCCAATCATGCATTTTCATCCCTAACCCAAATTCACCTTTCTTTGTTATGATATTGTTTATGTTCATCACAAATCCTGTGGGAAATTAAATTTTCCGTATGACTTCTTTTATAGCATTGCTTTGTTGCTCTATTAATAACCAAGGAAGGGCACTTATATTAATTTGGTCTCCATCGCTATTTAATTGAATGACATTTTTCATTGCATGATTGGCTTCCTGAATTTCACTACAAATTTTGACATTTTTTTTCTTTGTCATGCCCTCCATCTAATATTTTCCATAATGTTTTTGTTATATTCTTTCCTATATGCATTGTATCAAACAAATACACAATTTATAGCTGCTCATAGTAGGGCAACCTACTAAATTGGCTAGGATAAATTTTCAATCCCCGTGGAAGTCAGCCATTAATGCCTTGACAACCTTCATGAAGCATATAAGTTAAACAAATTAACAACGAAAATCATTGTCAATTACAACATGAGTAAACAAAACACAATATAAAAATATAAATTCCAAACATATCATATATGATAGATAAACAATTTGATTGGATGTATAACCTTGACGGTTAATTCTATTATATTCCAACTTCCATAGGTGAGGTGTCATTCTTTGTGGTTTTGATGTAGTCTCTTCTTTCCCATTAAAAAATGTTTTTCAGTAGTTCGATACTTATGATTTATGTGGAGGAAGTGCCTATACTCATCAAACTCATGCTTTCCTAAACTTGTTGAATGACGAGATTTCATCTTTGGACCGCAAATTGGACATGCAATTTTTCCCTTTGTTTGAAGACCTGCAAGATCATATATAATTGGATTTAAATATGTCAATTTTTATAATTATATATAATGAATAGATTATTTAAAAAAATGCACAATATCTACTTCATAAAATTAAATATCATTAAAGTGTAGTTGAACATTATTTAACATACCACAAAAATGTGTTAGCCCTGGGGCATCATGAATTGTTCGTACAAGCATTGCATGGAATTAAAATTGTCTTTGTCCTATTGGTCTAGAGATGTCATACATAGTGACACCATTCCATAACTTTAGTAACTCGTCAATAAGAGGATTGATATATACATTCATATCTTTAACTTGGTACTTACCTAGTTGAATGAACATAAACATTACATAATTATTATAACCATTTTACTACAATATATATAAATTAATGTACATGACTATTAAATGAAGAAATATAAGTCATGCAACAAATAAGACAAATGAGATGCTACTACGTTAAAGAAAATTGATGTAAACAAATACCTGGAACAATCATTTCTAACATTATGTGCTCCCTCTTTATTAACATCCATGGAGGAATGTTATTGTTGATAACAAAAATAGGCCACATCGAGTAAATAGATCTCAGCTTTCCAAATGGATTGACATCGTCCGTTGCTAATGAAAGCCTGAGATTACGAGGTTCTTCATTAAAGTGTGGCCATTTTTCCTCCATGTCCCTATATGTAGAACCATCTACAAGCATTCGAATAATGTGATCTCCACTTCTATTTTGTGCATGGTAATCCATAAATTGCTCTAAGATTTCACACGTAAATAATCGTTGCATACATGGAATAATGGGAATATAACGAAGAACCTTGCGAGGCACCTTTTTTGTTAGTTGATCTGTTTGATATCTATTGATATGAAATTCCGGGAATCCTGTTGCAAATTCATGTTGTTTATGATATATAATATGATCATTGGTACATGCATCTATTACTTGATACTCCATTCCAATATCTTTCATAATGGTAGATAAATCCCGGTATGAGTGAGGTAAAATATTTGATGGTGGTAACAAAAATTCACCTATCAATCTACAACAAAAAAAAAATTGTTAATATAAAGAATATTAATGGTATATATTTTATCCTTTATTTACTAGTGGTGAGCTAACAACAAAAATAGATGAAAAAAGATGACATATATGACATACCTTAACATCCGTGAGATTGCTATGTTGGATAAACCATTCATAACCTTCAAATTCACCAACAACAATACAGTAGAGAGAAGAGTTGTTTGGGAGCCTTCATAAAGGGGCTCATATGCCTTCTCAAGTACAGGTAAATCATGAACATCATCAAAGTCATCTCAATCATCATGATCAACTACGCCACTAAATGTGTCATGGATCAATGTATTTGTACCATCATCTTCAACTATGTTTTCTACTGCATGATCATCTTCTTCCATAGGATCATTAACTTCATCTTCGATATTCATAGCTCCATATTCCTCCGCTTGAAAAACCACATTCTCTAGGCCGTGATAATCCATATCATGTGCCCTAGGGCACCCCACCTTTATAATAATGATCGACACAAATAAATCATGATCATGATCAAGTGATTTTTTTATATATATATATTTTTTTAAATGATATAAACATTTACAAATTCAATCAATATATAGACATATAATGAACAACTTACCAATGGACGATAATCATGCCCCCCTTCAACATGACCATGCTACCTATAATGTTTCTCAGTTGTTGTGATTAAAATTCTTCTCATCTTTAAGCCCTTGCAATTATTGCAAGGAAAATAACATTTCCCATCACCCTTTCTTTTCAATCTAGCCCACAATCTAGCAAGTGTCTCTTCATTTTGTTCTACACTAATATTATCTGACATGATTTTTCTTTACCAAGCTTGAATATTTAGATCTTCAAAAAATATCAAACTCACACTCCAATAATTTTTAATCATAGACAGGTAACAAAATCTAATAATTCTAATATTTTGCAACAAAAAATTTTGGCCTATAACCTCCACAAACTATCACAAGTATAGAAAATTTGCAAGTATAGCAAATTTTTAAGCATAGCAAAACATTGTCACAAGAATAGATAAATTGTTGAACTCACTTTTATTTATTAAAAAACATTTGTCAAAACCCTGACGAATGCTAACCATATACACCTTGGCCCACAAATTAAGGAGGTTAACCATATGTCAGCCCACAAATTGATGGAAGGGGATGTTTGACTTTAAGTGTATGTCGAAATAGTGACGAAAATCATGGAGCGTCGCAATTTCGACAAATATTGGGCATAAATTTTTTTAAAAATTGAAAATTTCACATTAAATACACAAGTACCCAATGATACATATAATTATACATCTTTCATCGGAAAGTTTCGTCATATTTTGTAGTGAAATGAGTTAGTGCCAGTCTCAAGCACATACATGATGTATTTCATGTTTTAGTACTTAGACCATATTATCCTAATATATCTCATGTCCTCGATTGGAATACATTATAGGTAGAGGATGTGCAGCTGGCTTTTGAGCCCGTAGGCATCATTCAGCATAGGAGACTCATGCTTAGGGGATGAGACATAGAGTAGGTTAGGGTCCAGTGGGATCCAAATAACGAGTCTTCAGCTACCTAGGAGGATGCTTCCAGGATGAGAGAGCTTTATCCATATCTATTTACAGGCTTCAAGGAGTAAGCCTGGTCCTAGGGGGGAAGATGTGATGCCCCTCAGTTTGCTTTGTTTGGATAGCTTCTTACATTGCATCTAGGATTTTTCATGTTGTTTGTTAGATCCTATGTTATTGTTTGATGGGCATTATGACTCTATTGGATATTATTCAGACATGGTGATAATTTGATGAGTAGATATAGTGACTATTTGATAACATTATGATGCTTAGCTTAATGATATTGATGGCATTGTGATATTTGATGTTCTTATTTATATCATGTTTAGCATTTTAGTTGATTTCTTATTTGAGTATCATGGATATGATGACATTATGTAATGTTAGATGTATGTGTATCATGTTTTGATATCAGTTGTTATGTGTCGGTGATGGGGAACAATGTCGCATCACTCGCTTGCGAGCGCCTTGCAACTCTATGATTTCCCCATCATGGTGTGACTAATTATTTCTTATCGCACATGCTCAACCCTTCGTTTTTCTACAGGCTACAAGTATAGGGAATTGACTCCACCTAATTATCAGGTCTAAGCATGCTAGAGCCATATGGAGTTGTTTCGGAGGAAACACTGGGTCCCCCACTTCAATCCATCGTCTTCGTCAAGGATGAATTCCCAATGTTTTGTACCATCTGTGAGGTATGTTGGTTTTGTTTCATTTTCATGAGGTTGTTCAACCTTCATCATGCTTTCAGTTGATATTTGTTTAACTGTTCTTGGAGTCATTTATGTGATTTGTGCTTGTTTGATTATTTCATCTTATATAGATTGTCATAATTGAAGGCTTGGTTAATGATATTAAAGTCAGATTAAATTAAAGAATTAAATTAAATCTAATATGGTATTAAATTTTATTAAATTAAGACTTTTTATTTAAAATAGGATCTTTAATTGATATATATATATATATATATGTATGCGCATATAAATTATTATGTTTGCATAAGCAAACTCTACACGAAACTTAAATAATAAATTAGTAAATTAGTGGTACCTTGTGTGTTAGGAAAATAAAAAGTAAAATTTTATGAAAGATGAAAAGGAAGGAAAATTTGAAATTAGTGGAGGAATAAAATCAGTTACAGGAAATTAATTAAAGGAAAGTGGAGTTAACTTCACAGGGGCAATTGCCCTTTTATTTCTCACGGAGGAAAACTGATTCTATTTTTTTTTTTGGTTTTCATGCCATTAATGCTTCCAGGGGTTTTTCTAGAAATACTTGTTTTGAAAGTTTGGGGGGGGGAATCTTTTGGATTTGGGGATTTCATAGTGGAAGGAGATTTCTGGAGTTTCTTGGATTGCAAGGAGGCAACTAGAAATCGAAGAACTCTGCATCAAGTATGTAGCTCTGTCAGGCTAATACGCCAGGTTCCACTAAAATCCTTTCTTTTCATTATTAGGATAGGAAGTAATAATAATACGGTTGTGTTTTCTGGTACAAAATTAAGTGTTTTTATACAACTCAACTTATTCTTTAAGTTTAATGATGTTACTACTCAAAATTTCTCTTCCTTGATTTTCTCCTTAGATTATATTCAGCAGAGGTGTCACTCTTGTATCTGTTTGTCTCAAGAGTGTAGAGATTTTTTCTTTAACTATAATAGCTCTTTCATTTTTAGTACATCTCATTCAACAGGCTGCTATAGTTATTGGTTTCATGCAGAAGATCTCCCTCCCTGCATGGATCACTCTATTCATACTGATATTTTGGACTTGAAACTTGAAACTTTTTGAAGGAGGCTACAAGGAATGGAAAACACAATTGTTTTATACTAAAATACATGCACTTCACTATTAAACTAGTATGGCTGACGCTAGAAACATATGTTTAGATTCATTCTGAACCTGGACTCTATTTATCTTTTAAAAATTATGTGTTTCCAAGCTTCCTTTGATATGTCGTTTAACCCAGCACATAGTCGTGTGTTCTAGAATTAGCTTGTACTGTTAATATACTTCTTGCAATGTATTCTAATTTCTATAATCATCATTTTCCTAACTGGCCATAGGCATGGTTTCCTGAGCCATGCACCAAAACCTTAGTTTTCTGACCTTCTTATCGAGTTATTTCAGTTCACGGCTTGAACTGGTAGATCATAATACCTTTTAACTTTGATGCTCATTCATAATGTCAAACAACACAATATTTTTTCCTCTACATCACATACAGTCCACGTGGTATTGATGCTCTTATTTGTATCGACTATTTTATTTATTCCCTTATTTGTGTGTCGAGTTTGATAATCTCAATCTCCATGAACTGTAAGTCTCAATTGGCACTTATCTCTTACTCTCTACCATCGACACAAGCTCATAGAAGCCAAATTTAAGCGTTCACTAAAACTGGTTTTCATATTGTTAGAATTTTAGATCTATGTAAATTCTATTACATTGAAATCAACTTAACATTATTATTGAACCGACTATGACATACGAATTTGGCGATGTTATTTCAATTCTTAGCTTTTAAGCTTATTGACTACATGGTAATTAGCTAGTTTACTATGCTTTTTACTGCCACCCTCACAACATTTATCTCGAGTTCTGTTAGTGCTTCTTTAGTTCCAACATGATCAATGTGCTACTCCTTGGTTAGCGATTTAGAATCTTCATGGTGGATTAAAGTCGCTTGTGCTATAATTCAATTCAGTTATAATAAACTCTAGTGGTCACTTAAATTCCAGTTGTATATAGCTCATATGTTCAAGTGAAATTCCTTGTGCAAAATTTGTATGTCATCTATGGGAAGAACTCTGTAATATACATCTTTAAATTATCAGTGTAATACACTATCAAAGAGAATTTAATAGGATTAAGTTAGAACTTTTGTGATCAACCACCGCACAGTTTATCAATTTGTAACCATGTATTTCGATGCTAATGCTAGCATGACTTTATAGATATATATATGCTTTAATACATATATGAATATTCTTACATTCGATACTTATTGTCAACTAGACACTTAATCCCCGTGTTATATTTTCCTAATTAGGGTTTTGTTTAAAACAAATTGTTAAAAAGATATATATATATATATATATATATATATATATATATATATATATATATATATATATATATATTGTATATGTATATTTAAATATATTGTGGTATATATATGTGTGTGTGTGTGTTTATATATATATAGTAATAAATATAATTATATACATAATTACATTTATATGCTTATAATTGAATAGATGAATATTAGTCTGATTGGATGTCCTTATTGATATTATGTCATGGTTGTATTTTAGATGGAAGTGAAATATTAATTTTATAGGAATTGACATGGTTAGTATTGAATAAACAAGAGAAAGTTTATTTGTAAGAGAATGTAATTGCTTGGATTATTTTGTTTGTGAGCTTGCAATGCTTGTCATGTTATCCACTTAGATTTTATAATTAAGTGTTACTTGAGTATTTTGGTTATATCAAGTGATGTTTTATAAGTTGGTTATGGTAAAATTTGTTCAATGGTTAATGTTGAAGTCTTCCATCTAGGCTAGGATGATTTATTATTTGACAACTTTATTTATTTAATTTGATTTGGGAAACTAGGTCATGATTATGATTACAATGGTCATTCACCTTGCACATAATATTGTCATGTGATTGACTTTGTGAGCAGGATGGTTTGATGCCTCACTTTGAAATTTGTTTGAGTATGTGTGTTGTACAAGTGGTTTTGTTTTCCATTTTTTTGGTTTAAGGTTGGAAGTAGGGGAGTGGATTCCAATGGGGGCCGGTGCACAAAGGGGTGCCTGGAAAACCCATGTGGAATTTTTCTTAACAAGTGATAACATTAAAATTAACTAGGGGGATTGGGTAGCTAAAATATTAACAAGATAAGTTTATACCTCACTCAGACTCAAATGCTCGTTTAGGCTTGAGGTGAGTCGGGAAGGCCTGGAATGGAAAACCAACCACCTCATCTCCATGAGAGGTAAGTTGGTTCCACCTAGTTGGCATGAGGGGCCGAAGATCGGTAGAGGCTGCCAGGATAACCCAAGATGGGGGTCGGGGCCTAGGAAGATCTACTTGTATAACCTATGTCCAACTATGCAATGACACTTCCCCTATGACAACCATGAGTTTCCTTGCTTGTTGTTTTACCTAGAGTATTTATGTGCCTTTGGAAGTATTGCCATTGTTGCTTATTGTTGATATTCTTCTTGTCCTTGTGAGTTATGTCAGTATTGTGGTATCCTTGTCCCTATCTATCAGTTATGGTTGGACCCTTTGTTACCTCCTAGCATGGGGGGTGAACCCTTGGGTTCATGTTGTTTGGTGGAACGTGTTACATTCTCCATTGGGTTCCCTTTTTGTTCATGATGTGGTGAATTCATCTGATCCATTGTCTTCTACATTGCACCTACTCTTGGGAGTTTGATCTTTGTACTTGTAAATGTATTGTATCTTTATCATGTATCATGTATCTTATGTTGAGCACTCCTCACTTGTATTGAGGAAGTATTATTGTACAGTTGTAATTGTAAACTGAACTAATGTATCTCATGTGAGTAAAGAATTATGTAATCAGGTGTTATTGTACATGTTAATTGAAATGAATGTAATCAGTTATTCTTAAATGTTTAATTATGATTGTATCTCATGGTGCTTTGATTATATGTGATGAGTAATGTGATACTTAATGATGACTAGAATTAGGTTATTACTTGCTACATGGTTTGTAATTTGGTTAATGGAAATAAGTAATGCAGTTGTGCACCCTGGAGGATGTAGGTTAGTAATTAAGTTAATGTTCGATTTTTATCATGTAATGTTCTACTTTTTTTAAAAGAAAATTGTTCTTGTTTTGTTGTTTAGGTTTTGTCCTCTAGGGTTCTCGGCGGGCGTGTTACAATCACAAAGTTAAATACTTTATTTTTTAAGCCTATCCATATGTTGAGGGAATACTAAGGTTGGATCACTATTTTAAAAAGTGTATATTATTCAACCCTTATTTTTTATCAGTAAGCTCATAAATTTCCTACTTCTAGTGTTTGATGTAGGATCATGGTATGGGGTTCGAAAATCTTGAATCGCCCAAAATAAGTACTCTTTTTTTTCATTTTAGGATTTTTTAGGTGTTTTAAGTTCTAATTAGATTTATCAATTTTAATGACTTTTTTTATCAATATTTTTTAGATTTTATAATAACATTAATCATTTTGGATGTGGCTTTGTTTCCATACAAATAAAAAATGATGAATAAAAATTTGGAGCTATATGGTAAAAAGTAGATATTGGTTAATTCACTGAAAGACTAGATAAATAATAATGAGTCCACCATCTCACAATCTTCATTATGTGATGCAATAATATTTCAAAGCCTTAAAGTATTTATTCTCAAGCATTCCTTTCTTCTTCTTTCTCTTTTTATAGCATGTGGAAAGATGGACTAAATTAAAAAAATCATTAAAGAAGTCAAAATGCATGATCCTTATTGGGATAGAATTATCCTTTATGGGTGATTATGGTGTTGACCAAGAGAAGACCTAATTAGCCCTATAATTGAAAAAAATATAATTATAAATTATAAATCATACATGGGAGGTTGTACTTGTTCATTAGGAGAGTGTAATAGGATTAATAATTGGAGATATATAAATATAATTCAAATGGTAATCCAAGAAGATATTTTTTTATTGAGGTATTTATTTTGAGAAAGTGTGGTTTGAGGGAACATATGTGGATTTGTTAGCTTGCATGTAAAATTAATGTTCTTTGTAAGAATTCAAGGCCTAATTTTGGGGATAGTAGTAAAGCTTAAAATCTTAATAATATATTATAATTTATAATGAATCAAGGGCTTATTGTATTATCAAGTGGCTATCCTTACTACCATTAATTAAAAATATATCATTTAAAATACTATTATGTATTTGTATTGCATTGATTGGTGTTATTTATTTATATTTCTATAGTATGAGAAGATTCATGTGGATGGGTTTCTTAGCTTGGAAACTCATAATTGGGTTCTCAAAACTTACCTTGCATCACCAACCTACACATAGCTCAATCATTTATAATGAATTTGGGAATGGTTGAGTGGATTTGTGTGGATGGGTTGGCTTGGTAACCAATAATTGAGTTCTCTGATGCATTCTACTTTGGGAACTTTCCATAATAATAAAGCCAATGAATAAATCATTTCCTTTTTTCAATATCTTTTATGCATAAACTAAATATTGTCTTGAAATTATCCACTATGAGAATAACTTCATCTACTAACAGATACTTATCAAATTTTCTTTTTAATACTAAAAACCCAACCAAATCAAATTGTCACTCTATCTTTCCAATGAGTGAATATAGGAATAGTGTGATGTATTCCACAATGTTATCATATTCCATGAGAGTATCTTGGAAATCATGAACTATTCCCTTGAAGACTTCAACCTTGTGTTTAGTCCGTATTGGACTGACAATTTAGGGGCATAACAAAATGAAATAATGAAATATTATTTTGTATCTATTCCTTTTCAACCTATCCTCTTTGCAATGAGATAAATTTTATCTTTGATTCCTATTCTATTAAATCATATAATTAATATGTAAATACCATTTTTGTCCTCTTATGAATATTTTTAATTATTTTTTAGGGAAATAAATCATAATTCTCTATGATATATTAACATTTTCTTGTAGTAGGGGTTGGATTATATCCTTAGATATATCGCCCAATGTGTCTTATCATAAAATAATTGTTTATTAACTCATTTTATTTTATCTATTTACTATAACAATTATTCCTCAAAATATTCTAGACCCCTTCTTATTTTCTTGGTATTATTTTTTGACACTCATAATATTCTTTTCATATAATAGCTCCATCAATGGATCATCCATAAATTCTACTTTTCTAACCTATTAACTTTCATTTAAATCATGTTGCTAATGATGGGATAATTTTTTTTCTTAATGAGCTTCCAATTTTTTTAATATACATAAACTAAAAACATTTACATTTAATGAATACATACAGATTTAGTAGCATGTGCTAGGAAAGGGGTGTTATAAACCTTGAAGATATTATTAATTTTAATGTTATTATAATTTTCCCCTTTGGAATGGGGCTCCACACTTGGATGAATCTTAAGCTCATTTGTGTAACTCATACCATCATTAATTATATTTTATGATATGTACGAAGAGTTTGTTGAACACAATGTAGTATTGAGAAGGGAGGGTGAATCAACATTTATTAAAACTTAACCATTCACATTTGTAGATTAAACATCACATGCCATAAACTGAAAGAAGAGCATAAGAGAAAACATGCACCACACAAAGACACCAAGATTTTTACATGGAAAACCCAATGAGGGAAAAACCACAGTGAGGATTAACTCACAATATATGAAGCTCACTACTTACAAGGATTACAATGTTGTTTAAAGCTCACTACCAATGGAATTGCAAACTAAGGTGTACAACCTTAGGTTAAGATACAAAGGACTTGATGAGACTCACTATCTCAAATTAGGATACATGGAAATTATAATGAGAAATATGAATATAAATTGCTATGAAGATGCATCCAACTTATGTTGAAGTTGCAACCCCTTTTCACACAATTAACCCTTCATATTGTCTTCACACACTTCGTCTTCAACATACTACTCAGTCACAACACTCTAAAAAATGTAACTACTTCACAAAATTGATCTTGTATATATATATCCTCTGCAACAACTCAAAACCTTAATTAGGTCAGCTCTAATATAACCTTTAGATGAAACAAATGATATTGCATGGGTTGGCTCCAAAACACATCCAAAATGAAAGAATCTTATCTTCAAATCAACAGACGACATGTAAAGGCCCAAATATATCATAACACATTTTTCAAAGCAAGATTAATTGATTAGGATTAATTGCAGATGAAAGAACCAAGTTTTTCGGCCTAATATCACTAAAATTGCCACTATTTGACTTTGCATCACCGGCGAGAAAACATGACCATAATGAAAACCAAGGATCAATAATTGTATTCCATGCACAGTATCCCTTCAACCATTTCCTAAAGTATCCGATCATCATATGGTAGCGCAACCAAAGAAACCCACTGAATATACATGAATAGAGAATTTTAAAAAAATTGTAGCAAATTGTCATTTGAAAACTAATCTTGCAAACCACCAAAAACAAATGAAGCTACAAAGTAGTGTGCATTAGTCATCACTAATTATGTCTATAGAACCACAAGGCCAAAACTTCACTTTTGAAGGAATGTGAAGCATTCCAACAAGCCTTCCTCATTATATTGCACAGATTGAAATACTATCAACTATAACTCTTAATGTGGAAGGTGTAAAGACTTGAACTCTTGGAAATAGAAACTTCACAACACAACCATCTTACCTTTTGAACCGCAAGACAAAAACTTATTCTATAGAAGGATGCAAACTAGCAAGTCATGAACCTGTCACAGTGAATACCATAGCAAAGCTTTTCGCAACTTATCATTATGTGCAGTACACCAAACAAGGATGATATCAATGTAAACATGTTGTAAAAATATCATAACATATGTTCCAACCTCCACATCACACTCAGGTCACCATTTTCCTCATACAACATTACATACTAGCACCAACACATATAAACTATACAACACCTATCTCTAGAGTATATGCACACTTCAACATACACATTTGATATCAATGACAACTCATATTGAATTGACATCAATGATAATTCCTATTGCTAACAACCTCCCCCTTTTTAATTGATGGCAACACACATATCCATGTCTCCCCCTTTGACATCAAGGACAAAGGGCATTATAACTTTCATTTACAAATATCCCAAAAACTATATGAGCTCCCCTTGACTATATATACACCCCCTAAGATGGAGATGCCCAAAAACTGGTGCTATATGTCTTCAATAAAATTAGAAAGGTATTATAAACCTTCACGAAACTATATAAAGGAAAAAAATATTTTATCTACACTTTTACAACTCTCTTAGAAAGGTAAAATATTCTTATATATCACCTTAAGGTGTGCCAAAGTTGAAACCCAATTTTATTTTGCTGAGACAAGAATACAATTCTGACATTCAAATTTTATCCACAAATCCTCAGCTTCATTTATACTACTTGGAGCCTTCATCTTCAAAATAGTCTCTTCTACTTCCATAAGCATCCCGGATAGTAAAGCTAGTCTAAATTTGACTGCTTCCATCAACAAAACAAACTGTTTCTTGAGGTTATCTTTTTTATCCTAAAGAAGAGACATCTTCACAAGAAAATTTTCCAATTGAGCTCTAGTGGATCCATCCTTATCTTTTGATACATCATACATATCGACCATTTGAGTGATTTGTGACTCGATGGATTCAATCTAATCCTTGATTCTCTTGGTAGAAATAGGCCATTTCAAACAAAATTTATAAATTTCAATGACTTCATCAACATACTTCTTAAACATCTCTATTTTTTCCTACAATTTATTGTGTGCATTAACACATAGATCAAATTCCTTAGCCAATATTTTATCAGTTATCTTTCTCAAAGCCTCTTGCTCTACCTTGTGCTCAATGTGTGAAGAATGATCCTTAAAATAATCCATTAAAAGCTTCAATTTTTTTTCTAGAGGAAAAGAAGAATCTATGTTTACCTTTGGTAAACCTTCTTGAAATATCTTTACAAAATCATCTATTATTTCAGTCTTCTTCAAATGTTCTTGTAAAATTTATTCTCTTGCTAAAGCATGCAAGATATCACCAAGCTATAATTTGTGAAGGAGAGAAATATTTGACAGATCTACCTAACCTTCATGAGTGGGGATTTGAAAAATTTGAGGTATTATCATAGGTTGGAACTACATTTACAAAGACAATAGGTCCTTAAAAGAATCTGAAGATGAGGAACTCTGACCTTTATCCAAAGAAGCATATTGCTTTTGAACTATTTTTACTGCAATATCCTAAATTTTTTCAAGATTATATTATTTCTTTTGCTCATTACTCTCCTTTTCCTCTTCTTTCTCTTCTTCCTTTTCTATCTCCATAATATAGAATTATTGCATATTATGTACACTAGATACATCTTCTCCTTCTTGTTGTCTAGTGGGTCGTTGCATTTCTTTTTGACCAGATATATCTTCTATATTTGTATTATCCAAAGTTTCTTGTACATTTACTTCAACATTAATTTTTATTTCATCAATGATTTTCTTTGTAGTGTCTTCAATTTCATTTTGAATCTTCCTTTTTGCATCTTCATCCAAGCTCATCAGAAGATCTATTCTTCTCTTGGTGTGAATCTCTTTAGCTTGTCTCTAGAGAATCTTCTCCTTTTCTTCCTGAGAAACAAGGATCTCATTTTTATCGATTTATTGTAGTTTAAAATCTTCATCATATTTAATGGAATCTTCTCTCCTTTGTCTAAAGCTTCAACAAGGCTATCCAGAGCTTTGTCAACAATTTCATTGAAAGGAATGTTTTGCATCAACATATACTTAATGAAAAAAATTTCAATTGTCTTTTTATCTTTCAAAAGAACATATGGATGCAGTAGAATTGTATCATTTAATAAATCATACTCAACAATTCCATTAAGGATTGCACCAAAACCTAGAGGGTCATGTGTGATCAGAGGAACCATCTCAATCTTCTCCTCAACAATTCCCTTTCCTTTCCTTTTTTATAAGATCTCTTCTTCTTCTTCTCCATGACTTGTACCTTTCTCTCTTTTCGTTAAAAAAAATAATATACTTCTTTTTCATCATCCTCTTCATCATCACTCACATCCATAGGATCAATATTAACTATTTTTTCAAGAATTTAATAATTTAGAAAGTAGATTCAAAGTACTATAATTCTTGTTATTGTTATTTTTTCAGCTTTTGAGTACATACATCCCAAATTACTCATCCAAAATAAGATTCATATTTTGACTCTTCACATTTTTCACTTTCCCTCCCTTTTGAAAATGGCTTCCCTCATTTTTGAAATAATTTCACATTTTCATAGTACATAGTTAGTTCATTGCATTAGTCAAAATCATTCAATTAATAATCAAACATAATCATCGACACAACACACATAGTATTACAAGGATTAGAATCCTAATCCACCATTCTAACTCTTCATGTTAAGTTTTGTAGTCAAGTGGATTTGAGATAATTTCTAATACTTCAAACCAAATTAGGATAGGTGGGATTAAGACCTAGATCCCTTTTACCAATCAAACATGTAAGAATATTGAGATGATGAATAAAATTTGAACACATTTCTTGCTACAAGATTGGAATCAATAATTTTGGCATTTGAAAGAAGATCTATAAATGTCTAGAAATATTGAGATACACACTATGAAGAATTTGTTTAAGCAATCATTTGATAAAGTTATTTTGTAGCTCAATATCATGTAAGGGATAATGTAACTTAGAATGGAAGGATTGAAATATTGTGACATAATCATTGATATTATCACCTAGTCCTTGGTTACACTCAAATAAATGGAAAATAATAATTATAAGGACCATTAACTTTGAATTACTTCAATAATACCTTTTTCAAGTCATGAAATATATGTATAGATCCATCAAGTAATGACAAAAATCATTCAATATAATAATCTCTTAAATTCCTTAGAAATAGCTTGGCCAAAAATCTATCCTCACATAAAAATTAACTCATGGTGCACTAAAACATCTTAAGTGTCTATTAGGGTCATCTTTTCCATTATACAAATCACAAAATAAGCTAACTCAAAACCCATAGATATTAGATGTGTAACAATCTCAAATTCAATGCAATTGGATTTCCACAATCCATATGAAACTAGTTTTAGATTTCCATTATACTACATGATGAAAAAATTGGAACACAATCGAATCCAAAAGCAGTAAAACTAATCTCAAATTCAGCATACCTATACAGAATTTTAATTTCAATTTTGATGTGACTTCTTCTTATCGAGTGGAGTTCATGCTAAGTCCTCTAGACACCACTAAAAATATTCATAAGATAAAAGTCAGATACTTAGAGATTTCTAAATTTGGCCCCACAACCATTTCACATTGGTACTTGTGCACTTGCAACTTGAATGACATACCTATAAATGTCATAACTCTTTGTAACCTAAGCCTTTGGTGTCTCAAGATTCTCAATTATGGGCCCACAAAGATTTCTACAGATCACCTTGATTACTTGGATTTATCCTAGCTGGCTTAAAAATAATATTATTTGGGTGATCTCTCACATTAACATACACTTTAATTTCTTTACATCACAGGATTACTGGTATCTTAGAGTGAATATTGGCAATATGGGTGGTGATAGGGTGAGGATGAAGCCAAATAATTTTGAGGAATTTCGAAATGATCCTCTGGTTTGGCATATTTGTGTCAAAGGTGGGCTAGCACCATTGATGGAATGTTTAGTGGGACATGATGTGAGGATGTCAGCTTAGTTTGCAAATTCTTGGAAGGATAGGAGGGTTATGATGGGAGATAATTCCTTCGAGGTCAATGAGGAGGTCATAGCTTAGGTGACTGGGCTCTCAAGCAATGAGAAGTAGTACCCTAAGCACACCAAAACCCAGGATAATGAAAGCCTCAATGCTTTCTTCAAAGAAAATGAGAAACTGGTCAAGTCTCAATCGGGTTTCGAAAGAGAAGCACTCCCTCGTCCCTAGGACCAGGTTTGTCTAGCTTTAATGAAGTATGTGACTTTAGAAGGTAGGCATAGGGTGTTTTGTTATTACCATCTACCTCTTCTCAATCATCTTCGTCACAAAATGTTGTTGAGTTCTTTGTTCTTCCTTCTTACTAATTTAGATATTTCTATTGAGAAGTGTTTGGACACTGCCGCCCAAAACCATGATGATATGCCCCATTGTCGCTACACAAGGGACTCATCTTGAGGATTTATCATTTCCATCTAGCTCTCTATCCACCCAAACCAACTTCTATGATTTGTATTGAGGAAATTGAACCCCCTGACCAGTCCAATGTTGATCCCTCTCCAGTCGAATATAAGGGCCCTAAAAGGAAAATCCCTCTAATATACACTGAAACCCCTAAGCCTAAACCTCCTACTAAGAAAAAGAAAGGTGGTGTGGGGACTTCTTAGAAAAAAGTGGTGGTTGGGCTTTGTGAGCTCAAATTTTCTCCTCGTAAGACGGACAACAAACCAGTAGCAAAGAAAAAAGTAAAGGATGAGGGTAAATGCCTAGTGGAGATGTTGGCCATGGACAATGAAGGGAAGAATAATGTGGGGAAATACTCTAAGGGGACATCGTTGTGGCTGCTACTGTGGATATGGGGTTGGAGAATACCAGCATCAAGAGAACACACAGAATCATGAAAAATAGTTTGAAAGTACTAGTGAATTATATTTCTAGTGATAAGGAGCAGTCTAGTAGTACAGGAAAAAGGAAGGAGGAAGATGCGGAGGAGGAGGGGGAATTCATAGAAGGGCCTAGTCACTTTTTTTACCTCAAAAAGATGCTCAAGGAGGATTTGATGACCCGTCTTCTAACCCTCAGGCTATGGAGGAAGACAATGGCAAGACTGTGGACAAGGTGGATGATCATAGCAGGTTGTTGGAGTGGATGGATAAGCTTGAAAAGAAATTCGCTGGTTTGACCCGGTTCATTGTCAAAATGATCCACCGTGTTGCTGGTACCCTTTCTATTGTACTAAAAGAGGAAATGGATAAGAAGACTATGGAGGAGGGCCCCAACTAGGTTGGGGAGGATGTTATTAACCTCCTTTCTCATAAATGGGAGGGTGCTAGTTAGTATGTTGCTCTTGTTTCTTGTATTGGTTTGTTCATTGTTTGTTGGATGTTGGACTAGTGTTTTTGTGTTTTTTTGGTGTCTTATGTTTTAATGCTTTGGACCCAATCTTTTTTGGCACTTGAGGCTCGTCTGTAAAGGGTACAACACCCTGTAAATGTTTCTTATATTACCAAAAACAATCTCAAATTATAATATTGTATGTTTATCATCCTTAAATTCATCATTGTATTGTACATTAGTAATTCTATCCACTCTTTTATCAACTTGATCTATCTTTTGCTTCATTACAAATCTAGGGTAGAGGAAGGAATAGTGATATGAGAAGGTTAGGAGCTAAGTTAGGATGACTGTAGGTATGATTATGATTGGTATGAGGTGTAGGATGTAATGTGTTGGGAAAAGGGAATATAGGAAGAAATATAATGAGGTATGTGCATAAGAATAGATGAAGGAATGGTCATGGTAGGGATGGAAAAAGTTAGAGTAATGGATATAGTAGGTATAGGGAGAGTAAAAGAGAGAGGGAGAGAAAAATTATGTGTGAGAGGAAGAAGGAGAGAAATAGAGAGGATGGATAAAGAAAGATGAAGAGAGGGGGGTGAGAGAGATAGATAGATAAAGAGTGACAGGGAGAGAGGGATATAAAGATAGATATGGAGAGGGAGAGACATAGAGATAGTGAAGATAGAGAAACAAGGAAAGATAGAAAAATATAGAGAGTGAGAATGATACATAGAGAGGGAGGGAGAGGGGAAAATATATAGAAAGAGACAAGGCAAAGATCCTAGGAGATGGGAAGAGAGATAAAGAGGGAGAGATAGAGGTTTAGATAGAGAGATAGTGAAGAAGAGAAAAAGAGGATGGAGACATAATTAGAGGGGGAGAGAGAATGTGGGATAGAGATGGATGAAGGTAGGGAGAAAATGGAGAGCTAAATATAGATGAAGAGATTAAGATAGAGAGGGGGAGAGATAGGGAGAAAAAGAGATAGAGAGGGAGAGGGAGATAGAGAGAATGACCACAAAACATGCTTATGTTTTATAACATGAACCCATTTTATAAATATTTATTTTCCTCCCAAATTTGGTTTGAAATAGGTTTGGGAAATGAACCTAAAGGCTTGGATTATTAACTTTCCTCCATTTCTCATGTTTTCATTTTCAATGGAGCTTTTCAACTTGCACGTGATGAGGCTTACACATTATATAACATATTTTGTAAATTTTTCAACAAAATATTGCACTTCTTAGATTATTAACTGTTTTTTAATTTGAAATACACTAACATATTTATTTTTAATTTCTTTTACTAATGTTTTGATTTTTCTCAAATACTTTATTGATTTTTTCTTTATAACATTTTATCTGTTTATCAAAATTTGAAAAAAAAATAGGATTGTTCTACATTTCATTATTTATACATTAAAAAAATATTTTTGATTACTTTTTTGCAAGTTATATGATGTGCACACTCAGTGACACATTTTTTAGGATACATTCACTTTAAAAATCACAAAAAATATACACTTCTTGTACTTGCTCTTAACCATATTTCCGTCATCCGTTTTTTAAAAATATCAATGTAAAAAAAAAGGGGTGCAAACTAGACACTATGCTATGTTTTATAGAGAAAAATAGGAACACTTTTGTGTCTACACAAAATTTGACCTTCTTAATCTTAACTATTTTTTCAAAACTTTAATAATTTAGAAACTAGATTCAAAGTACAATAATTCTTTTTATTATTGTATATTCAAGTTTTGAGTGTATACATCCCAAATTACTCATCCAAGTTCAGGTTTAGCTGATTCAAAAAACAAAGTAGCTACTTTTGACCCCATTTTTGTATACCATTTTCATGCACTTACCCCATACCCACCTCAATAATTGGTTCTCGATTGCCCAACCCGAGCATAGTTTTTTTTTCTTTCCAAGTTTGACACCCTTTGTGCTTGCAAATTATCTAGCCTTAGAGATTTGAGACCTACAACATAGATCACCAACACGTTCAACCCACTACTAGAATCCCAATCCAAGAGAATGTGATCTTGAAGGGTAATTTTGTATAAATAATGATGAATTATATCTCAAACATGTTTAGTCAACCACATTAATGCTTGACCATCAACCAAAGCATCAATTCTATAAACACACAAAAAGACTTAACAAAAACCTATTTGAATAAAATATGTAAGTTTAAATAGAAAAAATAGACTTGGAGCTTTAAAAACACCATTGAATAGAAAAGGAAAAAATTGGAGTAAAATCGTGAATTCCATAAAAATATTTATGTTTCCAAACCAATGTGGTTTCCAATGTCTTATATATGAGGTAAAAAATCATAAATAATAAATTTATATGGGAAAGCAAACAACTCTTCCCTCCAAATTGTCAGAAAATGACAAATTAGTAAGATTCAGAGGTTTACTCTTCACATTTTGCACTTTCCCTCCTTTTTGAAAATGGCTTCCCTCAGTTTTGAAATAATTTTACATTAACATAATTGAAATAAATTGTATATGCTTTTTTATATTTGCACAATTAGTTTCATCTTCTATATTCTTCAAAGTGATCTTCATTTCTTCATTACCTTTTAGCAATTTGCATTTTTTTTTAACAATCTTCATTCAGTACCAAATTCTAATAGTGATGATCTTAGGTGAGAAACTCGATAGTTATATCTTCTAGTGCTTTCAACAAACCTTGAGTGGTAATATAATAACATATGGTAGTGTAGAGCATATGTGCTTCCAAGATCAATAGCTATATGGAAATTGGAGTTGAAAAGATTGTAATTTTTCTTAAATGATTTTAGTGTTCAATCTTGAATAGTTTCTCTAACATTTACACTAATATCCTATAATTGTACATTAAAGTTGAAACCATAAGGTGCAAGCCTACTATTATTACTTAACAATCACCATGATTGAAGTTTCCTCTCAAAAATCCATAAGAAATTGGAAAGTATCCCCTAAACTCATGCAACTTCCAATTCATAAAGATAGTTATTTCCAAAGAGAGTTGCATATTGCACTTAATATTTAAGTTATAAGAAACCCATAATATTTACATCTTAATTATACCAATGTTTTATAAATTCCTATAATTTGAATTCCATTAGAGGTGTCCATTAATATTCTCCATTACCCTTCTCCAACCCTAACCATAACTAGATCTTTAAAAATCTTCAAAGCCTTTACAAAATTAGACTTTAAATCTACCATTTCCTATAATTTTATTTTGAACATATATGGCCTTTGATGATACCACATTCCTTCCATATATTCTCTCAAACATTTCATATGCCTTATTTTCTAGCTGTGACCTATATATTTCCAATTTTTCATCTTAAAAATTGCACAATAATTAGTCTCTTCCCTGCACAATATTTACCTTGCTTATTAATTCATTTATTTTGATTATACAAATGCCCCATGGGCATGGGAAATGTTGGGTATGGCCAGATTTATTTCTCTGCAACCTTTATTTCTGCAAATTCTATCATTTTAAACCTCTTTGTTTGACCTCCCTTACCTTGTGCATAGCATGTATATGTTGAAATTATTCATATTAAAACATTTATAAATGGGTTGTTGGGTGCATACCTTAGTTGTACATACTTTTATTTGAAAACTTCTGCCAACTATTCTTCCTTGTTGGTCACGCCATTCTTGGTATAAATCATCTGCATGGCTAGCTTTTGTAAATCATTGCAGCTACTTTGTCTATGTTTCCACATTTTGGATACATAATAAAACTTTTTCATGTGCTTGAGATCCCTTTTGTAGCCTCTATTGCTAGGTATTTAAAAATAATTTGATAAGATTTTTTTCCAAACAGTTTCTCATGACCATGTATCGAATAGATTGTGACCTTTTACATTCTAAAAAAGGTATTTTATGAACCACACAGTCCAATCAAAGTTTAACTTTCAATTATGATTTAATGAATACTCATACCTTAATTAGCATTTAGTCATGATCTGACTTCGATAGAATGATACTCTTTTGAGACATTTTGTCAAATTGTTTGTGTATCTTATGTGTATTGTGGTCTTGAATATGAAGAATTATGCAAAATAATAGATATGACATAATTTCATTACATTTATGACACTTTTTTTCACATTTTGGACTTCAACGAGTGATGTCGATCTCCATATAGAATCTCTATAAAATAAACAATGTCACAATTTTAATTAACAATTAAATATCAAGTTTTGATTTAAAGTTGATGTTAAAAATCTCACACAATTTCAAGTCAGAAATCTCAGCATATACATTATCATGGACTGTGAAAACGTCATGCTATTAATGCATTAATTATTTAAAAAATAAAATAAAATTTTTAGTTTTCATTAAACTTTAAATATTAAAATAAATTTATTTTAAATTCAAAATTGAAATATCTCAAATAGTTTAAATTAAACCATCAAATAAGAATAAAAGTGATTAAAATATTAATTTAAATTTAAAATATTGACTTTAAATCATTGTCCTAAATTTTATGTGCAAATATAATAGGAAAAATAAGACCAAACTTACAATGCCACTTAAAAACAAATTTGCAAGTGCACAAAAGATTACGATATAATTGATAGCAAGCGACAAAATTCTACAATGTGATATACAAGAATTGTACCAACATCCAAAGATGATGAAGGAGCACCCACGATCAATGGCAATCATCATCAACCAAAAAGAAAGCATTTTATTTTTCTAAGGTTTAGTAATTTTAAAGTTGGAGAATAAATTGCAATATTAGGCCTAAATAATATGTTAAATAATTGGTCTTATTATAATGTTGCAAAATTTTGGTGTGGGAGATAGTTTAGGAGGCAATTTTGAAATGTGAAATTCAAAAAGGCAATCTAGTGTGGATTTTTGGGGAGTTACAAGTGAAGACAACTCATTAAAGTTCCTCAATTGTAGAATGGAAAATTTGGGCACCTATATCGTGTTGACTGTTGTTTTTTCCAATATTGGACCTATTTGCTAGGAGTGGGAATCCAAGCTATCATTTATTCATGGCAATTTCTTGGGAGTGGTTTTTATTTTTCTTTTCTTGAGAATTTAATATTTTCTTCCATCCATTTTCAAGGGTTTTCCTAGGTTGGGTGTGGGAGATGGGATTTATAGGAAATGGAGGTAGTGGATGCATTGTTGAAGGTTACTTGACAATTTGGAGATTATTATTCTTCCATATTTTTTGGGGGGAGGAGAAGGTGGTGTGGCTTTTCTTGTAGAGGAATTAGAAGACATTTTGTTGTAGGTTTGAAGGTGTGTTGCAACAACAAATAGATTATGATATCCATGTTTGAAGAACAACAAGGTTGGTTATTGAAGATTGTAGATTGAAGAGTCAATTTTATAATGTAGGAAGGTGATTTTAAGAAGAAAGGTTTGTATTTTATTTTTTATGTTGTTTTTTGTCACATGGTAGATTCATATCTATTTTGTAATGATTTTTTTGCATCCTGTATGGTTGCACAAACTTATGTAATCAAATTTGTTTGAAGTTATGAAACATTGTTACAAGTTGAATAGAGAAGATTAAATCTATTGTTGCAAATTGTTACATCGTATTTGTTGTTGTTGATGTTGAAATATTTTGTGTGAGGGATGTGTGAGACCTTCCTTACATCAATGGTATCAGAGAAGGATTTCCTAAGTGTGTAGATAGAGCATCGAAGAGAGATAGTTTGTATTAGGACTATGAGTTGTGGGTATGAGAGAAGAGAGGTTAGAATGCCTCCATGAAGAAACCATGGTGGAAGAATTGTTGGTGTAATAGAAGAGGGTTTTAGAGCCCTCTAAAGGAAAGTTCAAGAAAATTACAAGAAGAGTTGTGTTGAGGAGCTGATGTTAGAATAAGAGATGAAAGTGAAGATGAAGTTGAAAATTAGGAACCATTGCTCCAACACTTTTGCAGCCTTGTTTAAAATATTTCAGATGCCTTCAACTCACTACCTTCAGAATTCCAATACTTTGAAAGTTTGCACTACTCTAATCAAATCCACATCTTATACTTCTGCAATTCGCACCATATTCATCACTTATATCTCTTTCACATCTATCTTAAGATCTTCCAAAAATGCCACTCTTATTTATATCATCCTTAACCTTGAAAGCCTTCTCCAAGGCCAACAACACTTCCTTTACATTTACAATTTCAAATTAGGTAGGCACCCAAACATTCCCGTGATGGATAGGAATGAAGGAGACCCACATAAATCCTTAGTTAGGATCCAAATTTTTCCTAACACACCTCATCACACTTCCACAAACTTTGAAGCGGCTTTTCATGTAGTGTTAACACCAGGCCAGCTATTACCTATGCTAAACACCATAAAACTATTAATTACGCGCTTCCCACTTGATCAAGATGACACATGGACCACAAAAATATCTTTTACATGATATGGAACAAACCATGAACCACCTGAGATCTAACAAAGAATTTTTCCAAACTTGCATCATACAAATACTTCAACCTAGAACATCCAGTTAACCTCATACGCACCCTAACACATGAAACACACATTGCACTACACCAAATCATGAGAAATATTGAATTATGAAAGATATAATCATCATAAGCAACTTCCCAGATCCACACAACCTGAAACCAAACTACGGATAAATGAGGAGCAAATACCTTTCTCCCATACCACAACAAACAACACTGAAAACCTAGTTCACACACTGGTGAACACATTACACTATGCACAATGATCTAGAAGCCCAAACTATGGATATAGTAGCCATGGAAAACCCTGAACAACATATCAGATCCACATGGGCATAGCATCAACACAGAAGAAACACTCAAAGAAAACCTCGAAGCACGTTTTGAACATTTGCACAACATTGTTTTATCTATTTATTAAATTTTCTCAAAATCACTTGAAAACCAAGCACCAGAGACACCATCCCAGCACATTACTTCATTCCAACACATCTCCAAACATTGCAACATAAATATAGCTCTATGTAATCATAACACTTCCTCAATATCTCAATTATACATGCACACAAACTACAACAAATTGTTTCCCTCTTTTTTATAATTTTCTCAATATCCTTGACATCTTCATCATGCAACAACCTTCCTCGGCACATAGTTGACATCAATGAAAACACCAACTTGTTGAAATCAATTACAACACTTTCATACTTGCAAAAATCTCCCCCTTTGTCGTGGATGGCAACACATGATGTGAAAAACCATCAAAGACACAACAGCTCTGAAAATACCTATGATTTCCTTTTAGTTTCTCTCCCCCTATGTAGATAGAATTTTTCACATGATTCTTTCTCCCCCTTTGAAATCAATGGAAAAGGATAAAGTTTTTTGCATTGTTCCCCCCCTTTGACATTAAACCAAGATACTTGCAATTTCACATCATTTTCCTTTTACTGCTCTGAATACTCCCCCTTAGGAGTACACTCAACCAAATCAACAACTTTGCACAATGACACTACCTACTCCCCCTGAGAGGTAGCCACCAACACTAGTCCAGACAAGAAATAAATCCATAGATCTACTACACTGATGCATCTCCATATGCATCTAGTTCAAAGGAGGGGAAAATAACCCCCAACTTCTCTCAGAGATACTCAAAAGTATCCTTAAGAAGAGCCTTAGTGATTATATCAGCAATTTGATCCTTTATAGGTACATATTCAATCTTCACCTCATTCTCCATAACCTTCTCTCTCAAAAAGTGATACTTGATTGATATATGCTTTGTCCTTGAATGCATCACTAGATTCTTTGAAATGTTAATTGCACTTGTATTATCACAAAAGATAGAAATAGGCTAATCATGCATCACTTTGATATCCTTCAATGTTTATCTCATCCATAATACTTGTGTGCAGCAAGATGCTGCTGCAATATGCTTAGCCTTTGCAATGGATAAAGAAACTAAATCTTGCTTCTTACTTAGCCATGACACCAATCTACATCCAAAAAAGAATGCACCACCACCTGTACTTTTCTTTTCATCAACACAACCAACCCAATCTGCATCTTTGTATACACTTAATATGAAATTAGTGTCCTTAGGATACCATAAGCCATAATTCGGAGTGCCTTTTAAACATTTGAATATCCTTTTCACTACTACAACATGTGTCTCTTTAGGATCTTCTTGAAATCTAGCCATGAGAAAAACTACATAATATTTAGTCTAGTGGCAGTTAGATATAGTAATCCACCAATCATCTATACTTGCTCTAATTAGCCTTAGGGGATTCATCATCCTTGCTCAATTTGCAACTAGTCACCATAGGAGTACATACCAGTTTGGAGTCTTCCATTCCAAACTTCTTCAAAATCTCTTTGACATACTTTGACTGTGAAATAAAAATTCCTTTGTTTGTTTGATTGATTTGTATCCTAAGGAAGAAATTCATCTCATAGACATCTCAAACTCTTTCTACATCTATTTTGTAAATCTCTTACACATAGCTTCATTGCCTCCAAAGATAATGTCATCCACATACACAACCACTATCAATTTTTTGTCTTCCTCAATTTTGAAGTTAAGATTACTATCTACGGTGCCTTTACTGAATCCTTGTTGTATCAAATATTTGTCCAATCTTGCATACCAAGCTCTAGGAGCTTTCTTTAATCCATACAATTCATTTTTCAATCTGCAAACCATATCCAATTGATCTGATAACTAAAATTATTCTGGTTGTTCCATGTAAACCTCTTCTTCCAATTCACCATTCAAAAAAGGATATTTCACATCCATTTGATAAACTTTAAAGTCTTTATGTGTTGCAAATGCCAAAAACATCTTGATTGCTTTCAAGCTGAACTTTTGTAACTAATATATCTCAAACCACTTGTCAAAACATGATGAAATATTGGAATTAGATACATCTAAATCCACAAAAATAATGTTAGAAATGTAGAGTGAAATATTCATTTACGAAGTGGTGCAAACCCAAAAATTGGCGCTTTATAACACTGTATAAGAAGAATTGGTACTTAGTTAATTTTTCACACAACTAATATTCTTGGATCAAACCAACTAGAAAAAATGTCTTCCTCAACACCTCAAAAAATTGTTAGACGTAGCCAAAATGTTTCACAACCAAAATCTTCACATAAGTTACAATGTTGACATCAATGAAAATACTGCAACACATCATTATGTACCTTCCATGCTCATGTTTCCAAACAACATCATCAATAGCAATCTCTCCAAACTTCCAAAAATCTCCCCCTTTTTCATTAATGGCAACATGCCAAAATACCCAAAATATTCTCCCCCTTTGACATCAAGAGAAAAGTGCGCTTATACAAATTGTTCTAACTTTCACCAAAACTCCCCCTGAGAAATGTAGGAATATATACAAACTAAAAAGAATAGATTGACTCCCCCTGAGTCATGTATCGAAGCAAAAACCCCAAAATTGTTCTGGAAATGATACTATAAAGTATACATATGTGCAAATAATTTGAATTCAAATACAATAAACACATAAAGAGTGAGAAATAAGTCAACCAGAGGTGGTTGATGCCTACAACTTTTGCAAATGTGCTTTCCATGCTTTCCTTCCATCTTCCCATTATCTCTTAGCTTCTGCAAGCAATCTATTTTTTGTTTCAAACTCCATAAGTAGCTCGTCTCCCTCTTCTAGAGTACCAAGTACCAGATTCATCTTCTTGGCTTTGTTTGCACTCAAAAGAGATTTTGAAATAAGTATAAGTTTAGGATTGACCAGATCCCTTACCTCTCCAAACTGCAGAATAATGTGTTCTTTTTGTGCTTGCAATTGAAATAATTTCTTATGTATATCTTCTATTGAATTCCTTGTCACAACAGTTAGGTTGAGTGTTGGATCATAGTCACTTGAGGAAGTATCAATTTGTGACCCAATAGAGTCCATCTCCTTCCTTATGCTTTGTGTGGCTCTGGGCCACATCATGCCATACTGATATACATCCTTTGCCTCATCAATGGATCTTTCAGCATCCTTTAACAACTCTGAATTTTTTTTATGAGCAATGGCACATTTCTCTGTAATTTCTAACATTATTTTATCATTGATTCTCTTCTCCACTTCCTTCTATGCTTCTTCCTTCAGTCTAGATGCCTAAACCTTAAAGGAATCAATCAAAAGTTTGAGATTTTCCATGCTAGAGATAGATGTGTCTATACTTGCACCGAGTATGGTCTCTTGTAGTACTTTCACTACCTCTTCCATTAGTTCTCCACTTATTTGGTTTGTTTCAATGATTTCTTTCCTCACAAATGCATGAAACATATCTCCTAGTTGTATCTTGTGGATAGGGGAGATCTAATTCAAATCAACATTACTTTGCTACATCGACAATTAGAGTAGTTTTGAAGACATAAGAGGTTGGAATTTGGGCTGCATGCTTAAAATATTCTTCAAGGAATCTCCGAAGGAGCAAGAAGATTCACCTAAAACCTTAGTTGTTTCCACAACCTTTCCCTTTTCCTCAACAATTCTAGAGTCAACTAGTTTTTCTTTTTTTGTGTGTGCATCTCTAGATGGATCCTTATTCTTTTCTTCATCTTTTTCTTCATGTTCTTCTTTCTCTACATCATCATTCTCTTCCTTATCTTCCTCTACAAGATTTTCAGTGTTTACTAGAGGAGTAAATTCTTGTACCGGAGGAGTGATGATACTTTCCTTTGCAATGTCTTCTCTGATCACTACATCCTTACAATTTCTTTGTCATGTCCTCCACTTTTGGAGGTGTGTTGTCCAGTGCATCTTCTTCATTTGTGTCATGCTTATGTTGAACATCATCTATTTGTACCTCTTCTTCAATGTTCAGTTCTGGAGAAAGGGTCTCCATATTCACTTCTTCTCTAACCTCTGGTATCATCCCTAGTTTTTGAGATATCTCATCTACTTTGTCATTGCTTTGCTTTCTGATTCTTTCAAGGTCACTTTTATATTTTCCCTTAATGGTTTTCACCCTTTCCTTAGTTCTTATCTCCTTCCTAAATATAGTGGCCAATGTAGATTTGTCATCCTTAGATAGAGGGGCACTTACTCTTTCTAAAGCTTCCTCTTTTAGCCTTTCATCTTCTTCTATAGATTATTGCCTCCTTTCCAGCAAGATGTTCCACAAATCTTCAGGTATATGTTTCTTGATGTTCCATATGTCCTCCTCAAGAACAACAATGTATTTGACTATATCTTCAATGATGGTGACCCTATCCATCTCATCTATATCTTTGTATAGAGTGGTCTCCCCTAACATATCAATATGTAAAATACTATTAAAAAATGTCTCTAATTTCATAGGTGAATGAGGCCTTACCAATTTTGTTTGTTCTTTTCCTTTGCTTTCATCCGGAGTCTTCTTCTTTTCTTTTCCTTTCTTCTTTAGTGATCCTTTCTTAGCATCTTCTTTCCTCATATGCACAATAAAAAATTTATTTTCTTCCTCTATCTCCTCTTCACTTTCAGTGTTAATGATATCAAATATTTTTCTTTTGGCACTTGCTTCACCTTGTGAAGTATAACTTCTTCTCTGGACCATTAGTATTCCTTCCTCTTTTATTTCTTCTTCTTCTTCTGCAACATTGATTCATATACCCTTCTCTGTCATTTCCTTTTATTTTACTCTTCTTTTGGTAGGGGTAGCAAGTGGTGCAATAGTGGCAATTTTCTTCTTTTCAGCTCTTGTCGTTTGCACAATTGAAGGGGATTTCCCCTTTACTAGAGTTCTGGCAGTTGTCTTTCTCTTTTCTCCAATAGTTGGCATAATCTTGGAGGACTTCTAGATAGGAGGAGTGGTATCTATCCTACCAAATTTTCTTGTGCTTTTGGATGCTTCTACAACACTTAAATCTACCTTAGCTCTTTCTCTTGCATATTGTACTTGTTCTTTTGAAATGCCCATTTCCTTAGCATACACATCAACCCTTATAAACATTCTTCTTGATTATAGGTTTTCTTTGTTCCATATGTACTTCCATATACTTTTCTTCATATGTTTCATACCTTGCTTTTGTTGTATCCTTCGGGCTCTTCAACAAAATGTCAGCATAACCAATTATTTCCTATTCATTGATCTCTTATCCTAGTGCAAGAATCCATACTATCCTCAGTTCCACTGGTTCCATCATACACTCATTTGTTGACAATAGGAAAGTGATGTCATTGTGATATTTTTCAACCATTTTCCTTGTGATTCATTCTCTCTCATGTATCCTCCTTTGAAATACTACAAATAAAGAAGCAAGAGCATCATCTTGTGCCTTCCCATCTCCAAGTCCACTCATATGGTCTCTAATCTGATGGGCAACAGGTCTAACTCTGAGCCATATCACATTCTGAGTTCTGGGTAGTTTCTTTAGAAAATAGAAAAGTAGCATACCACCAAAGTCCCATACTTGAATACATATTTATTTTCCTTAGTTTTCTTTAAGTTTTCCATCAATTGTTTCCTAAGAAACTCACAAATATCATATTCTGCACAATTTTCAACCATCTCATATAGCACATTGATTGTAGTGGTAGATATTGAATTATCCCTATTTGTGAAGTAAATTTTATAGCCAATCATCATTTCCGCATATCTCATAGTTGGATTTCTAGTGGGATTCACTGCTAGAGCTTTTTTCTCATATGTAGCACCTATCTTCTTCATAAAAACTTCATTCTTAATAGATTTCAACATAGGAACTGGTCTGGTGGAGCATAGACCAATAACCTCTCTTATCACTTCCTTAGTTATCATTCTGGGCATATCAGTCTAAATAAACTGATCATGAATTTTGCTAAGTTCCATTCTAACCTACTTGCTACCAAGACAAAAATTAGGGAACCATTGCCATACATTTAGTTTCTTTGCGACTATGTTTTAAAATTTTGGCTTTAGGGCAGTCTTCTCTAGTAAGCTCATTAACCCACAAATCCCCTAACTTAGAATGATCAAATTCTTCTATCCTTCCATGAATGTAGATCCTTATATCCTCAATTGATATACCCCATAAGGAATATGTGAAAATGTGCCTAACAGGTCATCTTTTATGGATTTTGTAGGATACTTCTTGAATTTCAGTTGTGGTTTCTTTGTTACATCTATAACCCTTAGTGTAGCCATTGTAAAATAGATTCAAACTACTTTTTTGACAAATTTCTTTGAAAACTAGGGTAAATAGATTCATAAATACCTTTTTCTTCACTTACCTAGGGTTTTGATGCACTAAATCACAAATCACTTTGAACACTTTGAGTTCTTTCCTCGTTGTTCTTCTCCTTCTTGAATTTTTTTATGAAATAAATTTTCCTTAGTGAGATCACTTATAATCCGTCGATTTGACCTAATTTTTCATTAAATGCTTCAAACCATAAAACTGGAAACCCTTTATTTGTATTCACATACAACTTCTAAAGCTCCACAAACTTTTGCATCATCGTGTTTTCTTTCAAAATCTTCACCAATAGATTAAGCATGTTGATCTTCATCATATATCTTCATGTTGATGCTTCAACACCTCTTCTTTGGTGGCGCCTCTTCTTTGGTGGCAGAAAAGAGATTTCTATTAAAGATTCCCCTAAGCAATAGCTCTTAGCTTATTTGTGGAGGAAACATCTGCACTAAAGGATGGTACAAGTTTTTCCTTATCTTCTATCTCTTCCTTCTTTCTCCAAATCTTTTCCATTTATTCCTTTTTTCTACCAGATCAACCTTCTTAATTGGTTCATTCCTCTTTACCGAATTATCTTTCCTTGTATTTTTTCTTTTGCAAAACTTAGTAATATTTCCAAGTCTACTGTAATTGTAGCATGTAACATTCTTTTGAATAATATTCCTTCCATTCACTCTAGATCTACATCGATTAGCTTTGTGTCCAATGTTGGGAATAGGATGCCATTTAATTGCAGTCCTAAACATATTTCATGTATCTCCTAAGTCCTTGGAAAGTGTTCCCCAACACTAGGATTAGAAAGAGATTAAATTTGAATGAAATGAACATGTAAATTGACATTTTTGATTATTCCTAAATGATAGGAACATGTGGGGATGTCTAAGAAGAGCTCCTACAAGATAGTAGCACATGGGGCACCCACATGGAAGGTGGAACCCACCTTGCTTCAATTAACTATTTGGAGGATTGATAACACTTCAGTAATGTATATAAAGATCCTACAAATTAGGGATTGATATGTACACGAGTGGAGTTCAATTTAGTTCAATTCAATTCAGTATTTGTTTAGTTCAATTCAGTTTAGTTATGGTTCAGTTATCTTTAGTTGCATGTAGTTATTTTGAGTTGAATGCTAATTGACTTGAGTTGACTAATGACTTTAGTTACATGACAAATAACAGGTGGATACTTTCAATTAAGTGGGGATGATCAATCATGCATAATGTTTGCATGAATTGGTGGAGAGATATGTTTCAGTTAACTAAGATTGACTTGGGACCACCTTGGGTGCCCAAGTTGGCATCTTTTAGTTAACACCTTTTGCATGAGAAGATATTTACAAGGCTCAATCAAGTGGGCCCATTCTTGGGTTCCAACTTTGAGGTGAAGCTTGCAAGATATTTTCTTGACCAACATTCAGTTAAGTGTTCAATTTGGGGTTCCTAAATTGAGGAATACTTTGGTTTGATTTTAGATTACATTGTGGAACTCTACTTGCCCAATCTAGGCATAGATTTTTGTGAGGAGCTTTATGCTCTTGTATTGTACAACTCTTATGAGTTTATATGCTCAATTATTTTCTATTAATTGCAACAAGTGTATGAGAGTTCCATGAGAGTTTATTGCAGGTTGTGAAGAAGGATTGTTGAAGGTGAGGAAGCATATCAATCAAGGATTGATACAGTATTATTGTGATCTTGTTCTAAGGTTAAATAATACAAGCACTATTCATTATGGTGGAGTTTTTTCACGAAAGGGTTTCTCCATGTATATGTTGTGTCACTTCTATCTTCTTGTCTCATTCTTCTACAATCTTTTATCTCTTTCTACAATTGGTAAAATTGATCTAAACAAATTAATCATACATAAAGAATTGTGACAAAGAACACTTAATTAAATCTATAGTCTCATAGTTTTACAAGTTTTACGCTACAATATTACCTTCATTTTCAACATTTGGTATCAGAGCTAATGGTTGGGTAGAGTTTGGGACGCCTTTCTCTTAAAAGTTTGAAGGATTTTTTTGTTGTAGTGGGAGATTTTACTGTTGTGTAATTGCATATTTGTAAAATAAGTGTGTTACAATGAGTTATACTTCTCGTCTAGATATTGAAAGATTCAATGGATCTAGTTATGAGATGTGGAAACTAAAAGTGGAGTTGTATGTAAAATTTAATACATGTATTTTGGCTGATGGTTGTAAGACTTGGTATGGCTTGCTCAATCCTTGAAAGGAAAGGCCTGGTAAGAGAGGAGTTCTCCTAGGTGGTAAGGGGGGGATTTTTGGGCTCAACTAGTTCTTGGGTTAGAGTTAGTGGATTAACCTTTAGTGGTCTTTAGCACGTGGTTTTGTGCTAGTTGGATTGGTCCATGGTTTTGGAGCTCGTGGTTTTGATCCCATGGTTTTGCATGTATGGAAGTATATACAATGGCTTAGTGACTCCATTTTAAGTGCAGTTGGTAGTTTGATGTATGCAATGGTTTGTACAAGACCAGATATAGCCCAAGCAGTGGGAATTCTAAGTAGGTTTATGTTTAACCCTAGTAAAGAACATTGGACTAATGTTAAGAGGGTGTTTATATATTTACGAGGTACTTCTAATTACTGTTTGGTTTATCATGGTGCTAATGATATTGATATTATGTATGGATCATTGGACATACAAGGTTTTGTTGATTCAGATTGGGAAAGAAACTTGGACAGTCGGAGGTCGAAAAGTGGCTATGTGTTTACTTTGTTTGGAGTTGCGGTTAGTTGGATGAGTAAGAGGCAACCCACGGTTGATTTTTCCACCAAAAAAATAGAGCACATGGCTGCTACACATGCCTCTAAAGAGGTATTTTGGTTATAGAGATTTGGGAAAGGTATTGGTTTTAATTGCAAGCAAATTAGACTTGAATGTGATAGTCAAAGTGCTATTTGTTTAGCCAAAAATCCTATGTATCATGCTCGTACTAAGAATTTTGATATTCAGTATCACTTTGTGTGAGAAATGGTTGAGAGTGGGAAGGTATTGATTGAGAAAGTCAATGATTTGATCAATATTGCAGATTATCTTACAAAACCGGTTCCTACAAATAAGTTCTCTTGGTGTAGGAAGGCCATTGGCCTTAAGTCCTGTACTTGATTTATAATAATGATTCCTTGTTTATAATGATTGCAATGTATAATTTCAATGGGAGAAGTTGGGAATAGGATGCCATTTAATTGCAATCCTAAACATATTTCATGTATCTCCTAAGTCCTTGGAAAGTGTTCCCTGACACTAAGATTAAAAAGAGATTAAATTTGAATGAAATGAACATGTAAATTGACATTTGTGATTATTCCTAAATGATAGGAACATGTGGGGATGTCCAAGAAGAGCTCCTACAAGATAGGAGCACATGGGGCACCCACATGGAAGGTGGAACCCACCTTGCTTCACTTAACTATTTGGAGGATTGATAACACTTTAGTAATGCATGTAAAGATCCTACAAATTAGGGATTGATATTTACATGAGTGGAGTTCAGTTCAGTTCAATTCAGTTCAGTTTAGTTTAGTTCAATTCAATATTAGTTCAGTTCAGTTCAGTTTAGTTTAGTTCAATTCAGTTCAATTCAGTTCAGTTATGGTTCAGTTATCTTCATTTGCATCTAGTTATTTTGAGTTGAATTCTAGTTGAATTGAGTTGACTAATGACTTCAGTTGCATGATAGATAACAGGTGGATACTTTCAATTAAGTGGGGACGATCAATCATGCATAATGTTTGCATGAATTGGTGGAGATATATGTTTCAGTTAACTAAGATTGACTTGGGACCACCTTGGGCGCCCAAGTTGGCATCTTTCAATTAACACCTTTTACATGAGAAGATATTTACAAGGCTCAGTCAAGTGGAACCATTCTTGGGTGCCAACTTTGAGGTGAAGCTTGCAAGATATTTTCTTGACCAATGTTCAGTTTGGGGCGCCTAAATTGAGGACTTTGGTTTGACTTTAGATTACATTGTGGAACTCTACTTGCCCAATCTAGGCGTAGATTTTTGTGAGGAGCTTTATGCTCTTGTATTGTACAACTCTTATGAGTTTACATGCTCAATTATTTTCCATTAATTGCAGAAAGTGTATGAGAGTTCCATGAGAGTTTATTGTAGGTTGTGAAGAAGGATTGTGAAAGGCAAGGAAGCATACCAATCAAGGATTGATACAGTATTATTGTAATCTTGTTCTAAGGTTAAATAATACAAGCGCTATTGATTCTAGTGGAGTTTTTTCCCGAAATGGTTTTTGCACGTATATGTTGTGCCACTTCTATCTTCTTGTCTCATTCTTCTACAATCTTTTGTCTCTTTCTACAATTAGTAAAATTGATCTAAACAAATTAATCATACACAAAGAATTGTGACAAAGAACACTTAATTAAATCTACAGTCTCATACTTTTACAAGTTTTAAGCTACAATATTACCTTCATTTTCAACATCCAAATCCATAGCATGTATAATATTGGCCATTGAAATATTGAATCATTCTACCATTGTTATAGTCATTCATCATTTGATTTATGCATTCACTAGCTCTATGACCAAATATTTTGCATGTAAAATATTGACTAGAAAAGGATGGAGCATTCTAATTCATTCTGCTTCTACAATTCATTGCTTTATATCCAAATTTATTGCAAAAATAACAAAAACCATTGAAATATGGGTACCTTTGTGCTTTTGGTTGTCTTATTGGTGGTCTTCTAGCCTCATTTCTTTGATTCCAAATCTTACCGTTGTTCTTCTTATCTTCAATCTTACTTTCAATATTTGATGTTTGATCTGATTTTGAACTTTCTCCTATCTCTAGTCTCAAACCTTCTTTGTCTTTAGAGCCTTTCTGATTTACAATCATTTCATCAAGCTTTGTAGCACTCATTTTGAATTTGTCTTCATGACTTATTTCTTTCTCCAAGTTTGATCTCAGATTTACCACTTCTTGTTCAAGCCTTGTACATTCCTATGATTTTATTTTCACCATTGTATTGAAGTATTCTTCAATTATTTTATTTTCTTCAACTTGCACTTCCAAACCAATGATGGATTCATTTGCTTGCTTCAATTGCTCACTGACTTCCTTATGCATTTCTCTGAATTTCTTGATTTTCTCTCATTTTTTTGATGCATTCATTTGGTTCTTTGATATTTCCTTTGAAGTCTTTCTTTTCATCTTCATTCTTTTCGAGATCTTCAAGGGAAACTTTGAGTTCTCCATCTTTTTCAAGCATGTAATATTCTTCTAAGAATCCAACTATTGGAATCTCTTCCAGAGGAATAGGAAACTTTATTTCAACCATGTGTTCAACTTCTAAGACCTTCCTAAAGCGGTTAAGCTCCTTCCAAGGAACCAAGCTCTAATACCAATTGTTGAACACCCATAATAATGAGAGGAGGGTTGAATCAATATTTTCTTAAACCATTCAAATATTAAACATCTAACTACCAAATCATATTCAATGTAATAAGAAAGAAAGCATGAAAAAATCACAACATTGCATAACACATGAACACCAGGATTTTTACATGGAAAACCCAAAATGGGAAAAACCATGATGAGGGTTAGTTCACAATATATTATAACTGGTTATAGTATATTTATAGAACTTCTCCCTACAAGTGGACTCACTGTCCACAAAGAAAAAGATAGGAGAGAGATGGTGGCTCATAGCCTATTTTGAACTATTACAATTGCATCTGGCATATGTGTGAATACAATCCCATTGAAGCACGATAAACAAACTTTATCTATTTATGATTCAACACTTTGCCTTGCTCTTCATTCACACAACTCTAATCTTTAACTCAATGTTCACAACTTAAATTCAATCTTCTCTAATGATATTCACATGTAGTACATTCTCAACACACATTATACACTCATTCCATACTTCAAAGCACCAAAAATATCTAACATATATATTTGCATCAAGTGTAACATCAATTAGGTTAGCCTAATTAGATGTAATACTCAAATCATAACTTATCAAATCCAAAGCTTTCATACATACAATGCGCCACAATTCAAATCTCAAAACAATTTAAAATGGCTCGGCATGGACCTATAATAGATCCCACATAAGACTACAACACTTATTTAACATTTGCATACCTTCAAAGATATTAGGTCAGCTTTGCATAAGACCTAAAATCAAAAACCTTCAATTGTGTATCTACATCTCGAAATGTGGACCTTAAAACTAAATTCCATATGAAATCCATGCTATGTTGTCATCTGGTAACTTATCCTCAAAAGTGCAAAGTCAAAACTCATATGCGAACATGTGCATAATCTCCCACATAACTGTAATTTCTAGGCCGAACTTTTGTAACTCATATCTCTCAAACCACTTGTCAAAACATGATGAAATCTTGGAATTAGATACATCTAACATCCACAAAAAATAATGTTAAAAGTACAGAGTGAAATCTTCATTTGTGGAGTGGTTTAGACCCAAAACTGGCGCTTTGTAACACTATATAAGCAAAATTGACTCTTAGTCAATTTTCCACTTAACTGATATTTCTAGATCAAACCAACTGGAAAAAATGTCTTCCTCAACACCTCAAAAACCTATTATACCTAGCCAAAATGATCCACAACCAAAATCTTCACATAAGTTACAATGTTGATATCAATGAGAACACTGTAACACATCGTTATGTACCTTCCATGCTCATATTGTCAAACATCCTCATCAATGACAATCTCTCCAAACTATCAACATAATATTATATTTAAAAAGAATAAAATCCACATCAAAATGAGTAATGGAAGAGGAGGTAAATGATAGAACATTTTGGGAAGAGGATGACCTCTTAAAGATGGGTCTTTCCAATTATGTACCATGAGACATTGAGGATTCCTATATCTGTGCACCTATATTTTTTTTTTCATTTGATATTTTTTCATAAGTTCATAGTTTGGTGGCTTTTATGCCTTGTTTGTAAAATATGTCTCTTATTCTCATTTCACTTTATAACCCTCATTCCACACTCTATATTATGATTATTGCATTTTTCTTATTCTCACTTCACTTTATATATTATTATTTAGACTTTATTTCACCCACTTAGTTGGTATCTTATAATTTGAAAGTATTTTGGTTAGCACCTATGCTTTATTTATCTATCACTTTCATATTTAATTATGCCCCTTTCTTTGTTTCTCCACATGCCTTATTTTTGTCTCACCATTTTTGTTTTGTTTCACTTGTTCATTTTTTACATACATTACTATGATCTTATGTTCTAATGATCCGTGACATTTTTATAGTATGTGCACTTACATGATACTTTCTATGTAACATTCCTAGTATGATTTTTATATCCATATTTAATGACCTAGGTTTACTTATGTTGATTATTATAATGTATAACCAGTTAAGAATTTATTTGTATTTATTTATGATTATCATCTTTGTCTATATTCTCTAAATTCTGCTACTATCCCTTATGATCTTCATCATACCTTTTTATTAGGATCACCATTTTCACGACTTTGTCTTATATATTACATCAAAACCATTATAATCTTAATTTAATCATCTTACCCATATTAGGAATAATCATAATTTTATTTTATTTCATGCTTATATCTTATTTATAATTACACATTTATCTATTAATTACAATGCATTCTCGATAATACTTATGTGAACCTTCTCCAACATTTCAAGTTATCCTTCCTCTATTATTAACCTATATTAGGGGAAACATTATGCCTTAATGTATATCATCAATTTATAATTGTACATGATTTTTCCATAATGATATATATTATATTTTATCATATGCTTACATTTCTTTGCTATTTTTATCAAGTATCTTCTTTCCCTCTCCTTCAATTCTTTGTACACATTGTATGTAATCAATTGAGGGCAACAAGAAGGGGGTGGAGCATATATTATCACTAATTATTTTCATTGTTGAGATTTTAGATTGTGAATTCCACTAGTTAGAGACTAAACACCATATTCAAATGGAGCTTGATCACATTGTGCACCTGTATCATGCAAAAATATACCATATTGCCACATGTGGAGTTGTATGACATTACATGGTTGTATCACAAGGATAATTGTTAATGCCACATAGTGTGGAATTTTGATCGCATTGCTACATTGTGTGAAACCTCATAACATGGTTGGATCACATGGATCCATATCATATTACCTCATTGTGTGTAGTATTTCATATCACTTTCCATAAAGGTGGAATTTTTTAACCTCTCTCTCCACTCTTCTCATTTTTAGTATACAACTAAAAATACTTGCAATTCATACTTATTTTGATTATGTGGTAAACATTATTCATTCTATATTTTTTATTTTGCAACATTTGATGGAGTGCTCATACTGAGGAGAATAGAAGAATGATTTGTAAATTTGCATAGATCTATAGCCTTTTTATGAGTGTCTGAAATATTCACTTTCCATGTTGATTGAGAATGTCTATATACTTTGAAATGCATGCTTGTATTAGTTTTGCACAAATATCAAATTCAAAGAAAATTGGTTTCCCATTTATTTTTTCCCTACCTTGATCAGAACATGCTTAATGCAATAACATATCAATAATGTCATATTCTTGTGTTAAGATTAACTCATGGTTCAATTCCTATTCACATTGATTTTACTCTATTTTCACTAGTTTCTATATATTTACTCATTATTATTGTACCCTCATTTGCACTTCCATACATTCTCTCCCTACCTCAAATTTATCATCTTAATCCTAAGGTTCATTTTTGCATAGCTTAGAATTGACCAAGTTGAATCTTGTAATGGAAGGAATTGAACTTAAAATTTAAATCACTAATTTGAAATTCTAAATTTACTACCCCTTTTTACTAGTCACTAGGAGCTAACATATTATTATGTCATTGTATTTAAAGACATTCAATATGAACTTAATTTTATATTAGAGATCAATTAGAACACAAATCAATTTTTAAAGTAATAAAGAATCAAATCCACATAATTTGTATTTAGGACATCTACAATGTTGGTTTATGTTGTTTGTAATATTATTAATCTTCAATTATCTGCTTAAACATCAACAAATTCAAATGCTCTCATGTAAAAATGGCGAAATTCAAACTAGAAACTTCTCCTCTCAAACAAAAGAGCTTCCACTCCACATTCACTTCGTTAAAAGAGCAATATTCAATCATGTACCACCAAAATTCAGACTTGCAGATCTAATTGTGGCTGAGTGTATGGCATTTTAATACATACAGAAAGAGTCATAAAAGAATAGCCTGCAAGTACAGAGGCCTGTCTCATCAAGTTTTTTGATCTTAAAGCATAAAAAGACAAGAAAACATAAAACTGAAATGTAAACTCAGACATGATTCAGAGGACAGTAAGTCAGTTACTTCATCTGAAATTCAGAGTGAAGTACTTCAACAATTTCAATTTTTCCTCTTTGTATTACGTTAAGTTTCTGTGTGTTACCAATCTTTGAACTAACTTTCTTTGTCTTTTATGGTTGAACAAGCAAATGAAAGCTTGAGATATATGGTTACTGTTTCTCTGGAACTGAAATTTACTGAAGTTTGGAATAAAGACAAGTGTAAACTGATGTGAGTAATGAATTAATCTGTCATGATAGACAGAATTAATGCAATCGTACCATAAATATCTTATCACCTCATTGATTTAACAAACAATAGACTTGACCCAACTCTAAATTATAGGGTTAGATATTATTTATTATGTATTAATTAATGTACTCTATATGGTTATTTATTATGTATTAATTAATTATGTACTCTATATGCTTATTGCAGTGTATGTTTTATTCTTTTAGATAAATTAAATCTAACATTTCTTACATTCCTTAGTGTTTGTCCTTTTACCTTGTTGTTTTAGACTAAATATTTTTTATTGTGTTTATCATGCATTTCATATCTAAAACTTTTGTAAACTTGTTATTTTTATCTTCATTTACGTAGGGTTTGTATTTGGTTTATCATCCCTTTAATCAATTATTTGTTGATTTATATATCTTTCCTTATAGATTGTTATGATATTCTACTATAGGACTATAGTCATGCATATATTAAATATTATAAGGTGTTTTCACATTTTGTTGATTCTTATGTTTTGATCCTCTATTTTATTCCATCTTTTTTCACCTGGATGATGCTATAAGTTCCATGAGTAAGTTGGTTACATTATTATCTATTTTCTCTTCTTTATGGACCTCGTCAATGCTTTGTCTTCCATTTTGGAGAATTTTACTTTATTTATCTACATGATTTATTATGATTATTACCCAAATGTGTGATAGGTGATGATGTAGCCCTACCTTCTAGTGATGAATATATGAGTGATATTTTTGTACTTATGTTACCATTATATTAGTTATTCATATTGTCGTGCCTAGTGATTCTATTCTTCCAAGATTTCATGATAGTTCTACTTCTATTTATTTAGGTTCGTGTTCTTTTAAGGCTTATCTCATGAGGAGTCTAGGGATATTGATATGCATAGTTTATCTTTTCTATGCATGATGTTTTGAATTGTGATGATACTTCTTTAGCATTTCATATATATATTCCATGGGTAATCTTAATAATCCATTATTTTGGGATGCATTGCATAGTGATATTTCTACTCTTAGTGAGGAATTCATGCAATTAATGAGTTTGATAGAAATAAAAGGTCACTATATAAAAAAAAAAAAGTGATGATGTGGGGTGGGGGAACAAACCAAAGATCCGTGATTATGTTCTTCAATTTTGTATTTATACCCCAATGTAAATATGATAATAAGAAGATTAAAAATTATACAATGGATTACAAATAAGAATGATGTACATATATATAGTCTTCACTTCCATATATCATATAACATCAATCATCATCTATTCAATATAACTTATTGTGGTACACATCCATTAGTATTTCACTAAATTTACATATATCTCATATAATAGTTCTCTGATAAGTTTTCTTGTCTTCTCTCTCAACTATCTTGACTCAAGCCTTTCTCATTTATCTCATCCTTTTATCTTTATTATTTTCCAGTCTTTTATCTCCTCTTGTCTCTTTCTTGAGGTACATTTGTGAGAGGGAGAATTCTATTAGCACTGTTAGTGTAATCACAAATTGGGATGTATGTCAAGTCATAACATGGACACATGATCTTATCTTCCTATTAGGAATAGTCCTGGGATCAAACCCTCTATTTATATAGATTTCTTTGAGGGTTCTCTTGTGAAAAATATATATGTATATAGGTATATATTAATAAGGACAAGGGATTTTATCATTTATCATAAAGTTCAAGCACACAAAGATTAAATTAGTGATGACAAGGCTAGGAAGTTGAAACTCCTTAAAGAAGGTACCAATAAGGTTACAACGGATCTTGCCATTTCCTCACTCTTGCTAGATGAACTCTATAGTACATGATTATAACTAAATCATATGAGATACATGTGATTAAGGTTCTTGGACATGAATCTCTATATATATTCCTCATTTTTTTAATGTTAAAACCTATTAGGTTAGAGTCACCTTGGGATAATTCTATTGTACCCCATGTTCTATCTTTAAATCATGAAAAAAATGGTTACAATTTTATTTTATCACTTGGAATAGTATATGAAAATAAAAAATACATAGGATTTCTTACCTATGTCAAATTCATGTCTTATGATATATTATTTCCCCACATTAGCTCTATTGCAACTATGGAGTGTACCAAGTTAGTAAGCAAATGATGGATCTTGAGAACCCATGTACATGTAGTTTGTGTACATGTGCTAAAATAAAATATATATTACATGGGAAAATATGTGATCTTAGCTTCATGTGAGATAAGGAAAAATTCATCTCAAGGAGAATTTAGGAGATGGAATCCCTACCTAAGAATTTCATAGTATAAGCACTAGGAAATTTGTAGAGAAGTTAGAAATCCTGGTGTTCTTGGTGTTTATTCTTGAGGTCCATTTTGTGAGGGGAATAATACCATTATCATGAAAGTGGTTAATCACATATTGGGGATGTATACATTAATTGATAACGTGGACACATTATCACGTCTTACTATTAGGCATAGCCCTAGGATCAAACCCTATATTTCTATGGATCTTGATCATTTATCACAAATTTCACATGAAGATCAAATTAGTGATGATAAGGCTAGGAAGTTGAAACTCCTTAAAGAAGGTACCAATAAGGTTGGCAATGGCTCTATTCATTCCCTCAACACTACTAGATGAAGTCCATACTAAATTATTATAACCAAATATGTAACACCTCGCCACGAAACCCTAGAGGACAACATGCTAAAGCACTTAAACATAATTTTATTTATTTATTTTTAAATGCAACATACTACATATTGCAAATGAAATAATAACTTGAATTCTAAACCTAAGTCCTCTAAGTTTTTCAGGTTACATTACTAGAATCCCATTAGCTAAACTAGCAAGAATAGTAAATCATTGCTAACTTCTCATTATACAAGATTCATCTAACAATATGAATTTCATTTAATCCATCACATTTAAATGAATTGCAATGAGAATTATCCATATCATGTCAACAATTTAACATCTAAAACCAATCCATTTAACTACATATGAAATAACACCATTTACATTATCCATTACATGAGAGACCTCAACAATGAATTTACATATTACATCATTACATCAATGTTTTCTCAAATAAGAGAGGAGAGTACATCAGAATTTCATTACATAATACAACTGAATTATAATACATTACAAGTACATGAAAGATAGTACACGCGAATTGAAACAAGTGCAAAAGTCTTCATATCCAGGAGTAGTCACCACAGACATGAAAAAAGTGAGGGAACCCAATGGAGTACAAGGCACATTCCACCCAACCATGTGGAACCCTAAGGTCCACCCCCCATGTTAGGAGATAGCAATAAGGTCCCACCACACAACAAACAAGAATACAAAGGATCAACACAAGGCTAACATGACTCCAAAATACAAGTACATTATAACAACACACAATAGTGACACCGCTTCCAAAGGCACACAAACAACAAAGGGAAAACACAAGACTAGGAAATGCTAGATTACATGAGGGAGGAGTGTCATCACATAGCTTGTTATGGGTTACCCTGGCGTATCTTCCTAGGCTATCGGCCCCCATCCTGAGTTACCTTGGCATCCTCTATCGAATCACCAGCCCCCATACAAACTCATGCAGGATCAACATACCTTTCAAGAGGACAAGGCGGTTGATCTTTTCCATTACAGGCCTTCCCACTCATCCCAAGCCTAAACGAGCACTTGAACCCTAAGTGATGTGTTATCTTGATTAATGTGAAACTACCCAACCCCCTAATTCATTTGAAGTTATCATTGAGTTAAGAAACTCCCACATGGGTTACCCTAGTGCCACTTTGTGCGTTAGCCCCCATTGAGAGCCACTCCCCCTACTAGTAGCTAGGAGACCCAATAAAATCAATAGGGCAAAGCCAACTTACACAAATCACAAAACCTCATGAAAATACACAAAAAGGTGAGGCATAAACCATTCCGCACACAAATCCCAATCAAAGTGGTGAATATATTGTGCAAGGCTAACAACCCTCGTGAACTCATTCAATACATAACCAACCATCTCAAAAATAATAATCATATAATCCATCAAGAAGAAAATTCCCCTTAACCTCTGGAAGACTTCCAAAATCCACCTCACACAATGACTGAAACACTTGTACAATAGCCCATAATCATCCCCAAATCAATAACCATTCACTTTACTTCATACAAGCAACTTAAACCAATAATAGAAACATAGGATCCAAAATGGGTTTACAATGCAACCATTTCATGTTTACTAAATTTTCATCTTACTCAAAAGATAATCTATCTTCATATAAAATAATCTTTCATTTATATAATTACTCCAATCCTTCCATATCTCAATTCTCTTTTGCTTCATTAATTCTCTGACATAATTAGCTAATAATTAAAGCAGCAATGTTCTCTTATTGATCTCTCAATATGTATACCTTCATGCATATAAATACCTACGTACCACATACACAAATATATATATATATATATATATTTATCAAAGCCAAACCAAACATCCATCAAATGCCAATTAGTTACATTTTGGAAACATAGAAAAAATGAAAACTAACTATCCAATATCAACTACAAGGTATGTTCATCCTATAACTATCAAAATCTATAAGCAGGAGTATGGAGTAATGTATGGCGAGAGTTTCTCCTATAACATGACCTATCTGTGGTTTATTACAATTCAATGGTGGCAGCAAAAGATTTATCTAGCTTTGGTTAATACAATACAGTTAACAAATTCTTGAGAGAGGCTTAAACCGTGGCTTTTTTCACTTAAATTGTTCATACAACTTAGCCAGGATAGAGATTGGGCCATGCAAGGCTTTGATTCTCTCACGTAATGTTATAAATCATACTTTGAACCCTACAAATAAATCCATAGCATAAATAATAGTTTATATTTCTAAAGATAAGAGCCTAAAATGAGGGTGAAAACAATAAGAACAAGGAACGACAGAGCTTGCAATAAAGGACAACATCGCAGTTTATCAAATGCTTACAACATACTCAAATGAATACCATACAGGGAGAAAAGTTTTCGAGCCCTCCTCTCGTGTAATCACATCTTGATATAAACTTGCATGATTTAATTGTGACAGAGGAGATTTGGCGCGGTTGCAGGGTTTGAAATGGCATGCATGGAAAAATATCTCATAAAATAGCAAAACACAGGCCTCAAATAACAAATAACAATGAATTCATCGGACCTTCAAGAAAATACATACAACAAATAACAAATGTCAATGGATTCATCGAAATACATACACAACGAATTCATACAATAAAAATAGGGCATCGACTTTCCAATCGTAAGTACAACTCCACTGAATGAATTTCAAGGCCATAATGTCTTCAGCGACAGACCATAATACGGGTACCAAATATGATATATCCACCCAGTGTATACTGCAATAAAAGAAAAAAGGGAAACACATTCTATAAGTTGCAAGAAGGAATACGCGTTCAAAAGTATCGATAGAGCCTCAAATAAAGAGAATGTAGACAATAGAGAGGTGTTAATAAAAGAACAATAATGCCCTATAAGGTTGTCAAAATGGAAGGAAACGATACCAACATGACACAAGTGCGCAAAAAAATATTGAGATGGTTTATGAAATTTCCCAACAGAATATTTGTCTGTGGGTAACAAAACTATAGGTTCATACAAAATGTATTTATTGAAAGAGCTAAAATACCTTCAAACAATTGCGTTTAGCAGGTGGAGGCAATTTAACACATCGCATGCATTGATTGCAGAGCAAGCACAAGTGATTTATTTGATAAATTTACCAAAGATTCCATTACTACTTGTTTTCAATTTAGAAACTAAATAAACTAAGAAATACTTTATTTCAAGATAGTAAAAGCATTCAATCTGTTGTTTTAGAAATGGAGAAAGAATTCACAAGGAACGAAACCTGCTTTAAATCAATTGGTTGAGTTGAGGAATGATGTCGAGCTCCTTAATCCTAGCTTGCAACTCCAACACACTTCAAAAGCCCAACAATCTATGCAGAACCCAATTCTAAATCTCTAAGAAAAATATTAGAAACCAGAAGAAGACCTCCCAGAACAAGAAAACATTCACAGGAAGAAACAAGAATCAATTTTCCATAAAAATCCAAAATCCCCCTTTCTTTTAGCAATTTACCCATTTATTAGCTACTCCACTATGCCCATTACTCCATGCACTATCTTTTATTTAATTCCCCCCCCCCCAATCGTTAATTGCCACTCTTCAATATATTTATTTATAAAACCATATCCTTGTTTTATTTTACACTTAATTAACCAACCTTACGATATTGAATTTATTAATTTTAACTTTAACTTTAAATTCTATTTTCACCTCACATTAATTAAATAATTTATTTTTTTATATTTCTTATTAAATCATAATTTTAATTTATTTAAACTTGATAAAGGCATTAATAATATTTATTTTATCCAAACCACAGTCATATAAAAACATCTATTTTAATTATTAAAATACTTCTAATTTTAATAACTTTATTTTAGTGCAATAAGTAATCCCCAAGCATCAATCAAACAATTTTAAATTGAATAAACTAAATACCAGACAATATTGACAATACTAACCAACCAAATTGGCATATAGATATGGTGAGTCATGGAGGGGCACTACAAAATAATATGTGATGTTTATGATTAATCTTATTGGACATGAATCTCTAGACAGAAATTCCTCAAGTGTTGTAATTTTAACACCTATTAGGTTAAAATCACCTTGGGATAATTATATTGTGTTGCACGTTTTATCTTTCAACCATAAGAAAAATTATTACAAATCTATTTTGTTACTTGGAAGGATGCATGAGAATAAAATCCCATAGATCTTGGATTTCTTCATGTTTGTGTCAAATTCATGGTCTATGATATATCATTAAATTCCTACATTAGTTTCACTACATGATGCAGGAGCATCCAGTGGTGTAAGGGCAATCTTGCATCACCCAAAAATAGTTAAATTTCAAGTTTCTCATTTTTTAGATGTTTTTACATTTTTGGATACCCTTTTCATAATAATGAAATTCTCAATTTACGGTTTTTATTTTCTATTTCTGGGTTGAAAGATATTGTAGTTTTAGTTTTCCAGATTTGCACTTGAAAATCTTCCGAGTTGGATTTGAGGCACTTAGAGCTCCCAGAATGGCCCCGAAACTTGCTAAAATTGGCATAGCAAATTTTGAGCGCATTCTTGACTTCAAGACCTTTCCAACGGTTCAAACGGTTCACGAATCGGAGCCCCGGATCAAAAGTTATGGCCCCGGGAAGTTGGCGCACTTTCTAGAAGATACAATTGCAAATGTTCTTTTCAAATTTGAACTTCAAGTTGTAATTTTTGGCGCCAAACCGCCTAAACTCAAATTTTAATGTTGTTTTGGCTCCAAACTAAAGAGGAGCTCTATTTATGGGCAGGTTTCTAATTTTTTTTGGGTAACTTTTTGGGGACAAAGCTCATATTCTTGAAAGGGTTGATACAGCTTTACTGTAACTTGCATGTGTTGTAGAACTTGGGGATTGAGATCCTCTGCATGTAAGAAGCTCCATTTTCTGAATAATAAAATTATTCTCTTGTTTGCGGGTTATTTTCTGTGTCTCGGGCCATGCCCTCATCAAATAATTATCGAGGCCGGGTTTTCTTGGCGTGTGGGTGGATCATCGTCGTGAAGCTGATTCGCACAGGATTGTGGTTGTGGAGTGGGAATTGAGAAAAGATGCCTCAAGAGTGATACTGGCAGTAGGCATGGTGGTGCGAGAGGAATTGAATTAGTGAGATCTTTGGTGGAAAGAGATGCAGCTGACCCTCTAGGAAACAGTGATCGCGTTACAAGGCTGATTGAAGAGGTTAAACTGGCGAGAAAGAGTGAGGATGAAGAGGAGAGGAAGAAGGTTCGGATGTAGAAAGAGGAAAAGCAATTGATCAAGACCAAAAATCACGGCTAATAAAGGGCCATTCGAAGGTGGAAAAGACCCAAAGCGAAGTCCCGGTTATTAGGAAGTCTAAACTGGGAAAGAGTTGGTCGGTGGATCAGCGAGGCTAGAAAGAATATTATTTTGAGCCAAGGGAAATAGAGGACCTAGAACGGGTTAAGTTTGTGAAAATGAAGCTAAAGGGGCATGCCAGTATTTAGTGGAAAGAGGTCCAGTTGGAAAGAAATCGAAGAGGAAAAGTCAAGATCACCAGATGGGATCGCATGGTAGAGAAACTGAAGAAGCAGTTCATACCAGTGGACTACGAGTTAGATCTATTGAAGAAATTGCAAGGGTTGAAGCAAAGAAGCAGATCTATGAAAGAATATACTGAATATTTTCACAAGATAATCATCAAAATGGGTCACACAGAGTCCAATAAGGAGGAAGCCCAATATCTTAATGGAGTTCACGGCCGAACATTTAGGAGGAAGTTAAAGCCTAGTCAAAATGACCGCATTGAGGATGTGTATCGGAGTTTGCTCTAAAGGTGGAAGAGGAATGGAACAAAAGATTTGAGTGGCAAAGCCAAAAGGGCGAGGTCAAAAGCGAGGAAGGGGGCAATGCGGACCGAGGGAAGCCGAGAAATGATGATGAAAAGAAAAGTGAAGATGTGGGTACCGGCCGAAGCCAAAGGAATGACAACTTCTACCGCTCTCATGATCAAAATAGCGGTGATCAAAGAGGCAGAGGACGAGGGAGATATGGACAAGGATCTGGAAGAGGTGATTTCAAAAGAACGTGTTTCTAGTGTGGTGAAGGAGGGCATCGAGCCTATGAATGTCCACAACACCAAGGAATGGTAGAAAAAAGGCCAGAAGGTCATGGAAGGGTTGTGCATGTAGATGAGGAGGCTCAATCTGAACATTCAGATGATGCTGAAAGGGGAGAAACCCTAATGATTAGGAGAGCCCTAGTGACTGAAGAAAAGGAACCAGAATAGATGAAGAATCTGTTTCGCACAAGGTGCAAGTGTGAAGGAAAATGTTGTGATGTCATTATTGACGGTGGGAGCACTAATAATTTGGTGTCAGAGGAGATGGTCACAAAGTTGAAGCTGAAAGCATCAAATTGCTCGGATTACTTTGGTTGCGAAAAGACCACAAAAGTTTTTGGTCAATGGCGATTACTAAATGCAAAGTTCAAGATCGGGAGCTACCATGATGAGGGTACTCTGTGTGATATCATCCCCATGGATGCATGTCACATGTTGTTAGAGGGCGTGGCGATTCGATGAAGCGGAAGCTATACATGATAGCCATGTAAACACTTATTCCTTGACAAAGGATGGGGTTCGTCACAAGTTGAAACCTCTGAAGGAGATCGAAGAAAAGGTATGCAGTAGTGCTAGAATTTGTTATGTAGATGGAAGAATTTTTTTAGAAGGTATGAAGCATGAGCGTGTGTGTTATGCATTGATTCCTAGAGTAAGTAAGGAGGATAGTGAGAAGGTTCCAGAAGAAGTTTCTGGGATGTTGGATGAGTTTCAGGATATTGTTTCTGATAATGTACCTAAGGGTTTACCACCAATAAGGAAATCGATTAGTAGAAGTTGATTTGCTTCTGGAGCCGGTTGCCAAATAAAGGCAACTTATAGAATGACTCGGCCCGAGAAATGAGAGTTGAATAGACAAGTTCAAGAGTTGTTGAGAAAGGGGTTTGATATGGGAGGTTTGAGTCCATGTCACGGTACCTCGGTACTAGCACCAAGAAGGATAGGGATTGGAGGATGTATGCAGTTCCCAAGCCATAAAACAAGATAACAATCAAGTCTGATTTCCCCTTAAGGATGGATGACTGATGGGTACATTTGAGTGGAGCTTCGGTGCTTACAAAGATTGATCCCGAAGAGTGGATATCCACGGATCAGTTAGAGAGGAGATGAATGGAAGGCTGCCTTCAAGACCAAAGAGGGCACATGCAGTGGTTAGTCATACCTTTGGGCTAACCAATGCATCGAGAGCATTCATCGGCTCATGAACAAGGTACTAAAAGAATTTCTGGGAAGTTTTGTTATTGTGTATTTAGATGATATTTTGATTTTCAGTAAGACGTTGGATGAGCATCTGATGCATATTAGGAGAGCCTTTGAGAAGTTAAGAGAAGAGAAACTATTGATTAATCTAAAGAAGTGCAGTTTTGTGAAGAGGGAGTTAGTGTACTTGGGGTTTGTTGTCTCAACAGAAGGTCTCAAGATGGACCCGGAGAAGGTGAAGGCTATTCTAGAATGGCTTACCCCAAGAACTACTACTGAGGTGAGATCTTTCCATGGTTTGGCTAGTTTTTATAGAAAGTTCATTAGAAACTTCAGTAGTATTTGTGGACCCACATTTGGGAAACAATGAGAGGGATAAAAAAAGGAATTAGAGTGGAACAACTGGAGGCGAAAAAAATTTGAAGCTGATGAAGCAAAGGTGATAAACTGACTGTTCTAGCCCTCCCGATTTCAACAAAGGTGTTTCAAGTGGATTCGATGCGATGGTTGTGCCATTGGAGCTGATATTGAAACCAAGAAAGGTAAGCCCATTGCCTATTTCAATGAAAAGTTAAATGATGCCAAAGAGAGAGAAAGTATTATGTATATGATCAAAATTTTTATGCAATAGTTCAAGCATTAAAGAAATGGAGACATTATTTTTGCCAAAGGAATTTGTTTCCTATATCACTTGATCATCAAGCCTTCGCGATACCTAAATAGTGAGGAAATTAAATGGAGGCATATAAGAAATGGGTAGAGTTTTTTACTTGAGTTATACCTTTTTTTTAAAACATAGGGTGGGAAGTCAAATAGGGTTGCAGATGCCTTAAGTAGGAGGCATACATTGATGACAAAGATGCAAATTGAAGTGGTTGGGTTCAATGAACTCAAGACACTATATGCAGAAGATCCTAATTTTGCAGAGGCTTGGAAAGCTTGCAAGGAACCTGTTACAGTGGATAGGACAAGGTGGCTGGACTTCATAATCCAGGATGGCATGTTATTTAAGGAAGTCAATTATGTATCCTGAGGAGTTCCATGATGGAGAACCTGATAAAGGAGAAGCATAGTGGAGGAATGGTGGCACATTTTGGTCGAGATAAGACCATTGCCATTATCAGTGAACATTATTATTGGCCTTAGTTGTCATAGGATGTGAAGAAGTTTGTACAAAGCTGCAGGGTATGTCAAATGGCTAAAGGAGTGAGCCAGAATACAGGATTATATCAGCCCTTACTAGTACCAAAGAGGCCATGGGAGGATATAAGTATGGACTTTGTTCTTGGTTTGCCAAGGACACAATGAGGGAATGATTCAGTCTTTGTGGTGGTTGATAGGTTTTCGAAGATGGCACATTTCATTCCATGTCAAAAGACCCATGATGTAGTCCACATTGTTGACTTGTTCTTCAAAAGGTGGTGAGGCTACATGTGCACTTAAATAGTATTGTTTCAATCGTGACACAAATTTGTGGGGTATTTTTGGAGGACCTTGTGGAAGAAGCCAAAGACAGAGTTGAAGTTCAGTTCTGCACACCATCCACAAACAGATGGGCAGACAGAGGTTGTTAACAGGAGTCTGGGTAACCTACTGAGATGTTTGGTAGGAGATAAACCTAAGGGATGGGACTTGATCTTACCCCAGGTAGAATTTTCTTACAACAATTATGTCAACAAAAGCACTGGTAGATTACCATTCCAGATTGTGTATGGAGGTAGCCCCAAAATAGCTCCAGAACTAAGGAAGATGGACCAAGAGAAGAAAATAAGTGTTGAAGCGAAGATTTTGCAGAACACATCAAAGATATACATGAGAAGGTAAGAGAACATATTAACAAGATGAATATGCAGTATAAGGCTAAGGCAGATCAGAAGAGGAGTTATAAGGAGTTTCAGATTGGTGATGAAGTGATGGTCCACTTGAGGAAAGAAAGGTTTCCAGTGGGAACATATAACAAATTGAAGATGAATAAGTTCGGTCCCTGTAAAAATTTGAAGAGGCATGATTCAAGGAATGCATATGAGGTAGAGTTGCTGGATGGATTCAACATTTTCCCTATGTTCAACATTTCAGATTTGACAGAGTATCATGAAGATGGCGTAGAGGAAGTACCAATGGTGGAACAGTGTGGGATTCCAGCACCTACTTCAGAAAAGGAGGAGATTGAGGAAATCTTAGATAGTCGTGTGGGAAGGAGTACTAGAAACAGGCAGTATGAAGAATATCTGGTGAAATGGAGAGGTAGGACTGTGGAAGATTCATCCTGGCTATCTAAGGCAGCGGTTGACCAGTTGGGTTTTCCTCAACCATCTGAGGACGTGTGGTCACTTCTCAAATTACCCTGGGTGTCTAATGCAGGAGCATCCAGTGGTGTAAGGGCAATCTTGCATCACCCAAAAATAGTTAAATTTCAAGTTTCTCATTTTTTAGATGTTTTTACATTTTTGGATACCCTTTTTGTCATAATGAAATTCCCAATTTACGGTTTTTATTTTCTATTCCTAGGTTGAAAGATATTGCAGTTTTAGTTTCCCATATTTACACTTGAAAATCTTCTGAGTTGGATTTGAGGCACTTAGAGCTCCCGGAATGGCCCTAAAACTTGCCAAAATTGGCATAGAAAATTTTGAGCGCATTCTTGACTTCGAGACCTTTCCAATAGTTCAAACAGTTTGCAAATCAAAGCCCCGGATCAAAAGTTATGGCCCTGGGAAGTTGGCATACTTTCTAGAAGATACAATTGCAAATGTTCTTTTGAAATTTGAACTTCAAGTTGTAATTTTCGGTGCCAAACCACCTAAACTCAAATTTTAATGTTGTTTTGGCTCCAAACTAAAGAGGAGCTCTATTTATGGGCGAGTTTCTAATTTTTTTGGGTAACTTTTTGGGGACAAGCTCGCATATTGCGATAGGGTTATTTTGTAGCTTTCTGTAACTTGCATGTGTTGTAGAACTTGGGGATTTGAGATCCTCTGCATGTAAGAAGCTCCATTTTCTGAATAATAAAATTATTCTCTCGTTTGTGGGTTATTTTCTGTGTCTCGGGTTGTGCCCTCATCACTACAACTGTGTGTGGAGTGCACCAATTTAGTAAGCAAGTGATGGGTCTTGAGAACCCATGGATATGCATATTTTTGCATGTGCTAAAATAAAACATTTTCTATAAGAACAAGATGTCTTATTTTCATGTTAGATAAGAAAAAACTCATCTCAAGGGGAATTGAGGGGGTAAAATATTTAAGTGTTTCATATTATAGGCACTAGGAAATTTGTAGAGAAGTTAGAAATCATGGTGTTCTTGGTGTTTATTCTTGAGGTCCATTTTGTGAGAGGAAGAATACTATTAGCATTACAAGTGGTTACTTGGATACCTACATGAGTCAATATTGTGATATTCCAGTGCAGTAAGAGATAAGCCAATAGGGGTGGAAACATGAAGGTTTTAAGCATTCCAAAATTCCTTAGGTATCTAATTATAGCATAAATAACTTCTTGTTCTACATTGAAGTAGTGGATAAAGTGAAAATATTATATCACATATAGAACCAAAAAATGTTGTATGCATACCTCTATACCTCCACCTTACCCATAAATGTAGGAAAGGGTAGTAAGAGCTTATGAAAAAATATTTTTGAACAATTTTTATTTTGAGATGGGAGGAATATTTGAGGGTATCTTGACTCCTAGAGAAACTTCTTCAAAAATTTATTATTGAGTTTCAAGGATTTTTTCTCCTCAAAAATCTTAATTACTATTCCAAGTTCAAACAGAAAAATCAATTGAGAACTAATACCTAATGATAGGAATGGTATAATACAACATAGATATCACCATTCACCTTTTCAATTGTAGTTAATGTAAGGAAACTTGCAGCGATCTAATGACAATTTCCACATAACCCAAAAGAGATAACAATGCAAATAAGTGCTTAGAATCTACATGCAAGAGAATAGACAACATACCCATCAAAGATGACACAAGATATACCCTAGGAAAAACCTAGCCTCCAAAAGCATCCATACTCCATATTAATCAACAATAAGAAAATACAAGAGTTACAATGAACACCTCTAAAGCATCAAGTCCTCTAATGCATTTCCATGTGTCCAATCATGAATCCACACATCCCATGCCATGCTTCACAAATTGACTCCTCAAAAAGACTCAATAATGATAGAAAAACCACTCATCCAACCTAAACCACTACACATGTGTTTTCTTTTATAGACACAAGCTCACACAAAATACAACTAGTGGTAAGGTGAAACCATGTGAATACAAAACCACTAACCCCTTATTTAATACTGGGTACTAAGACATCACATTATTTAATATTTCCCCAATATTAAATTATTATCACATGTCTCCCACACATTAAATAATAATACAATGTTACAATAAAACATCAAGTGGTCCCCAAATAATTACCTAGTGTGATTATCCACACTACCAAGGTGCATCACAACTAAATAATTATTTAATTACAACATTATATAATAAATTAATTTATGCAATGGTGTACACCACCATATCCCAACATTCTCCCACTTGTTGTATACATTGCATAAGGGATCAACACATGAAATACATCATCATAGCCATACATTAAATCACATGAATCTCCTACATGCTCTCGTGCTCCATCAAGATACTTGCAATAACAAAAAAGTGACCACCATCTTAAGCAAGAACTCCTCTCATCCTCCAAAGTGCCACCTACGGAAGAAAAGGAACATGCCAAGGTGAAGATGCACCAATCCATGAGCACAAGCATCAAATCCAAGTGATAACAAAGGCTCCATAACAAGTTGTTGTCAACTGAAAAACCCACATGATTGGAAATAGAATCCACAACACATGCTAATAGATCCAACCATCCATACCTCTAAGGTATCAATACATTAGAAAACTCATGCCAAGAACATATGCAACCTGTAAACTACAACCAAGCTCCCTGTATAAAACCTATCAATGAAGAACATACATATCTAGGAACTCCCACTTCATAGGTAATGTCAAAGCATATCAAGTCTACCAATCAACACTATATCAAGGTGTGATAAGTAAATCAAAGCATGAAGTACCAAGAGCAATAACAAAGATCTACACATGCAAACTAAAGAGCTGCATAATCTCTCACAACATGTTGTCACCATCCTCCCAAAAACATATGAAAATGAACATCCAAGAAGGAACCATGAAAAGAGAAACCTATAAACTATAATTCCCTTACACTAAAACCTCAAAAGTGTATTGTTGTGTCAAGTATGATCTCCTAACAACCCCAAATGAAAAGCCTAAAAAACATCCATAACACTCAATCTCATAGATCAAGTACAACATATGAATCAATGTAACAATGCCAACATGGATGTAAGCCTCTCTAATCAAGAAGATAAAACTCAAAGTAACCATCCCCAATACTATAAATCAACCCATAATCCATATCCTAACAATTCTCATCAAGAATGATATCATAAACTCAAATGCACAAGGAGATAACCATGCCATAACATCCCTCAAAATGAATCCTACATAACTAACTATCCATAGCTCAAGATCCATTTATATGAAATATAAAGCATATAAACTCATGCTAAACAAACCTCAAATGAGTCTCCATAATCAATCACCATGAATCAACTCAATCCCATGAGAAATCAAAGCACGAAACATAACACATCTAAAAGATATAATGGGAAAATACCTCTCAAATAATGAACTATCGAGTAGACCAAGAGTGTGGAATGAGAATGCTCCTCTAGGATAACCAATCCATCATGGCTCACTCTAAGATAAATCTCCTCTATTAGTCCATAATGAACTCACGTCCATATCCAGGTGAAAGCTCCTTGGTATTCCTGTTGAAACCTCCAAAGAGTAATTGTCTCAAGCAAATGTCTCTAATCACAAGAGAACTGCAACCATTGAACCTAAGTCTCCAAGTATCCATGAGTACCTATAACCAATCAATCCATGCCAAAATCCAAATGCAACATAGCACCATCATGAAGTAATCAAGAAAATGTTCAATGTACCCAATACAAAGAGAACTACCACAATCAATGTCAAAGCTCCAATCATGAATTAGGAACATAAGCATGACAACATGATCTAATCATATCCTCCTAGGATATCACATGCACCAAAACCTATATACATCCTGGTCTCAAGAGAAAATGTACCATGCCACAACTCTAATCTAGCATCAAGAGTAAACCATGACATAATAGCAAATACTCTAAACCAAGAAAACATATCCCTAGTCACATGAAGATGACACTACCAATGATGCATCCACGTCACTACCAACAACTCCCACTATACAATGGTATGAGCTACACATGGCATCATGACAACCATCCTCTCCATGAAGATCATCTAGGTCTAGACACACTCAACTGCAATATCAATAACATACAAGTGAAACCAAGATCTCCAAGCCAGGAAGATACATACAACTGCCAAACCATCACCGTCAAAATCTCCCACTAAAAGTGTATAACCAATAAATGTAACTAGCTATCATGACATCATGATATCCATCTCCTTAGTAAAGATCAACCAAAGATCCCTCAAACCAAAAGAATGCAAATAGAGACAAATCACTACCTAAAAGTCCTAAACAACATGTCATGCCCATAATTTTACACTAGAAAAACCTAACATTTTTTTTTAAAAGAAAACACATTAACTTCATATAAAACTTAATGCAAGTGTTAAGTGCCATTACAAAGTTCCATTGTATAAAGAACATGGTTGGAGCTATATTCAAGATGTTGCCATAGTTATTCCTTCATAATGCAATTATTATTCTTTAATGTCATGCCCACATTTTAATGTGGATCTAACACAACCATCACAACTTTTTTTTAAAAAAAACAACATAGATTCACAACCCAACATATACACATAGTGCCACCTTTATAGAATAGGACTTCTAGGTCTAACATTAACATTATAAATACATTAACCATACACAAATATGGCAGTGATCTATACACATTAGGTGGCGTTGCTTGAGAAAACTCACCATCAACACATCACTCGAGAGTGGAGATGTGGGAATAAACATGATCAAGTGCATGAGGTCCATCATGTGTACCCTTAAATGAGGAACAAGGCGACTCTAGGTGCTAGGTTATAGTTATACTAGTTTTGTACCATGGTTGGATATTATTAAAAGTCTATCTTGACAATAGCAATAATCTTCACACTAAACAGGGAGTATATTAATCTATCACAAGGTTGAATCTCATTTCAATAGTTACATGTTTCATATATTAGATAAATACTATCATGCTTATACAAATTGTTCACAATAATTACTTAAGATCATTGTTCTTAATCGATACCCCATAGGGCCTATATGTTTATTATGATATCTAATGTTTAGACCATGAATAATTAAAATGTCCTCACCTTCTTTGTGAATATTAAATATCTAAAACTTGATCACCTATAATCATAAGGGTAACTCATATTCCTATATATATATATATATATATATATTGTTAAGGATAATAATTTCTTATTCTAAATTGCATATTAAAATGGTATGTTATTCAATGCTTAAATTTAAAATTTGTCTTCTCTTCATTTACCTCTGACTATTATAATAACAAAATACATCAATATTTATTTACGCGATTGATATACCTAAATAAATGATTATGAAGGTTTCTTTTTTCCTAATAAACCATAACTCTAAACTCATGACCTTTTACCCTATAATATATAAATCTATTCTCTCACATATATTTTTAAAATAAACTGACACTTAAAATAGCCATTAATTGGTTAAATAAAATCATCTTTATTTTTAAATATCCTACCTCCGAAGTTAATATATATATATATATATATATATATGATTTATTATATATATGATTTATTAGATATATAAAAACTAAGTTTGAATTATCTTACTTTATAAGTATCATCCTAATAAAAAAAAACTAAACTTAAACCTTAGATTTCTAAGAGAATTCCACGATTTCTTTCTTTCCTAATTCCTAGGATACTTAAAGGGAATGTTTTAATGTGTAAAAACTATTTAGGGATAAGACTTATTAAGGACTCCTTTTCAGATTTTAAACACATAAAAAGAAGAAGCACGTATAAAATTTAATAAGACTTGGTTTGCAATAAGCTAGCTGTCCTTATGATATTCCTCCCCATATTATTTATTCATCTAAAGCTAATCCAATATTTTGAAACCTAAATGGAAGACGGTCTACTATTCCTTTATCATTATGAAGCCACATAAGGGAAGGAACTAGAAGGTAATTAATTTAGAGGTGGAAAGTGATCGCCACTATAATATGGGTGTTTTGCATAATGAGAGGAAGTGCCCCCAAATTTTTAAAAAATAATGGGGACGATATCGGGCAAAGAAAAAGGCGCTCAAGAATCTCTCATCCTCACGCCTCATCTCAAAAAGTTAAAACACATACTTCTATCTTATTCCTTAAATAAAAATCAGAGCGTTGGATTTACTCGGCCAAGCCCTAATTGGGGGCCTCCAAACTGACCTAACCTCCTCTTTGTTTTCTTATATTTCTTTTTATTTGAGCCTCACCCTCCTGTTGAGGTACAAAAGTCTGTGGCGGCCCAAATGGATGAGGTCTGAGGAAAGTAGGGAAGGGAAGATTTCTGCACAGCTACATCAACAAAGAATGAGTGAGATGTTAAGCCCCTATTTTTATTTGTGTTTCCTTGTATTTTCTTCTGTGCGTTCAATGCCCAGAACAAGAACCTCTGCCTTTTTGGTGTTCGTTCTCCCCTTTTAAAAGTTTCATGCTATTTGTTCAAATACTATTACTGTATTTATGAAATTTACTATGCATTTTGTTATCCTGTGTTACACAGAAGATTTAAATCAGGGTCATTGACTATTGAGGACAGAGAGGTCGACAACTCTGTGAGGGAGTAGCTGCGTCATTTGAAATTTTTTTTTTTCTCTTGTGATCTCAAAACCCCTAAAGCCCACAACTTCACTCATATAGTTGATTTATGGGAGATTTGGAAATGAGAATTTTTTTTTTTTTTACTTTACCGAATATATAAATTGCTTTCAGACAAATTAAACTAAGCTAACAATCTGAAGGCTATTTTTATTTTTTTATTTTTGTTACACTCTCTTATTTAATCAACACAGATGACTAAAATGTCTTTTCTTTTACTGTGTGTGCTCCCAAATGAAATCTATATATATATATATATATATATCTTTTTGTTTATATTGCCTAATGTCCAAGGGAATTTATATATGTATATTTTTATTCATTTATTTTTTATTTAATGGTTTATAATATATTTTGATGATTATTATTAATGGGTTCGTCCATTTGTTGGATTGCTACCCATTCCTGCTTAAATCTGCCATTTAAATTTTTTTCAAGTCTCCTTCTTCCTTATACAGCAAGCTCCATTATTTACTATTAAGAACTTTATAAATCCTTCCTACCTTTGTTTTCTTCTACAAGATACGTTTTAATACCAATGAATGAGATTTTTCATTTGGAAGGTAAGCTAGGCAATTTATATATATAAAAAGCAGTACTTTCTACAACTATTTCCTCTAAAATTTCGGTCAAGTTTTTTTAAAGAATACTAGTTATTTCATAAGAACCTAGTAAAACACATGACCCAGTTTTAGAACTATTTCTTTGTATCTGTAACTTTATTATTACATCATTTCTCTTCTCTATGAGTTAGGTTAATCATTTCTTTTGCAATAATCAAGCCTTGGAGTTTATTGTTCAAGACAACCCTTTATTGTGAGTAATATTTGTAAGATAAAGCAATCTTAACCATTTCTACAAAATTCACCTCTATTCTACTCTATCTTTTTTTCTTTTTCTTTTACAAGAACATATTGTCTTTTTCATACCATTTTCTAAACATGGCTTCAAGAATTCCTCCAAAGACAAATATAAGTATTAATTAGTTAAAAAGTGAAGGACAAAAACTTCCTCCATTGTAACAAGATGTACTAAAATTTTGAATATTACAATTAGTGTTTAGAAGTATAATGTATACCATGCCAATATGTACATATTTTCTTTTTCTCATTCTTCCTTTGAAGAGATATGATACTCATCTCTTCAACTTGTAATTTATTAAAAATAACATTAATAAATAAATAAATAAATGATTCACATGCCAATAAACAAGGACTTGTTTTCCTCACCCTCTCATTTTGCAACAAAATATTAGCCTCCACTGTTTCATATAATATTTAAGAATACAATAAATAATACACGCAAATATACAAGGCTTACTCTCATTTCTGCATTGAACAATATGAAATTCATCTCCTTGCAACTTGTAACTCTACCACTATGTTTGAGAAAACAAATGTCTTACACACCCATGAACAAAGTCTTGCTCTCCACCCTACCATAATGGCGTCATGGAGCCTCGTGGGCTCTAGCCATACCCCCGAGCAAAGTTTTTTTTTAACTCCAAGATGATGAATGGAGTTTTTAAAAAAAAAAATTTACAAGTGATAAAATACAACATAGCACCAAATCTCATGCTTCTAGTTTTTTTCTCAACCATGATCCATACATCATACCACTTTCTTACGGAAAAGAAAAATACACAAAAGAGGAAATGGAAGTAAGAGAGAACTTATCTATTTTCTCCAAGGGAACTAAACTCTTTTATCCTTCTTCCTCTCCAAACCAAGCCATTTTCATCATTATCTTGCCAAGATATGGACTCCTCTCTTTTCTCATTCTTTCTACCATCATCATTCAAGTTCTCCAAGAGGAGAAGTGGGCAATGCCCAAATCTTCCATCTTCTTGAGATATATAGGAATCCTCCAAACCTACACTCTTTCCCACAAGTGCTCACACATGTGTGAGTCTTGTGCCAATTCCAAAAACTTTTGGGGAGTGGGGAGTTGAGAGTGACAAGTCACTTTTTCCAAACCCTAACACTTTTTGAATTCGTCACATTCATGAATATGGACTTTTGAGGGGTCTTTTCACACTCCAAGGACAAGTTCACATGTCAAAAAGGTTCCAAACCCATAGGTATAAGTCTTAGGGGTCTATTCTTGTTCAAAAACCAAGGAAATTGACTCAATAATCCCTTTTTAAAACTCACAAAAGAATCCATACGAGTTTTGATCTTGACCAAGGGTTCCAACCTCACATCACATGACCTACAATTGGATTCTACTCAAACATAATCACCCAATCAAAAATATAACCTCAAACCCTTCTAAGTCAAATAGGGCTACACTTAGAACTTCCCAAAGATATATTTGGTTTGATTCCAATATTTATCCATCCTCCTATTTGCATATTTGATTCCTTAGCCCTCCAATACATTTACTCTACTTGCTTTTAGGTCTCGGATGGAGTTAAATTTATATCCTCAACAAGAAGTATTTTTATTTGCACTTGATGGTTATCCCTTCTCATGCTAGCACCGTTATCTTCTCGACCTTTAATGTTAATCCCACATCGACTCATTTAATTTCCTGCACAACATAATTAAGCACAGTTAGACATATTAATAAACAACATTAATTGTAAATCGAATCTTTGTAACTTTATTCATGAATCATTTACATAGCTAATTACTCCTCCAATGTAATACGACACAACAATTATCTTATTTCAAATTCATCTTATAAGTTCGAGTCTCATACAATAATTCGCATGCACATACATCTTCATTAAGTAAAATAACATAACGTAAAACTATAAGGTTACTGTTAGAAAATCATCTTCATATCGCTTGCAATATATCTAACCATCTATTAGGAGGAATATATAGCACTTTAAGATTGTATTAGTCACATGCAAAGAGAGGCCTTACACAACACCTGTACAGGGACTGATTTTCCCTAGGGCGAATGGGTCCTAGCACAGGGGTTACAAAAATTTGAATTTGAGTTTGAAGTTCAAATATAGGGTTTCCTGTTTTAGGTTATAAACTGTACTTTTATTGATTGTTTTTTCCAAAAAATGATGAATAATATGAAACTTTTTGAAATGCAATTTTAGCTCAATTTTTGAATATAATGATTGAACATACACTAATATGCAAATACTATGCAAAATTAATGCAATTTTTTGAATTTTTTAGATTTAAAGCATGCAAAATGTAAACCTAAAGCCTTAAATTAAATGAAAACTAATGAAAGTTAACAACCCTAAATGAGATGCAAATAAATTTAATGCAATGAAAAGTAATGCAAATCCTAGATCTAGGTTTTGAATGGACTCCAAATTCAGAAATTTTATAGTGCAAGATTGTCAGGTTCACCAAAATGAAATGAATGGAAATGGGTGGTAGGTTAAATGAAATAGGGGTTCAATAATTTTACTATAAATATAAAGGGAAAAATGGGCTATAATACACATATTTCCCTCTATTTCATTAGGAAAAAGAGACCCCTTAAGCCAAGGTTGAATTTCAGCCCTTAGGTGAGTCAACCTTGAAGGAGATCTTGTTGTTTTCCTTATGATCTAGGACGAGGCACATCTACTGAAACATCACTTTTGGGAGAAAGACTAAAAATAGTAAATAAACCCCAAAATACAAAGTAACACTTGGAATCATGAGATTAAACCTTAATCTAACGAAACCTATAGCTTTCAGAAATATCTAAAAAGGTTTAGTATTTTTGCACCTATCATAAAAATGTTGTTGCTGAGTGTCCTTTGGGACTCATTCACCCAAGGGTGAATGGGTCTTTTTAGGGATTTCTGAAATCACTTTTTGGATCCTTTGCTCCTGTGTCTGCACTCCTAAATTCTTCGGATTTCACAATCATAAGTTTGGAAATAAATTCTGAAAGTGAGTTTCTATGGCTTGACGACAACTTTGAAAACTTTTGTAACTTTTCCAATTTTTCCCTTTAAAAGATCTTCAATGCTTCTTCAACAAAACACACAAGAGGGAAAAATTGTTTGTTTTTGGTGAATTGGGTTTTTCCTTGGTCAAACCTTGTTTTGGTAATTAAACCTTGAATTGAAACAATGAAACATGAAAGGAATGATGAATGAACAAGTGCTATGTTAGAACTCACCAAACCCTTGATTTGAAACCCTTGAAGGACTGCAACTTAGTAGATCTCTCCAAGGTATTGATCTTGCATGAAATGAGTTGATTGATGATGTGATCTTGATGCTTGAAATTTGACTTGAATGCTTGAAACCTACATCACAATGTTAGCTCCAAAAACATGCATGATGCTTGAGATCTTGAATGTTGCAGCAAATTCTTGAGAAATCTACTCATGAACACCTTTGACAATAATCTTAGCTCTAGGAATGTTTGCATACAAAATCTAGGATTTGAATTGACAAAAAATCCTTGCTTTTATAGGTAATTTTCTAATTTCCCAAAAATTAAACATTACAAGTTGACACTTAAATCTTGAATTTAGGACCTTAAGATGCTACCAAAAACATGTTTAATATTTGAAATTGTGATATTAAGGGGGACCCATTCGCCCAAGGGTGAATGGGTCTCGACCTAAATAATCAGGACCTATTCATTTTGGGCTGATAAAAATAATAAATGTATTAATTAAATCATATTTCCCTTTCAAAAATTGTAATTAATTAGGCTTTTAGATGCATAATTTAGGCAATTAGAGGCTTAATGAAGTCCAATTTACTAAGGAACCCAAACATAATGTGAAAATGTAAAGGATTACATTTTCTGACACTACATCCTTTAACTTTTCTATTGAGGTGGAGAGGTTCCTTTATGTGGATGGTGTTGGTCACCATTATTGTGATGTTGTTGAAACCCCCCAATGGGGTTTGAAAGTGTTCCTTGCTCTCAAGAGTGTTGCTTTCACAACAACCTTGTCTTTATTGTTGTGGGTTTTGGAGAACTCATGGTTAATGACTATGGGGAAGGAATTTTCTTCTATTATGGATGGCTTGTTTGGTCTATCTCAGAAGTGATGGTTTTTGGGTTTGTAGTTTCCTTGGTGCTCTCAGTTAGTGAAGCCATCATTTTTATTGACCTTCAGGGGCTACTGTTTTGGAGCTTATTAGTGTGCAACATGATGGGTGCCTAATTTTACCTATTTTTGTAGGTATGGATGGGGATCTTTATTCTATATTTTATTTTTTAAAAGGGCTTATGTTGCTCTTTTTCTAGGTTTTTTTTTGCTCTTCCTATAGAGGTGGTGTATTTTCATACTGAGGTGGAGAATATTTGAGCGGAAAAGTTGGACTTACTGCTAGGAGCTTTTGCTACCCTTATTTTAGTTTAGTTCTTGTTTCTCCTATTGTGGTGGAGGTTAAGAATGGGAGGTCTAAGGTGCTACTAGGGAGATTTTGTTGCCCTTACTTCAATTCTATTCCCTTTCATCCTATTGAGGTGGAGGTTGATAATGGTGATAGGATTAGTGATCCGCATCAAAATAAAATGAATGACTTCTATGATTTAGTTGCTGGTTAGCCATGATTATATTTGGCAACATTCTTTGTAATGATAGGGTTTTGGGTTCCTTTAAAACCTATTTGTAAAGGGTTTTAGGGCCCCTCCAAAACTTTTTCAAAGTAGTTTGTTTTGTCTTGCTTATCTTCTTTATGAATGTTGTTGTTAGGCTTTTTGTTGTATTTGTTATATCTTTTGACAACATTCCTTGTTATGAAAGGGTTTTGGGTCCCTTCAAATCTTGATTTACCCTTAATCCAAAAAAAATAGAGTGTGATTACAAAGAAACCACTTATTTAGTAGATAAACAAAGGGCACTTCCACTTATGTAGTGGGCAAGCAACTTACAATTAAACTAATTATTTAGTGGGGTAAGAAAATCCAATATTCTCCACTTTTTCAATGGGGTGAGTACATAATCAATGAGCATAAATCAAACCCATTGGGGGTACTACAATCTAATGTTTACAATTATATATCAAGAGTAATATAACTCATATGACTATTGCAACACTTAAAAATAAGATGAATAACATGGATAATCAATCTAATTAAGAACCCAACAAGTATAATACCTTAGATGGATGATAATAAGGAAATTTGTAGGTTTAATATCAATTATAATATGTTGTAAAAAGGTTTGGATAGAAAGGTAATCACCCAAAAAACCACTTCAAAGCACACCCAAACTTCACCAATTTGCACTAGAAGGATAATATATCAATCTGGTAATTGTAATTAGATATATGTAGGTCTATTATAACAATGGTGTAGTAAGTACGATCCTTCAACTATCATCAAAACTATTCAAAATCACCAAAATCTAATACAAAAAGATAAGGAAATGGTTTTAATGATTTAGTGCCTATAAAAGGGAAGAAAAAAAACCCAAAACCTAAGTGCTTCACTCAAAAAATCCTCATGCCTCCCTTTCTATCATGTTACACCTTCTTCCAGATGGTACAACCGACCACTTCATTATTTGTAACCCCCTTCAAGATGTACAAAATGTAATGGAATATTATTGGAATCAGCACAACATAATGAGAGGAACAAATAACTCCAAAACTAAACGTAATGGAGTAATTAGGACATCAATTGATAATTAATTAATTATTAGGTTCCTTATTACTATATTCACTTAAGCTAAATTTAGGAGTGTTTGTTTATTATTAGATTGGGCTAAATATAGGTCAAGTTGTCTCATTCCATGAGATTAAGACACTTTTCACAATCTAATCAAATCCTCATCTAGAGTTTAATTTTTCCTTTTATAAGGATTGATCTTTCATTGTAATCATTATTTACATTTATTATTCAATACATAAGGCATATCAAATGCTTGTGTGGATCAATTCTTTCTCTCTTGGTGACATAGCAAATCAATTGCTTTGATCTCTCATTTGTGATAGACCTTTTGGTTGTAGGTGATTTCTGGGAGTTATGGGGTTCACTATCAACTCCAACATGGTATTAGAGCACCAAATATGTGACTTCATATCTAAATTTTGAGAGATCCAGCCTTGAGGGAATATCAACTCATCTTGGAGTGAAACGAGCATCACTGTTGAGTCTAAAATAGAAAAAAACCTAAGGATTTCCTTTTGTTTCACCAAAGTCAAAAAATTTGAACAAAAGACAAAAAAATAGTATCTAGGAAATTTCCCAATCATTCGTATGGTTGTCTCTATTCACAGGTTTGCTAGTTTGCTAGTTTTTTTAAAAATAAAAAACATCATTCTTTTTTTTTCAATTTTTTACAAGTTAAAAAATTGCAGAAAACTCAATTTCACAAAAAAAAGGTTTTTTTTAAAAAGGAAAGAATTGCCTGCACATGGCTGTACTAGGTTGTACTAGTAGGGCAGGCCTTGGCAATAGTCTTGAAATCACTATCAGTGGCTTGTTTAGTTGTTTCGTGATGGTCGTTAGATCCAGTAGCACATTCATCAGCCAAAACTTTCCCTTCTGAAAGAAATTACCAGTGTCACCCTTTGAAAACCCAACAAAATATTCAAGATTTTGTGGGTATATTAGCCCACTGAAATAATGAAGATTTTGGCCATGACAAAATATTTCAATGAAAAGAAGAATATATCAATTTTTTTTTATGACGAGGGAATATTTTGTTGGCCAAAGCATATTCGCTGACATAAACATGACATCATGCTGATGTTAGTCATACAACTGTCCCTCCAAGCCCCCTCTAAGCCCTAGTTTGCATGCAAAGGAGCAATTTTTTCTTTTTTGTCATAATTTGGGTATATGGTGTCCACATTGGACAAATTAGATACGTCAAAAGTATGGTTCCAAAAACTTTCTAGTGGTGTGGGTCTTCTCATCAAACTTTGTTCCTTGTTTATTTTATTCTCAGTCAAAGTCAGATGTTTATTTTTTGCTTCCAAGGTCATAACTTTTTTCCTGTATCTCCAATTTTCATAATTCTAGTGGCATTGGAAAGGTATTTCAGAGCTCTTTAGATCCATTCATGTATTTTTTCTAGAATCTACCCCAAGTAAGTTTTATTAAGTTTTTGTGATTTCACATTTCTATCAATTACTTGGAAGTCTTGGCACTTGGAAATGATCTATTTGTGTGAGATAAATTCATTTTATCTACTTCAAAATGCATTCAGGCTATTAGTCTTTGATTTTTTATTTAAGTATCATGGGTTTTTATGTTCATCCTTTTGTGGTCATCTTGGCAAAGGGTAACTATGAGTCTTGGTGACACAACATCTTGACACATCTTAGGTGGCTTGATCTTTTTCCTTATCTTTATGGACTCACTATGCTAGACACATTAGGGAGTTTATGAACATGAAGTATTATCAATGATGTGATCATGTTGTAGGAGTTATTTATTCTAGTTTTGATCTTGACACTATGTGTGTTGTATCAAACATTGATTGTCCCCACACACTTTGGACTCGACTTTGGGAGATCCATGGAGAGCCTCATATCTCTCCATTCCCATAGGATCCTACTGCAAATTGTCTCATTCCTCTTGCAAATGTAAATTTCACACCCTTTGATGATGATAGTTTAGAGGAGCTTGAGTATACCAAAACTCTTGCATGTTCCAATAGTTCAGTAACTTGTCTTCATGTTCCCACTCTTTAGATTAAGACTACATCACCATCTTCTATTGCTATTAATTATCTTGGCATTGCTACATCCTTGGCTCCTATTGGTTCAGTGCAACAAGACATACATCATCTTCTAGACACAACTACTTTATATTCGTATCTTGCAGACATATCATCCTTGTTTATAGAGTCTCAAATTGTAGATTTGGAGGATTCCTTTAACAAAATTCATCTCCTCTTTGTTGACATCCACATCATTGTTGTTGACTCATAATCTTCATCACCTTTGTATCTTGTTCTACATCATTCTTCACTATTTTCTAGATTGATATCATCTCATTCAGACATGTGGACACTTAAGCACTTTTCAAAGGCACACACCATTTGGATTTGGATTCTTGATTCTTCCATATTTTTGGATTGGTTTCTCTAGTCACCAGTGGATATTTTTCTTCTTAAGAGGAGAAATGTTGTTTGCAGGCATTGGATCATGTTCTATCTTTAGGCATTCATCATTGGCATAAGAGCTCTTTCTTTATGGGGGAATTTATATCCTCTTTTTATCTCTCTTATTGGGGGGACATCTATTGTACTTGTGTGATAGAAGCAATCCTTGAAGGCTCACATCAAGTCCTCCTTCTATCCTTCTTTCACTAGTTCAGTCATTTCATTTTCTCTTTTGGAGAGGAATTTTTCCCATGTGGTTTTATCCTTTTCTCTGGTTATGAGAGATTTGTTTGTACATGGGTACCTCATCAAGCCTTGTAGGCGGGACCCATCCATGAATCCATCATTTCATTCTTCATCAAGGTTTTTAGTTTCTCCGTAAGTTGATCTTAAGGGGATTATTGGAGTAATTAGGACATCACTTGATACTTAATTAATCATTAATTAATTATTAGGTCCCTTATTACTTTATTCACTTAAGATAAAATTAGGAGTGTTTTTTTATTATTAGATTAGGCTAAATATAGGTCAAGTTGTCTCATTGCATGAAATTTAGACACTTATCACAATCTAATCAAATCCTTAGCTAGGGTTTTCTTTTTCCTTTTATAAGGATTGGTCTTTCATTGTAATCATTATTCAATACATAAGGCATATTAGATGCTTGTGTGGATAAATTATTTCTCTCTTGGTTGCATAGCAAATCAATTGCTTTGATATCTTATTTGTGATAGGCATTTTGGCTGCACATGATTTCTAGGAGTTGTGGGATTCACTATCAACTCCAACAAGACCATCACAAGCAACTAGAAAATGGGGTGTACGACCTACACTTGGAATGATACATATAGTTGTAAAACCTTCTTTAGATTTCCCTTCTTACACACCAAAATCTCCTAGAAAAACTCAAAAATAAAAATCTTTTGTAACCTTAAAACACATCAAAATCATCCATTTTTGCAATCCAAAACTTAATATTCAATTTGTAGATCTTTGGTGATTCTTGGATGAAATCACACTAACTAGCTAGGGGGTTTTTCATCCTCAAAACTAGAATTATTAAGAGGGTTTTCATCCTCAAAATATTTTGGAAGAACTTAGGTTCTCTCCAACAATAAAAATTGCAAATGAGGTCTCATCCTTCTTTTATAATTGTTTCAAAAGGATATAACCATAATTTAAAAATATAATTCCATTATTCTCCAAAATGACCTTTTTGAAAGATAAATAATATTTCAATGTGCAAAAAGGCTCCCAAGACTACGCATCCAATTTTGAGGCACACTTATAACACCTTTTAATTGAATTGTTATACTAAGTTGTCTTTTTTATATTTCAATGTTAAACAACTTAAGTTAATAATTAATTTAATTTACCCAAGTTGTGGAAAGTATCAAAATGATATGGAAATATAATTTTTTATCATACCAACATAATATTGAAGACTTAGGATGATGACCAAAGGCAACATGATGACTTTCTAAAAATAGCAAACTTCTCCAAGAATTTTGGATAGCTCCTAGAAGGTCAAAAATCAACTACAAAAGCATCAAGAGGCTCCACACCACCAAATAAACTCATTGTCATGAATCAAAAATCTAATAAATTGAACCTGTGCCCTCCAAAAACTTTGAATTTCTCCTTACTCACCAATTAGCCTATGGAAAAACTTGAAAATGGGCCAATTTTTCATAATCAATTTTTTCTTAAGAAGGGGAGATTATAGTCCTCCCTCCCCAAAATTTTTTGTCCCCAAGAAATTGCAAGTTTGGATGCTCCAAAATCTACTCTCTCCCAAGTAGAATCCTCCATAGCTAAATTCTTCCACTTAACCAAATATTATTTGATGCTCCTCTTTCTCAAAGTGCACCCCTTGTAATCAATAACTACTTTAGGAACCAAGATAGTTTTCCCTTCTTCATTCAAAGAGGGGCAATTCTGAAGCAACATTGTGTCAAGTTCCTTCTTGAGGTGTGATAAATGGAAGACATTATGAACCTTGCTACTTTCTAGTAACTCCAAATCATATGCTACTTCTCCAATCCTCCTAGAGATATTGAATGGGCTATAGAATTGTGGCTTGATCTTTTTTGATCCACTCTTATTGAAAGTAGATTTCCTATAAGGATGCAACCTCAAATACACCATATCTCCAACTTCCAATGAATGCTCTATATGATGTTGATCTTCATACAAATTTTGTTAATTTTTTGTATGTTGGAGGTTGTCTTCAAAGAATTTATGATGTCTTGACTTTGCTGTAATAAATCCTTGGCTTGGGGAACTCTATGATCATCAAATAATAGGTCACTAAAGTTAGTACCTTCATATCCATAAAGTGCCATAAATGGAGATATCTTAATTGACATATGATAAGATTTATAAAAATACTCACCCAAATGAAGCCATATTAGCCAAGATTTTCTTACCTTGAAACATAGTTTCTTAAGTAACCTTCCGCCCACTTGTTCACAATCTTCATTTTCCCATCAATTTATGGGTGATAACTGGTACAATAAGTGAGTTTAGTCCCAATCAATTTGAAAATTTCTTTCCAAAATAGACTTATGAATTTGATTCCCCTATCACTAACAATGTTCTTTGGCATGCCATGCAATCTAAACACTTCTATAAAGACTTTTGGTAACCTAGTGGATTGTATTTTTGTGATTTCACATTTCTATCAATTACTTCTAAACAATAACACAAATACAATCCTTCCCTTGTACTTTTGGTAACCTAGTGATGAATTCTATTGAGATACTTTCCCACTTTTGGTTGGGAATTGGAAAGGGTTGTAAAAAAACCAAGGTAAATGTGCTCATTCTTTTTTTGTTAACACACTTTGCATTCTTTTATATACTTAAAGACATTAGGGCATGTGCAGGATCATGATGGGCCAAAAAGTGGCAATAAGAAAAAAGATGCATCTTTACTTCACCAAAATCATGAAATATAAAGTTGAATTTTTGTATGGGTCAGATAAAATTTGATTTTTGTTCGGTAAAACCAAAATGGATATTTGTTAGTAACATATATCCATTAATAATGGATATCTATTTCCCACAATCATTTTCATCAATTTTATGTTTTCAAAATGAATATCTATTTTGCAAGAAAAACGGATATCCATTTTGAAAAGAAAAATGAATATCTGATTTGAAAAGAAAAACAAATATTTATTTTGAAAATCAAAATGGATATCCATTTCCTACAAGTATTTTCATTAATTTTATATTTTCTCGTTTTGAAAAGACCTAAAAAGCACACTTCAATAAAATGGGCATAACTTTTGCATTACAAATAAATTTTTTGTTTTTTTATAGGCGTTGGAAAGGTGATTCAAAGATCTACACAAATATAAGATAATTTTGATAGATTGTGAACCAAAACTTAATTATATTAATTTTAAGTTTCTCCTTAATTTTTTAAATATTAAATGCTCATAATTCTTGCATACAAAGTATTTCTTTTGTGATTTTTTTGCAATAATCATCCCAAAAGACTTGAAACATTAAAGTAGTAAATAATGAAACATTTATATTTTTATAATAAGGAGAGTAAATTTTTTGCATACATCATAAAAGGCCTTCGTGTTGTCTTTGATCCTATGCACACCTTTTCCCAAGTTGAACTAGGAGAATATGTCTCTCTCTCTCCCTCTCTCCCTCTATCTATTTATCTATCGCTCCCTCTCTCTCTCTCTCTCCTCTCTCCCTCTCTACCTATCTCTCCCATTTCCCCTTACTATAACTCTATCTTTATTTCTCCTCTCTCCCTCTCTACCTAGATCTCTCCCTTTCTCTTCCCCTCTATCTTTCCCAGGTTATATATCTCTTTACATATCTCTCCCTCTTTCTATCTCTATATTTCTATTTCTCCCTCTATCTATATCACTCCCTCTTTCTATATCTCTCTACTCTCTCTCTATTTCTCTCCCTCGCTCTCCCTCCCTCTTTTTCCCTCTATCTATTTATATAATCTCCCTCTCTATCAAGTTATTTCCACATCTCTCTCACACTCATACACACACACACACTCCCTACTTCTCCCTACCTATATCTATCTCTCTATCTATCTCCCCCTCTCCATCTCTCTCTCTCTCTATTACTTGTATCTATTACCTCCTTTCTCTCTGAATCTTGCTCCCTCTATCTATATCTCCCTATCTCTCTCTTTATCTCTCTTTATATCTCATTATCTCTACCTCTCTCTTATTCATTCTCTCTCTCTCTCTCTCTCTCTCTCTCTCTCTCTCCCTTTTTATCCATATCTTTCTCTACCTCTATCTCCATATCTCTCTATATCTCTCTATATCCCTTTTTATCTCTCTATCCCCCTTTATCATTATATCTCCCTCTTTACCTCTCCCTTTATATATTTATCTATCTCTCCCCCTCTTCTTCTCTCTCCACCTCTCTACCTATCTCTCTCCTTTTCTCTACCTCTATCTCTTTGTCTACCCCATCTCTATCAATCCACCACTATCCTCCCTACTCTATCTCCCCCTCTCTATCTCTCTATCTCTCTCTTTCTCTCTACATATTTATCTCTCCCTCTCTATCTCTATTTATCTCTCTATCACTTTATCTCACCATCTATATATCTCTCTCTCTCTCTCTCTCCATATTCCTCTATATCTCTCTATCTCTCCCTCTCTATTCCTAACTCCATATATCTCTATATATGTATCTCTCCATTTACCTCTCCCTATATCTTCCTCTCTACCTTTATATAGAGAGAGGGTGAGTGGAGATAGAGAGAAGTAGAGAGGGAGGGTTATAGAGGTAGAGAGGAGAGAGATATATATATCTATAGGGAGAGGGAAGGGGAAGAGGGAGGGATGGAGTGAGAGGTAGGTATAGAGAGATAGAGAGGGGAGATAGAGAGAAGTAGACAGGGAGGGAGGAAGGGAGAGGTAGAGATAGAGAGGTAGGGTGAGAGGGATTTAGGTAGAGGTAGGTAGAAAGAGAGGAATATGGAGATGGGAGATAAAGAGAAGTAGAGATAGATAGAGTGAGATACGGTGGGAGGGATAGAGGGAGATGTAGGTAGAGGGAGGCAAGGTGAGGGGATATAGAGAGAAGTATATAGGGAAGGGGAGAGAGAGGTAAGATGGGAGGGGTAGAGTGAGAGGTAGGTAGAGAGAGAGGGTGAGGGGAGATAGAGAGAAGTAGAGAGGGAACTGGAGATAGAGAGGTACATAGAAAGGGAGAGAGACAAGGAGAGCGAGGTAAGGAGAGAGAGATAGGGAGAGGTAGGTAATGAGAGATAGGGTGGGAGGGATAGCGGGATAAGTAGGTAGAGAGAAAGAGGGTGAGTGGAGATAGAGAATAGAGAGGGAAGGTGAGTGAGAGGTAGAGAGGAGAGAGTGTGAAGAGAGATATATAAATATATCTAAAGGGAGAGAGGGGAATGATGGAGGGATGGAGTGAGATGTAGGTAGAGAGAAACAAAGAGGGGAGATAGAGAGAAGTAGAGAGGAAGGGAGGAAGAGAGGTAGAGATAGAGGGGGTAGGGTAGGAGGGATATAGGGAGAGGTAGGTAGACAAAGAGGAAGATGGAGATGGGACATATAGAGAAGTAGAGACAAAGAGATAGTTAAGGTGGTGACCTTTCATCTCTCTACCTGTCTCTCCCTCTATCCTTCCCACCTCACCTCTCTCTCTACTATTTATCTCCCATCTACATCTTCCTCTCTGCCTACCTAGCTCTCCCTATATTCCTCCCACCCTACCTCTCTATCTCTACCTATCTCTTCCTCCCTCCCTCTCTACTTATATCTATCCCCCCTCTCTATTTCTCTATACCTACCTCTCAATCCATCCCTCCCTCATTCCCCCTGTCTCCCTTTAGATATCCATCTATATCTCTCTTCACCCTCTCTCTCTCCTCTCTACCTCTCTCTCACTTTCCCTCTCTACTTCTCTCTATCTCCACTCACCCTATATATCTCTATATACTTCTCCCTCTATCTCTCCCACCCTAACTATCTCTCATTACCTACCTCTCCTTCCCTCTCTCCCTCATTCCATCTCTCTCTCTCTCTCTCCCTCTCCCTCTCCCTCTCCCTCTCTTTATACCACTTTCTCCCTATTCCCTCTCTACTTTTCTCCATCTCCCCTCACCCTCTCTCTCTCTACTTATCTCTCACTTTATCCCTCCCACCTTACCTCTCTCCCCTTCCCTCTATACTTCTCTCTATATCCCCTCACCCTCCCTCTCTCTACCTACGTCTCCCTCTATTCCTCCCACCTTACATATCTCTCTCTCTACTTCTCTTTATCTCATCTCCATCTTTCTCTCTATCTACCTACCTCTCCCTATATCTGTCCCACCCTACCTCTCTATCTCTACCTCTCCCTTACTCCCTCCATCTCTACTTCTCTCTATCTCCCCTCTTTATCTATCTCTCTCTCTACCTACCGCTCACTCCATCCCTCCCTCATTCTCCCTCTCTCACCCTTTATACATCCCTCTATATCTCTTCTCTCTCTCTCTCTCTCTCTCTCTCTCTCTCCTCTCTACCTCTCTTACCTTCCCTCTCTACTTTCCTTTATATTCCTCTCACATTCCCTCTCTAATCTTTGTAGGAGTGATAGGGAGAGATGGAGAGACGAGAGATGGATAGAAAGAAGGAGAGATATCTAGAGATATATATGACTTGGGAAAGATATAGGGGAATACAAAGGGAGAGAGATAGGTAGAGAGAAAGGGAGAGGGAGAGAAAGAGGGAGAGGGAGAGAGAGGGAGAATGGGGAGGGAGAAAAAGAAAAATATATAAAGAAGGAGAGGTGGAGAGGGAGAGAAGAAAAATAAATCCAAAAGGTACACTTATATATTGAAAAAGTGGAAATATCAATGATGCATCAAATATGAAAATGAAACCCTAATGTGGTTGCTAAGAATGGGTAGGGTAAGTAAAATTTATTTCAATATATATAATAGAGAAATATGTAACAATATAAAATCAATGAAAAATTGGTCATGCAAAGAGTTCCAAATATAAAATTGAGATGTAAATAGATCATAAAAGTATAGATCTAAGAAACCCTAATATGAATAATAAACCATAGAAGAAAACTAGGTTGCATAGAATTGATTGGGTTTAATAAAATATAAGGAGGCCTAAAGAGGGAAAAATAGAGAGAAAATGGAGGGAGAGGTAGAGAGATAGTTCTAGAGCTTGAGAGAGAGAGGGATGGAGGGAGAGGTAGGTATAGAGAGAGCGATAGGTAAGAGGGAGAGATAAAGAGAGATAGCTAGAGTGATAAGGAGAGAGAATTGAGATTGAGTTAAGTAGAGAGGGAAGTGGGGAGGGAGGGAGAGGTAGAGAGATAGATCTAGAGAGAAAGAGAGAGATCTAAAGAGGGAAAAAGAGCGAGGGAACGAGGGAGGGAGAGAGAGAGGTAGAGATATAGGTTTAGAGCTCAAGGAGAGAGAGAGTGAGAGAGAGGTCTAAAGAGGGAAAAAGAGAGAGGGCAGTATGGAGGGATCAAGAGGTAGACAGATAAGTCTAGAGCTCAATAGATTGAGAGAGAGAGAGTTATAAAGAGGGAAAAAGAGAGAGGGAGGGAGGGAGAGAGAGAGGTGGAGAGATAGGTCTAGAGCTCAGGGGGAGAGAGAGTGAAATATAGTGAGGTAGAGAAAGGGATAGAGAGATATGATGATTTATGAAGATTTTTAATCTCCTTACTATACAAAATATAAATATTTTATTAACAATTACTCCTTTAATGTTTCAAGTACTTTGAGATGATTGTGAATGGGGATAAATGGAAGGATAAATCAACAAGGCAAACAACACAAATGTTAGATCAAATCATAGACAAAAACCCAATTGACTGAATTAAACCCATTACCAATGAAGTGAGAAGCTAAAATCAAATGAAGTAAACAAGAAAGAAGAGAATAAATGAAATTAAACCTACTTTCACCTCACCCAAGAATGTAAGTCCTTACTCCATTATTGAATTATGCTTTGATATGTTGGATTGCTCAATGCTTGCATAAAACCAATTGTGAAAAAGCTCAAAATATTGATGGCTATAGAGGATTGATTGTTTTGAAGCTTAATTGGAGATAATTACCAATTAGCTCAAATTTTTTAGGAGAAATCATTCATGAAGGCTAAAGGATTGTTTTATAGATTTCAGGATATCTGATCGACGGTTGAGATTGAAAGATGAGATTGATGGTAGAGAGTGAATTAAGAGGTGAGGAGCCATGCATGAAGAGGAAAGGTTCAATTAATTGAAGCTCTTCCCTAAAATTTAGGGAGATATTTTTAAAATTGAATTAGGATTTGAATTGTGGAATATTCCTTTTGGATGGAATGTGTAACTAAATAATTCATTTAATTGTTGGAGAAAATTATCTAATTAAATAATTAGGAAATTATTAAATTATGAGGGATAAGAATAATAATTGATTTTTAATTAAATACTTAAAAATTATTTAATTAGGCTCGTGGTAGCCTGGACGACAGTGGTTTAACGTGTCACTAGGATGAAGCCCAGGACATCACTGCCAATCTACCACGGTCCACATGGCGTGCCAGAAGATAGGAGCATTCATTGTATCCAAGTTTGGTATAAGGTTTCATAGCTGGATGGGACGATCATAGTGATGCCATTAATGACGCACTCCCTTGGCGGACAGGCGTGATGCTAGCTCACATGTTTTGTGGGTGGCGAATTTCTTATTTAGTTTCCACCACATTCTAACTGCTCCACAACTCTAAACGAAAGCCATGGAGACGTCGGTTTGCTTGAGAGCCTCTTGCAAACTCTCTGCGTTCTTTGGACATATCTCCTATAATCGCTTGAAGTTAGTTTTTAGAGATTGGGACCCTCTGGTGTTGGGAGCTGTGCAGCTCCTCCTGGGTAGCAACTACTTGGAAACAACAGAGAGGTACAAGAGGAATGTGGACATAGTATCCCTCTTCGTCGCCGCTTTACTGGACTTGGAGGTGCCCAAGGTAGTAACACTTCTAATGGCTAGGAAATTGATTATGGAGGATCTCATAGGCAGTGTGGAGGATGCAATCATCATTGTAGAATTTGGTGTGGGGCTACCAAGACCAAGGAACATGAATAAAGCTCTCTTACTGGGGGAGTATGTGTGACGTTACCTGTTCCTCCTGGATCTCAAACGGGAGCACATAAGAAAGGCAAGGCGCAATCTCATATTTTTGAAACACCACCTCTATCTGGAGCTGACGGGTGGGATTGAATGGTGTCTGCATTTCTGGGAGTACCTATTAGCGGAAGGGGTAGAGTTTGATGAGTGATACGAGTTTTTGTGCACTCAATGGTTTTGGATCTCTATCTAAATATCGACAAGTTGGTGGCTCCCATGGACGAAGACGCGACTATTTTTTTGTCACTACTGCAGGGTGATGGCGCTTGTGGGTGGTATGGCAGCAGTGACAAGTTTCTCAGCTTTTTCGGGTGGTGATGGCGAAGGTGGAGAAACTCTCGGGTTTTTTGAATTTTGGTGGCAACAAAGGAAAAAACACAACATATTTTTTTGCGATCGTCATGTTCCTGCTAAGGTGTTTGGATGTCATTCTAGGGGGTAGGTGTCAAACTCATTGCACACAGATTCCATGTTGATTGTCTCAATCGACACTTGGTGTCCGATTGGAAATTGTAAATGTTTGAATTTTTATAATTAATACAATTCTTGACTTACGTACCAATTTTTTTAAATTTAATTAGATAGGTGAGAGGAAAATTAGAAATTAATTAAATAATAAGAATTATTTAATTAAAGTGGGATATAGAAGAATGTTTGAAAATTAATTAAATAATGAAAATTATTTAATTAAGGTGGATAGGGGAACATTGATGAATTAATCAAATAATTAAAATTATTCAATTAATAGAGGAAAACATGTAGTTTAATCAAATAATAATAAAATATTTAATTAAAAGTGACCAAATAGGGATAATGAGTGAAAATGATGAAAATTAGCGAATTAGGGGGAACACATGATGCATTAGACAATTTTAGGTGTTTACAAATTGTTACAAAAAATTATGAAAAAGGGACTTTGTATGCAGAAGTAGTGAGTATTTGATGTTTCAAATATGAAAGATGAATTTAAAATAATTATAATTATTATTTTGTATAGTATAGAAACACTACCTATTCCATTGCGTAGAGCTATGAATCACCTTTCCAACACCTATAAAAAATCAAAATTTTGATAAGAAACACAAAAGTTATGCCCATTTTATTGAAGAGGGCTTTTTGGGATTTTCAAAATAGATAAAGACATAAAAATAGGTACTCGTTTCTAAAAACGGATATCCATTTTAAAGACATAAAAATGGGTACCCATTACAAATGGATATCTATTTTTTTACATATTATTTTCCCTCCATATTTTCCTTGAGAAAGCTTTGGAATTAGGCTTGGGAATGCCAAGCCTAAAAGGTCAACTGTTTCAACATGTTTAGAGGTTTCATCCTCTTTTCAGGACTTCACCCTTCATGTTGACAACATTTTTTATTCAAATTTGATGGAACAAAAATGGTTTATTAAAGAATTTTTCAGCATTCTATCAATATAAGATATGTTGTATTTTGAATTTAATAGATAATTATTATTTAGTTTCTACATGCACTATGTGTAAAGTCTTGATTGATAAGCTGATTGAAAAACATCTATAGCTTTTAAACACTTACACATTTTTTGAATCCAAAAGATTCATCACACCCTATGCTTCACAAACTATAGGTTGAAAAAAATGAATTTCATGAATTTTTGACCAAGTTAGGGTGGCTAGACAAATAGTTTTTAATATTTTAAAAAATTTCTACTAAAAAATTCATAACCAATTTTTTAATTGCAAAAAAATTACAAAAAAAATGGGTCTCATTAGAGATAGGGTAAGGATTAGAGTTCAATTAGTGTTAGAGTTAGGGTTAGAATTATGGTTCAATTGGGTCGAGGTTTAATTGGGATTAGGGTTCAATTAGGGTTAGGGTTAGGGATAGGGTTCATTGAGGGTTACAATATAAATATTTAGGTTAGTGTTAGGTTTAAATTTCAATTAGGTTTAGGTTTAGGGAAAAAGGTTAAGGTTCACTTAGGGTTAGGGTTAGCATTCAATTTGGGTTATAGTTTAATAAGGGTTAAGGTTAGGGTTAAGTTAAATTTAGGGTTAGGGTTTAATTAGGGTTAACATTAGGGTAAAATTATGGTTAGGGTTTAGTTAGGGTTAGGGTTAGGACTATAGTTCAACTAAAATTAGAGTTAGGGTTAAGACTAAGGTTAGATTATATTAAGGTTAGGGTTAGGGTTAGGGTTAAGGTTTAATTAGGGTCAAGGTTCAATTATATTGTTAGAGTTAAGGCTAAGGTTTAGTTTGGGTTAGGGTTCATTTAGGGTTATAGGATAAAGCCTCAAGTTGATGTTAGGGTTAAATTATGATTTATTTAAATAGGATTAAGATTAAGATTAATATTAGGTTAAGGTTAGGGTAAAATTAGGGTTAGGTTTAGGGTTTAATTAGGGTTATAGTTATAATTAGGGTTTGTATTAGAAATATGATTAAAAATAGGGTTAGGATTAATATGGTTAGGGTTAGAATTAAAATTAGGGTTAGGTTGGGTTTAGGGTTCAATTAGGCTTAGTGTTAGGGTTAAAGTTCAATTAGGGTTATATATATGTTAGGTTAGGGTTATGATTCAATTAGGCTTCAATAAGGGCTAGGAGTAGGGTTTAATTAGGATTAGGGTTCAATTAAGGTTAAGGATTTACGATATAGCTTGGGGTTAGAATCTAGGTTCAATAAGGGTTATGGTTCAATTATGGGTTCAAATTTAATTAGGATTCAAGTTCAATTAGGGTTAGGGTTAGGGTTTTAAGATAAGTCTTGGGTTTAGGGTTAGAATTAGGGTTGGGGTCAGGGTGAGGGTTCAATTATGGTTAGGGTTAAGGTATGATTCAATTAGGATTGCGGTTGGGATCAATTAGGTTAGGGTTAGGGTTCAGTCAAGGTTAAGGCTCAATTATGGGTCAATTAGGGTTAGGGTTGGGGTTAGCATTCAATAAGGGTTAAGGCTTAATTAGGGTTAGGGTTAGGGTTCTATAATAAATCTTGGGGTCACGGTTAGGGTTAAGCTAAGGTTTAATTAGGGTTAGGGTTAGGGTTCATGTTCAATTAGGGTTAGGGTTAAGGTTAGGTTAGGGTTCAATCAAGGTTCAGTTAAGGTTATTTTTAGGGTTCAAGTTCAATTAAGGTTTAATTAAGGTTAGGGTTGAATTAGGGTAAGCATTAGTATTAGGGTTATAGTTCAATTAAGGTTATATTTTAATTATGGTAAGGGTTAAGGTTAGGGTTAAGGTTTATTTAGGGTTAGGTTTAGTATTAGGGTTAAGGTTCTACAATAAATCTTGGGGTTAAGTTTAAGTTTTTAGTGTAAATAAGATTAGGGTTACGTCTACAATTCAATTAGGATTAGGGTTACAATTCAATATGCATTACTATTATTCTAACACTAATAATATTTATAATCCCAATCCTAACTCTAAATCTATCTCTAACCCTAATCCTAATTCTAAAGCTAACACTAATTCTAATTATAACTTCAACCCTAACCCTATTTATAACCACAACCCTAATCATATTTATATCCCTAATGCTAACTCTAAAGTAAACCTAACTCTAACATTAATTGTAACTCTAACCCTAAACCTAAACCCAACCCTAAAGCTAATACTAATTCTAACTCTAACCCTAATCCTAACTCTAATCCTAACTCTAACCTTAACCATAATTATAATTGAAACCTCAATCCTAATTCTAATCCAACCCTAAAACTAACACTAATTCTAATCTAACCCTAACTTTAGCTCTAACCCTAACTCTATCTCTAATCCTAACTTTAACCCTAACTCTAACACTATTTCTAGCTCCAATGCTAACTCTAAATATATCTCTAGCCCTAGCCCAAATTCTAAAACTATCACTAATTCTAATTTTAACCCTAAACCTAATCCTATTTATAACCTTAACCTTAAACTTAAACCTAAATCTAACATTAATTGTAACTTTAACCCTAACCCTATACCTAATTCTAAAACTAACACTGATTTTAACTCTAACCCTAACCCCAACCCTAACACTATACCTAACCATAATTCTATCTCTAATCCTGACCCTAACCATAATTATAGCCCTAGCCCTAACCCTAACCTTAATCTTAATCCCAACCTTAACCATAATCCTATCACTAACCTTAATTATATCTCTAACCATAACCATAACTCTAAATCTATCTCTAATCTTAAATCTAGCCCTAACCCTAACACTAACCCTAACCTAACCCTAGAACATACATAGAGAAATCACAAAAGGATATGCATGGGTTTTTTTTTTATGTCGAGGATAGGAAATGGCAAGCAGGGGCATCATGCTCATATGCACAATGGGTGTTCTATTCTTAATGAAAATTTGGCTTTCAAGCTTCCACATGATCTCGCTCAAAGGATTGTCATATTTTGTAGGGTGTCGATTCTGGGGAATCAATTATTTATAAATGTGATCTCCTACTTTGTGAATTTAGTTTACTAGAATTTTCTTGGTATAATTTATCTCTGATCTCCAAGATTTGTTAAAGCTATTCCATAGGCCTATCTTGTCTTTTCCTAAGTTCAAAACACCCTTGAATATTGGGTTTATAGTGATGTGTTCAAATTTATATAAGATCTAGTATTTGATGAATGTTAAAATTAAATATTTGGAAAATCCTTGTACGATGGGTATACACCATTCGTGATTCTCAAGGGTACCTTACCATATGAGGTTATCTTCAATTTCTAAAGATGATTTTAAGGAAGGTTTGGTCTTGTTTGTGCAAGTTTTGTGTTCAATTTTAGCTAAATCAAATTCTTTCTATAATCTCTTATATATCGAGAAGTTCCACATCCACTTGCTTTTAATGAAGGTCGGTGATATTTAAAGAAACATTCTTAAAATTGAGATAATTTATGATAACTAAATTATGTGTTGCATTGGTGATGAAAGCATCAGAGGAGTATTAGGGGGTTATATGTATGTTGTAAGAGTTTCTATAGGGGTGGACGTTTATACATGACCTTGTCATCTTTTCAAATGAACCCACAGTGCTATAGCTTTGAGTGTGGTGGGTTAAGGTTTAATTAGGGTTAGGGTTAGGATTAACATTCAATTAGGGTTAGTGTTAGGATTTAGGTTCAAACAGGGTTAGGGTTTAATTAAGGGTCAATTAGGGTTACTATTAGGGTTCAATTTGAATTAAGGCTCAATTTTAATTAGGGTTAGGGTTTAATTAGGGTAAGCATTAATATTAGGGTTATAGTTCAATTAAGGCTATATTTTAATTATGGTAAGGGTTAAGGTTAGGGTTAAGGTTTAGTTAGGGTTAGGTTTAAGATTAGGGTTAGGGTTCTATGATAAATATTAGGGTTAAGGTTTAGTTAGGGTTAGGTTTAAGATTAGGGTTAGGGTTCTATGATAAATATTAGGGTTAAGGTTAAGTTTCAGGTATAAATAAGATTAGGGTTAAAATTTTATTAGTGTTACGAATACAATTGAATTAGGGTTAGGGTTACAATTTATGGACTATGGAAATGGAATGCACAACTTCCTTTATCCACACTAAAAAGGGGGAATGAAGGAAGAGGAATCCAATTTCACAAAGTTCACACTCAAGAACAAATTCTTGAGATTCCAATGCAAAAGAGATTGAAATCTATCAAAGGGTATTGTCCTTAAGGCTAGAAATTGATAAAGAAGATTAACTACTAATGCAAAACTAAGGAAATGCAAAATGTTTGAAAACACGTTGTGATATGCAAAATGACCTAGAAATGCAAATAAACTATAATAGAAACTTATGAGATTTACAGTGTGCACCTGGAAAATGGAGGAGGATGGGATGGATCTCTAGAATTTTGAAGAAGTCACTATTGAAGCCAACTAGGACTCATACGCTAAGTTGGGTGACTTAGTCCTGTTTCAGGAAGATTTTGCTGAAACAGGTTTCAGACAACTGGGTACTTAGAACTGCAAAATATTTGTTTTGGGCCTGGTAGTAGGACTCATGTGCCACCAATGGCATATCAGTTTACTTCCATATTTTAGGAAAATCAAAAGTGGAATTTGTAGCTCTCGGTCTGCACTTCAGCTCCTAATAGGTTTCTGGATTTGAAATTGCAAAATTTGACCTGTAGGTATTCTCCAAGCTTCTTTTAGGGCTTTGAAAACTTTGAAAAATTGTTGAAAACTTTTCCAACCTTGCTCTTTGACAAATCTGCAAACAAGACCAAACCCTTGAAGTAGAAATATGAAGATATGCAAGTAATGGCTCCAAAGTGCTTGAATGCTCTTATAAACAAAATACTTGAATGTAAAATCACTTGATTGCTTGATTATAAAATTAGGAGAGTTAGGGAGGGTGAAATGAGAGGAAACCCTATATTTATATACAATTATACAATATTTCCTGAAAATACCACAACATAGGCTGACCTTAGGTCTTAGAAAATAATAACCCACCAGAAATTTGAATTTATTTTGATTTTTGAGCCAAAGGGGACTCATTCTCCCCTAGTGGTGAATGGGTTCCACTTAGGCATTTTAAGTGGGTTTTGAAAATTAAGTGTATTAAATGATGTTTATCGGGATTATTTTCAAAAATACATTTAAGTAAGGCCTGTAAGTGTAAAATGGGGCTTTTAAAATGGGGCCAATTAAGGCATACGAAAGGGTCAAATTATTGATGAAAAGTCTAGAAAAGCATGAAAGTTTGTTACAACACTTTACAACACTTTGAAATAAAGCTTGGTAAGTGATAAACATAGGTTATTTAAGTAAAATATATTAACAAGACCCTAGAAAAGTGTGAAAGTGTGTTACAACACTTTACAACACTTATGTAAGGTACCAATTGAATTCTTTTAGTTCACTAGGACCCAAGACCTAATGTGAATGTGTTATCCACTTTACAACATTAAATCAAGACACAATTAAGCCAAAGTCACAAGGAGGACCCAAACAAGACATAAAAAGTAGAAGGGTTACTTTTTCCGTATCCACACAATTCAATATGTATTACTATTATTCTAACACTAACACTATTTATAACCCCAATCCTTACTCTAAATATATCTCTAACCCTAAGCCTAATTCTAAAGCTAAAACTAATTCTAATTGTAACTTTAACCCTAACCCTATTTATAACCATAACCCTAATCATATTTATATCCCTAATGTTGACTCGAAAGTAAACCTATCTCTAACCCTAACCCTAACCCCAACCCTAAAGCTAATGCTAATTCTAACTCTAACCCTAACCCTAACTCTAATCATAACTCTAACCTTAACCATAATTTTAATTGTAACCCCAATCCTAATCCTAACCAACCCTAAAACCAACACTAATTCTAACTCTAACTCTAACCCTAACCCTAACTCTATCTCCAACCCTAACTTTAACTCTAACCCTAGCTTTAATACTATTTCTAGCTCCAACCCTAACTCTAAATCTATCTCTAACCTTGACCCAAATTCTAAAACTAACACTAATTCTAATTGTAACCCTAAACCTAACCCTATTTGTAACCTTAACCTTAAACCTAAACCTAAATATGATATTAATTGTAACTTTAACCCTAACCCTATACATAATTCTAAAACTAACACTAACTTTAATTCTAACCCTAACCCCAACCCTAATACCTAACCCTAACCATAATTCTAACCCTAACCCTAACCTTAACCCTAATTTTATCTCTAACCCTAACCTTAACCATAATCCTATCACTAAACTTAAATCTATCTCTAAGCCTAGCACTAACTCTAAATCTATCTCTTATCTTAAATCTAACCCTAACCCTAACCCTAACCTTAACCTTAATCATAACCTTATTGCTAACCCTAAGCCTAACCCTAATTGTATCTCTAATCCTAACTCTAATCCTAACCTTAACCCTAACCCTAACCCTAACCCTAACCCTAACCCTAACCCTAACCCTAACCCTAACCCTAACCATATTTTATCTTCTTTAACCTTAATCCTAACCCTAATATTAACCCTAACCTTAACCTTATCCCCAACCCTAACTCTAATTCAAACTCTAACCTTAACCCTACCCATATTCTATTTCTAATTCTAACCCTGACCCTAATATTAAACCTAATCCTAACCTTATCCTCAACTCAACTTCTTATTCTAACTTTAACCTTAGGCCTATTTCTATCTCTAACACTAACCCTAACCATAATCCTGACCCTAACCTTATCCTCAACCCTAACCCTTATTTAACCCTAATCCTAACCTTAACCCTAATCTTAATCCTAACCTAAACCTAACTCTAATACTACCCCTCACCCTAACCCTAACCCTAACCCTAACCCTAACCCTAACCCTAACCCTAACCTTAATTCTAACCCTAACCCTAACCCTAACCCTAACCTTAACCCTAATTCTATCTCTAAACCCAACCCTAATCTTGATTCTATCCTAACCCTAATTTTATCTCTAATCTTATGCCTACCCTAACCCTAATTGCATATAATACATAATAGAAACCTAAACCTAACTCTAATACTACCCCTCACCCTAACCCTAACCCTAACCCTAACCCTAACCCTAATTCTAACCCTAACCCTAACCCTAACCCTAACCCTAACCCTAACCTTAACCCTAATTCTATCTCTAAACCCAACCCTAATCTTGATTCTATCCTAACCCTAATTTTATCTCTAATCTTATGCCTACCCTAACCCTAATTGCATATAATACATAATAGAAACCTAAACCTAACTCTAATTTTAACCCTAACCCTAACCCTACCCCTAACCCTAATTCTATCTCTAACCCTAATTCATTTCATTTCTTACATGTGCCATAAATGCTACTAGCATCTTGTTGTACCCAAACCAATTTTTTTGCTTCATCAAGGCATTTTGCATAGAATAGTCTAAAACTTGCTAACATGATGTAAAATACAGTTTTTGGGTAATATCAAGCATGGAGTTTTGTTAATGTTTTGTCAGTCAAAGGCAGTATCCATTGATCAGAACCTGAATCAGAGACTTAGAGCAAAGCTTTCATGGAGGAGCATTTCACGAAAACACTTATACTCTTAAATGGTAATTTTAGTCCAAAATGATGATTTCAATGGTCAATTTTTGAAGATTTCTCAAGGAAAAGAAAAATTGCGCCCCTGTAGCCCAGGGGTGCCCTTCTTCTTGAAGGCCTAAATTTTGTGGTAAATGCTCAAGCATGCAGTCAAACTCTTCAAAATTAGTCTGCCTATCCGATGAGCTATCCAACGAGGCTATCTGAGACTCGTAACTCTGGTTACAGACATCAGAAGTTGAAGATTCCAAAAGTTGTAGTCTGCAGAAGCTTGTCACTTTCCAGCTTTTGCGCCCCTATAGCTCAAGGGCGCACTTCTTAAGGGAGGGTTAGATCTTGTTATTTTTGATTGATGATGCATTTGATCTCTTCATGATTAGTCTGCTTGTCCGACGAGCTATTGAATACAGTCATTCGAGTTCCAGAGCTCCGACAGTCGACATCAGAAGATGAGCTTATGAAGTGAGTTCACATCATAGGAATCTTTAAAATGGTGAAATTGAGCCCCTGTAGCTCAGCCTGGGCGCCCTTCAAATTGACCCTTAAGATGACAGAATTTGCAGACGAAGTCTTCCTATCATTTGTGCTACCCTAGTCCGGCTTCGCGATGCACCAAGTTGCCTATTAATCCGACATTCGAAGAGATCATGACAGACATTCTACCAGGCACATAATTTCATGGGCGGACTGAAATGTAAATTTCATTATATTTTTGTAGGCCAAAGGCACCTAGCCTTTAGGCCTGTCAGATGAGGTTATTGACGTTCAAAGTCTTCACGAGACTTGAGCGTAATTACTCCAACTATTCAACGAGCCCAGCCGTTAGCCTTCGGGATTTGGAAAATGCTCATACGTGTGAGGTCTTTGGCGAAATACTAAAAGACGAAGACAACTCATAAAATGGCTAAGTCTGGTCGTCTATTCCATCTTGGGAAAGGCGCCTTTCTATTTGAGGTCTTAGAAGTAGTTTTCTTGCTTCGTCGCCTCTAGAAATCTCTCTCGTAGGTCCTTCTAGCTACGCGTTGAGATAGACGGTGTTCGAATCAGGCCATCCCAGCTCTAGATATCAGAGGTCGAAATAGGGCATCTAGTTGAGAGTTGTTATTTTGTCAAAATGGTGTTCGTGCCTTTTCAAGCCAAGGGCGCTTTTACTTTTGAGGTCCTTAATGTACTTTTCAGATGCCTTGCGTATATTCATTGGATGCAGAATACCTCTAGTCATGCAGTAAGCTTGTTAGCCAGTCAGTAGGGTTCACCGTTCGTTGTCAGTAGCTGTTTGAAGCATTAGATGGCAGTTTGGAGAAATGGTTAAGCCTGGTACCTGAAAATCAATTTAATCAAGGGCGCCTAATTCTTTGAGGTGTTAAATGATGGATTTTGTAGTGATGACTCCCAGCAGACATTTCTTCCTTGCTCTGTAGGCTTCGCAATGAATATACTTGTTCAGTCTCAGCATCACCCGGTCAGCCAGGAATCAGTGTCGAAGATGGCCAGTTGTAACTTTGTACTTAGCTACAAAGTAGGAAGTTAATAAAAAACGTGATATCTTGAGCAAATGGACGCCTATGAGGTCAGATGAGGACTTTTTGAAATTAGTGAAGTTTGCCGGTGAATCCAAGTGCTTTACTTGGTTTGTCAACTGATGTTAAATAATATTTAATATTTATTTTTGCATATTTTAGCATTAAATGGCGATTTTCTAAAATTGGCACCTCTTTGTGCTTTTGCATAATGAATATTTTATTATTATTTAAGTTTTGAACTTCAAGACAGTGTCAGTGTAATTGGAGGGGTCCAATTAGAAGCCTTCTATTTTAGTCGAGGTTTTAAATCTTGCAGTGAACAAGATGGTGCAAATTTTCCTTATTTAAGCATGGCGCCTATCATTAATCATTTACATAGTTTAAGAGAAATTCGTATTTCTTCACGAGAAAATAATATTTTCAAGGCAAAGGCGAATTCATCATCAGCAATCAAGGGCGATTTCATTAATCAATTCTTTTTGCAGGTTTTAGTTCACATTCATCAGCAAGTTTGAAGAATAGGGGCGATTTTCACAGAAGAAAGAGCTTATAAAAAACATCTTTTTGTTCCTTGATTCTCAAATTTCTCTCAAAATACAATTCGCATGTTCCTGAAGTTGACAGAATTTGGCAAGTTTGAACATCTGGATCTTTTCTATATAGCTTCCTCGAATTAAATTCGTGTGTTTGATTTTTCAGGAATTTTTAACTCTAGAGCATTCGTTCTCAAGTTTCTAATTTTCTCAACTGAAAAATCTTTGCATGGTCGAGTAGAGGTTCAATTTTCGCATTTCTGACATTCTGGGTTGTTTTAGAATCTTTTTCTTGACAAAACCCATATCTCAGATTTTTCGCCGAAAATAACTCTTCAAAAGGCTATTTTTAGCTTTCCAGAAATCTTGTCAGAACATAGTTGAGTTCACAGTCAATAGGAGAGTTTTTCATAATGCAGTACACTTAGCTCGAATACAAGACTAAATCAATCCTTACTCACGACTTCATTGGGAAAGTTGAGACGAATCTTCACAAGGTGCTGCCAGAAGCAGTCTTAGATTCAGTTAAGATCAGAGATTCGATTATTCAGAACATTCAGTAGTCCAGGTTATTGGAGGCTGCTTCCATTCCTATCTCTGTTCATTGTATTGAGTTCGTGATGTCTTGTATTAAGCATTACAACTCTGCTACTCGTGAGATAGTGTCAGTAGATGGATGAGTCATTTGCAGTCTCAAGCCTTTGGACGTTGAAAGAAGTTTTGGTGTACATCAACACCCGAATAGTCTAGTTATTTCTATGGAGCAGTGCAAGCATGCATTCAATGCTGATGTGGACAAGTGCCAGAATAAAATGGCAAAAAAATGGTTAAAGCAAGCGAGGAACAGATTGCCAAACAATGTGGGTCATGGTGAGTACAAGGATGAGTACTTGATTCTAATTACACTCTTGAATCATGTCTCAGGTCAATCACATGCAAATGTATTCCAGCCTTGGATGTATTACCTTATTGGTCGCATCATATCTGGGCAGGAGCATTATGACTGGGCATCCTTCATCAGCGATATTATTTACAAGTAGATCACCGGTTTCTTAGTTGCTCATGAGTTTCACATGTGTTCTTATCTCATGTACTTGATTGCTTATCAGGGTCAGTTCTGAGGACTAAACACCATGGGCATTCTTAGTGTTCAGAAAGTCTATCACTATTATGATTAGCTTGAGTTCACTAAGGCTGAACGTCACTTCAAGCGTGTTCACGAGGATTTTTTGATTTATACAGTGAAAAATTTGGACCGGGAGTTGAACATTCGTATCTCGACAGTTGCTAGAGCAGTGATGGATGGTTGGGCAGATTGGTTTATTCAATTCTCGACATACACCTACATCCGAGTATATGGATTTATAGGAAATCCAACTATGCTTCCACGTTATCCTTCGGATAAGACAGTCTTTATGGAGTTCCTGAGGCAGTTGCATGATGTTCATCGTCTTCTATGCCGCAAGCATAGACCAGCTGCCAACTTTCCTTTTCAGTTTGGAATGTATTGGTGCAAGACGACAGTTGATGCCAAAGTTGCAGGACAGGAGCTCGAGAAATATCATCTCAAGTATCTTGTTGAGGCTCGTGCCTATGATCTTTCGGGTCATTACACAACTCACCTTGTTGGACACACATATCATGAGCCTTCTATGGAGGACTATTGGGAAAATTGAGCGGATGACTTTGAGGTTCGCAGACGTAGCTATGACTGCTTCTCTCTCTCACAAATTTCTATTTTCTTGTCAGAAGATGTGGGAGGTTTATCAGATGATGAGGGAGAAGTCCTTCCTCAATTTTTTAGAGAGTAGGTTGACACATAGCCGCTGCCAGCAGTTGATTGGTACGCCAAGGAGTACGCAACAGTAAAGGAGAGGTCTAGTAGAGTTATTCAAAACAGTATACTTTACCTCAATACCAAGAGGACCAGGAGGGTAAGTGTGCCTAGAGCATAGCCACCAGTGGTGAATCCTTCACTACCTTCTTCGTCAAAACCTAAACAGAAGAAAAGGAATAACCCTCCTAAGAAAGGTCAAGCACCAAACAATTCAAAAGGCAAGGCACTTGCCACTGATACACATAAAGAGCTTGACAGACAGCCTATCACAGAGCCAGTTCAGAGGCCAGTTCAGAGTCCGCCAGTGCTAGAGGTTCAGCCTCAAGTTCCTACACTAGTTTCAGAGCAGTCGCCAGCCCCAATTCATATTGAATTGGATTTGGACTCCCCATCTCGCAGTGGTTCTTCTACATATTCACTCTCGTCACAGCCTCCTGTTGCTAGTACAGATCCTTCTAGTAGCATTAGCCGAGACCAGTCTTGGATTGAAAATCAACTGGGAAGGAAGAGGAGGCAGCCATCCTATGTACTTAATCATTCAGATTTTGATCAGGTTTACCAGGATGTGCCAGACAAGGATCAAGAACATGGTCCACGTGGAGAGGAATACCGATATGGAGATCGTCGTCGAGACTGCTATACCTCCACGAGGGAAGAGCTTGGATGAGTTGGAACCTTAGGATTTTGAGGTTATCACAGTCAACCTTGGTCATAGCACACGCCAGACTCAGGTTGATCTCCTACAGGTTGCTACAGACAATGCCAGGGATAGAATGCTGAAAGACGAAGAGGATAAGGCAGCCCTCAAGGCTGAAATCAGACAGCTTCGTCAATACATTTCTAGCCTTGTACACAGGTCAGATGTCATTGCCACACTCTCGCCGATGCTTGAGCCTCCAACAGAACAAGGTCAACTTAATCATTTAGTTGCATATGGAAAGCGTTTGGATGAGTGGGAGGAGGAGTTCGTTGCTAGAGGCCGTTCTATGCTCAGATAGTTATATCAGTTGCGGTACAATGCACGAGAGCTCCGTCTATATCTCCAGGATGAGGAGCAAGACATGGCAATTAACAGACCCCAGGATGAGATTATGATTGCTCACCTAAATATGGCATATGAATCAGTCATAGATGCAGAAGATAGAGAAGCTATCTACTCTTGGAAAACATAATTGGTTTTCAAGGAAAAGATAGAGGAGACTATGGTGTCAGAGTTGGCTGAGAGTAGAGAGCACGTTACTATCGCACTCCGATTTGTGAGGACCTTAGTATCTTGCTTACCGTGTCGATATCAGATTGAGGGTGGTGCGTATGTTGAGCTTACCGATGTACAGTCAGAGCTCCAAGCACTCGCTCATACTATTTTCAGTGGGGAGACCGTTGGCCGTAAGATTAATTAGCTTACAGTCATGTCAGCGTTGCTCGATGAAGCAACAATGAGTAGGGGCGAACTTCAATCCCAGATCACAGCTGGTGAGGACATGCTGTGCAGGCATAGCATTCTTCGACAGAGTATCAGAGCTCTAGATAGTGATGCAGTTAACAATCTCGTTGAGGGATTGGTTGCTCGAGATCACGATCAGTAGACTTCAGTTCCCACCTCTCAGAATAGACATTACACACAGGAGTTGAACTTGGCGTTAACTTCTCAAGTTAACTCACTGTTTCATCTCATGCATATCTATTCTGAGATCAACTTTATTTACTTGGAGTTTTATTTAGGGTTTCCGTTAACTGATGGTAGTGTTCCAGTTAACATGCTTTCAATAAGGATGTGCATGCTTGCACAATTGTCCATTTTTAGATTAGATGTTTCAGTTAACTGATGGTAGTTTTCCAGTTAACTGTATAGTTTGCTTTATTAGGGTTTAGCAATAAAATCTTGCATGCATTGTAAGACTATAGTTGACTCAAGGTGATTTTAGGGTTCCCTACACCTTTTGATGTCTATAAATAAGAGATTTTTCTCATTTTTACATAACTTTTGCACGAGAGAGAAATATATGTTGTGCTTACCTTGCCCTCAATATTGCTCGTTTTGTATCTGTTCATGCGTTTTTACTATTATGATGAATTGTTATACCACATAGGGTTTCATGCAATTATAATGGTGAATTCTTTCCTTAGATCAAATATGTTTTGTGTTCAATAAACTTGTCCAGATTGAGCTGATAGATGTGCCACCTTACCTTCAAGTTGAGAATCTGTACTTGGTTATCGTGTGATGTGTGTGAAAAATAAACTTATTCAGATTGAGCTGATAGATGTGCCACCTTGCCTTCAAGTTGAGAATATGTATTCAGTTTATCGTATATTGTTGTTTCCAATAAACTTGTTTAGATTGAGCTGATAGATGTGCCACCTTTCCTTCAAGTTGAGAATCTATACTTGTTTATCATCAGATAGTCATCCTTGCTCCATTTCCTCATGCTCTTTTTTCTTGAGGAAACTGGATATATTTTAAGTAATTAAGCCTAGTTATAGTTAGTAATCTACGAAACCAGAAAATACTCAGCTGCAACGTATATAGTTTTCGAGAAAGCCTTGTACCTCTATAGCTGAAACAAAAAGACAGGATATAGTTTAGTTTACTTTCCTTTTCAAAGCACTTTTGTCAAGCACAACGAGGGAGCTTCCCCTCCTAATTTGAAGAGCACTCATTGCGTAGTGTGCATAGCTGTCCGTACCAACTCTTACTCTAGAGGTGCTAGTTGTTACGCCAACACCTCTATATTTAATTAATAATACATATAAAATACGTTGAGATATATCCTTCTCGAGGTGTTTAGTACAATTTTATGTGAGAAATTGATTAGAAATAGGTGCCTCAAGAAGGATATATTTCGACATATAATTATATATTAGTAATTAAATATATGTATATACTAGTAGCACTCACGACACAACACGTAAAAAATTAAATGAATTAGGGTTAGAGATAAAATTAGGATTAGGGGTAAGGTTAGGGTTAGGGTTAAAATTAGAGTTAGGTTTAGGTTTCTATTATACATTGGATGTAATTAGGGTTAGGATTAGGCATAAGATTAGAGATAAAATTAGGGTTAGGGTAGGATTAAGATTAGGGTTAGGTTTATAGATATAATTAGGGTTAGGGTTAACAATGACAAATATTTTTATGGTTAAAGTTGTGCAGGGGTTATAGTGTATTTTGAGGGAGCCAACTTCTTCTTCAATTTCAAGCATAAGAGGGGATTGTAATTTCTACTAATAACCACAACATAGACATTATAAGTTTAATTTATACAATGAATATATAAGTTTAAAAATATTACATATATTTAAATTATGTATGTTGATGATAGTTTAGGTCAATTTATAGAGAATTTGAGAAAGCATACAATTAAATATTAGGAGATCAATTATACATACACACAATATAAACATGATACTAAAAGTTTAAAATAAAAATCTATATATATATATATATTGGTATATAGTCTTTTTGGATATAATAATATAATATAATAATAATAGGGTATGTGCATGATCATGATGGGCCAAAAAGTGGCGATATGATGGGTATGTGTAGGGTATGTGGCTGGCGACTTTTTTTAACCCAAAATTGATGAAACGAAAAGGGTTTTTAAAGGAGATTCTCAGCTTTCCGCCAATATAAATTATGCTTTACTTTGAATTTAATAAATAATTATTCATTTTCTATTTGAATTGTGACTAAAGTCCTGATTGATAGGCTAATTGAAAAACATCTATAGCTTTCAAATGGTATCACATTTTTTTGGTTTGAAACCTATTTCTTTTGCATCTTGGTAACCTCCACAATATGTCATTAGTACCAGAGCTTCCTTATTCTCTACTACATACCTTCTTTGCATGCTATGTGTTCTTACAAAAAATCCCTTTTGTATTAATTTCTTTGAGGTACCATTATCTCTAATCTCAACATGTGATATTAGCTTCATTTTATCTACATGCAAGATAGATGCATTAGGATCACCTATTGTGCCAACACCATGTCTAGTTGCTACTTCTCTATTCCTTAATTAATACCCACTTTGCACCTACATAAAATTTGTATCAGTCAAAGCTTATATATTTTCACATGAAGGCATTTCTCTTTTATACTGCTATTGCATGAGCCCTTTTAGATACTCAAAATCATAGGTTGGAACTCTTATTGATTTTAAATGCTATCATATATTCATATTAAAATAATTCATCAACATAGTGAGTTGCTAGTCAACTTTGTTATTTATAGGCTTATACTCATATGCATCAAATAATCAATATCACAATTCTCATAATATTCAAGAATTCCATCTTCATTGAAGAATTTTTTCTCTTAAAATTATAATTTCAGTAAAACACTTAATTAGATCATGGGATGAATAACATGTCTCACATGTACTGAGTCTTCTTGGGAATTCATATGATCTCGCCTCAAAGGTCATGAGTTTATTTATATTGGTGCTTGAAGTGTCCTTGCTTAGGAATCAATTGTTTATCATACTATAGGATTAAAAAAAAATGAATTTCATGAAGTTTTGACCAAGTTAAGGTGGTCAGACATATGAGTGTTTATATTTTTTAAAAGTTGTAATAAAAAATTCATAATTAATTATTTTCTTGGAAAAAAATTACAAAAAAATATGCATCACATCTGGACATGAGTCCTCTACTTATATCTAAAATCTTATAAAAAAATATTATCATTTTATTGTGGTTAGGGTGGTCAGATAGACACCTACTTCTTATGTTTTCCCTGAAATTTAAGTACTACTGCATTAAAATTTTAAATCTTCACCAAATAGATTTAAAAAAGCAAAGGACTGCAAGAAAAATGGATATAAAAATAAAAAGGAAAATGGAAAGATGAAAGTTACTTTCCGTAAGTGCAAAAAAATGGAACATCCTTGTAGAAACATCAGAAGAAAGAACATCTATCCTTGTAGAAACATTTTAGGTGAATTGTAATGAATAGAGTCTAGAAAAGTGTAGAGATGTTTTACAACACTTCACAACACCTTCACAAGATTCTATTATTTACATTTTAAGGACCTAATGTGAATGTTTAAGCTACATTACAACATTAAATCAAACCAAATGGACCAAGCATCATGAAGAAAGACCTAAAAGACCATGAAAATGTCCAAGGGGCCATTTTTCTATGACACAATTAGAGATGTGTCTAGGTAGGATAAATTATCCTCACGTGGAATACAAGATTAGAGGATAAATGGAAATATGAATTTTTTTGTTCCTTCTAAGTTAGGTCTTATGAAGTTGTAGACAAGTTTGGCATAGGCACTTATTATCTAGGAGTTTAGATTGAGATATCTGGGAATTTCCAACCTATGGTCAACACCTCAAGCATTATTTATCCAAATTGGTAAGGTAATTTTGATGTTTATTCATATTCTTTTATTTCTTGTTTTTTTATCCTTGTTCAAATATTATTATTATTTATCATGGTGAATTTTATGTCTTATATGATAATTTTTTCTCATGTCATTTCCTACTTGTCAGTTTTTCCTAGTCTTGCTATTATAATTTTATTTTGTGGTCTACACCTAGAGATAAGGTTAGGTTTCTCATTATATCTTGTTAAAATACATCCCCAACTAGAGCCAATGTTTTCATGCCCCCAATTTTATAATTAAACCTAGTGTTTTTTTTTTATTGTAGTACTATTTTATTTTCCCAAATGTCTCATGGAAATATTGTGTATGCTCACTATAACTTGTGAAATATGTTATCTTTTATTTATTATCATGCATCCTTGTTTCTATGGTGCTCTATTTTGTGTTGCAATATCCCTTGTTACCTTGCAATTACTTCCTATCACTCCTCCTCACATGTTGTGATGTCCTATTCATTCTTGATCTTATTATTTTCACCACTAGGAATGATAATCTACCTACCTATTTCTATTATCTTCCTTGTGCAAAGCTCTTCTATGTGTCATGGTTTCTCTAATCTTGTAGTGGTCATATGCTATCAAAATTATGATTCTATGTTATGGTGTCTTCCTTTTAATCTCCCTAGTAGTTTGCAACATTGTAGTGGTAAATAGGCCTAGTTTTATAGGGAATTGTATTGGTTACATCTTAGATACTCAACTATATGCATTTGTGAAAATATTTTGTAGTGTGCTCGAATAAAATTAGGTAACTTATTTATGGTGGCTACTATGAATTTTCCCCCTAGTGTGGCAAAGTATTTTTCCTGTGCAATGTGATTGTGGTTTTTGTTTTAGTTCACATTGTGAAGGACCATCCATCTTGTGGTGGAAGTGTTGTGTATTTGGAAGTGTCTATTTGTCTTTGCAATGGACTCCTTATTCATAATAGTCAAATTTTAGTTTTTTGTGTTCTTGAGAATGTGTGGTTTTTAGGGTTATATGTGGTCTCTTACTCATTGGTCATGTTCACGTGCTTTATAGTAATGTAAAAATTTAGATAGAATTCAAATGAACCCTATCTCTCTTGGAAGAAAATTATATTTAGAAACAAAATAATTTGTAACAAGGCTTTGATTGTCAAGTATTGACTCACTAGATCACTTGGAGGTTCAAGTGTACTACTTCACATGGGGCATTTATGGTTCTAAAATATTAAGAACAAGATGAATTTATGAAATATAGACAAATATTTTAAAAAATTATATCCAAGAATTCACAAGGATCAAATGTTATCTAAAAGGATTTTTCAAAATTATCAATAACTTTGATTAATTCTTCTAAAATATTAAAGAAAATGAAAAATGAGAGGTAGAGAAGGAAGGGCTAGAAATCTAAATTCTCATAAAATTTGCACAATTATACTCCAAAATAATATCAAGACACCATAACCAATTTATGCTTCACCAAAATTACTCACAATTACACATAAAAGCTGCAATCTTCAAAGGCAAAAATAAAATTAAGAAAGGTATCTTATAATAATCAAACAATGACACAATTTTGTGATATTTTATAATATTGAAAAGAAATATGTACAAGTCACTTGAAACTTACCAAGTATATGACTCGAATGATGTTACAATTACAAGTTTTTTAGTATACAGAAAGACAAATACTAATCTAGTTGAAAGGAAACCATGAAAAAAGAAAAATAATAACAATTATTCATTATTTTCCCCACAATTATCAACAATTTCTAGTCCCCCCAAAAGAATAATGATGGCCTTTTATGGAGAAAAGATTCCAAAGTTGAAGCATTGAAAAATTGCATGGATGGAGGTGTCGAGGGTTCTGTGCAGGCTACGGGGGCTTGAGCGGCCTACCCCCTTTTTTCCTACGTCGTGGGGATATGACAGACTCTTCATTGACTATGCTTTACTATAGTTTGAGGTCGACGTTTGCATGCAAATTTAGTCTAGTTTTGCTCTCTTAGTTTGGCCTTTGCTTTATTTATTTTCTTTTTATTTCCCTACTGCTTTGGATTTGTGGGTTTGGTGCTGGGTGGGTGTTATCTCATGGTACCCTCGGGGGGTCCCGGAGATCCCTCTCATTTGTCTTTCAAATCTATTTCTATGAATGGAGTTTTACTGAAAAGAATATGTGGTACAAGGATAAACAAGTCAAGGAGTGAAGAAGCAACTCTAGAAAAACTCCTGTAAAATGACATGATGCAAAAAGATATTTATACTTCAATGGTGTTTGTCATTCCTACAAGAAATTTGGTCATAAAGCAAAGGACTGCAAGAAAAATGGATATAAAAATAAAAAGGAAAATGGAAAGATGAAAGTTACTTTCCGTAAGTGCAAAAAAATGGAACATCCTTGTAGAAACATCAGAAGAAAGAACATCTATCCGACAAAGAAGAATGATCACACCATTGATCCAGAAGTGACAAGAAAAGAAATGGAAATGACTTGGAGAAAGAATTCATCAATCTTATCTATGTTGACCTCTAGTATAGATACTCCCGTCAATTTCTAAATGAAAGTAGCGGCTAAGGGGGAGCAATCATCAGAAAATCTAATAAAACCCCTTATTGGTACTTGTGTCATATCATGACAAAAGTATATTTAATGTGGTAACAAGATTAAGGTATGAGGTCTACAGAATTTGAAAGAATGGAGGCGTACATAGTTTTTGAAGCAATCTACCTGCAAGTTGAAAAATTTATTGCAAAATCATTCAGAATGGAAGGAATAAGATCAGATAGCATTAAAGGCCTATGCATTTTAGAAGAAGCGTGCAAAAGAAGTTTGGAAGGGAATTCAAAGTTTTAGAATTTAAAGAAAGTAACAATCGAAGTGAGCTCCGGAAACAAAACATCTATACATTTTCAGAGGTATTTCTGTTTGCACAATCTTTTACTTTTATTGATGGATAATTCAAATATTGTGAACTGTGCGGATAAAGCTAGATTGAAGAGATATATGAGGAATGTGTTGGAAGAGTCTGTTGGTGCATTCTCTTGCATCCCTCTGAGAGTGTTTCCTACAAAAGATATCTATGTATTTTTTTTCAATAAGATCGAAGAAATGTCATCAGTTCAGTTGAATATGCTTTGGGAAAATGAATTGAAAGAGAATCATGATGCCTACAGAGTATTAGTTGAGAAAAAGTTGGATGTTTGGAGAAGAAAGTTCCTTTGTTTGAATTTGAGAAGTATATTCGAATGGTATTGAGAAAAATTCATGATGAAACTTTGTGGATTGATGAGGCACATCTGGTTACCAGAGAAGCAATTAGAGATGTAACTGGTCTATGTTCCTCAAGACTGATTCCTAAACTAAATTCTATGAATTATAAATAAATAATTGAGGTTATAGGTGCGATTTCTAAAGGAAAATAAATTGGATTGAGATCAATTGTTGATCTGATAATGAGGTATGCTACTATGGTCATTGGTCATAAAGTTTGTATCCCTAAAAATGACTACAATTTCTATTACTGCGATGAATATTGTTGTTGACATGGTGCTAAGAGGTATGGAATATGACTTGTGTGAACTACTTCACATACATATTTTGAATAATTTAAAGGAGATCAAGAAGAGCAGGAAGAATACTTTTTGGTATGGCAATTTGGTTGTTTGTCTACTCTTTTACTTTTTGAAAGAGTTATTAGTAATAGGAAAGTTAGAATGGTCAAATTAAAAGCCTATTGCCTATCAAATCATGAATTTAATGATAAATCTCGGTAGTTTGGATGCACAAGAATCTGCCTTTGCTGCATTCTTTGGAACATTTCAGATGAGGATGAACAAAAGGTCCAGGATTCCAGTAAGTGTTGTGGAAAGATACTCTGGAAGCATAAATTCTCTTGTGTCTATAGATTTTTGTCACATAGAAGCAGTTTAATCAAGGTTAGTTTGGATATCTAAATTGGATTATGAAGTGTCAGAGGCTGAAATTGATAAATATGCTAAAATTCTCTTGGAAAGCTCTAAGAATCTCAATGAAAGTAACCCCGGTAGCAAGACCAGAATAGGGAAGAAAAGAAAGAGTGTAGTAAAGCTAGAAAATGCAGAGGAAATTAAGCTTGAACATGAGCATGAAAGAATGAGTATTCAGAGAGCTTTGTAAGATTTGCAGAAGGTTATACTTGATGCTAATTTTGATTCATCTATTTTTGTTGTGGAGAATCTTTGTGGCATGATTAATTTTTTGAAATTCTACATCTTCAGACTTAAAGAGTTTGCTGGAACTAGGTCTGATGAAGAATATTTGAATTATATCAAAGGAAAATGTGTGAATGCATACAATCGAGTAATGAAGGAATTTGAAATTGTACAAGGTTGTGAAGAAGAGGCACATAAACTACTTTCCTTTTTTCTAGATTGGTTTGGCAATACATTGGATATGAGAAATGAAATAAGGATGAGTGAGTCTCGACTGAGCACTCAAGTAGATACTTACAAGTTAGTAGAAGATAAAGATAATCAGAGGTGGTCCTACATTGTGCAGCTTCAAGACAATTTTTTCTCTCTATAGGATTGAAGAACATATGTCATCAAGAAATTTGTGGCACTCAGAGACATGATTAAATTCAAACATACTTCTATTTCTAGTTCTCTTGGTTGTATTGGTGAAATATCACAGATCAATCTTAGACCCAATACTTTAATAAATGGTATAAATTCTCTAACTAAACTTGATCTATTTTACAAGACTCTTGTCAGTACAAAAGGTTCATAGGAAGAAGGTAAAGCGTCATGGAAGGCTATTCTGGAGAGTCTCAGAGGTTCTTCTTTTAATTAAATCTGTGTTCATATGTTTTTGGCTACTTTTTGATATACATTCTTATATTGAACCCCTTCCTTTGTCATTGATATCAAAAGGGGGAGAGATAGAGAGATAAAGAGAAGGAGAGATAAAGAGATGGAGAGTCGGAGGAATTTTTTTTGTGAAACTTTTGTGAAGATCAGTTTTGATAAGGGGAGTAAGTCAGAACATTCAGTTGTGGTAAACTTGGAAAAGTTTTTGTCATGCATGTTGCCATCAATGCCAAAGGGGGAGATTGTTGGAAGCCTTGCAACATGAGCATGAAGTATGGATGGTTGTGCTAGTTGTTTCTATGTTGTCATTGATTTCAACATGGTAATAACTACATGGTGATGATTATATGGGAATTTTTCTTGGTTTACCGGAAGTTCTCTGTCGGTAATGGATTAGTATGTTGGTATTTGAGTCTGGAACTCATTGCAAGATCTGATATGACTCTAATCTCCTAACCATGTTTTATTGACTTATTCAGACTACTTTTTCTTGGATCTTGAGACATTCTTTTGACTATGAATAAGAAGTTATCTTTGATAGAGTTCAACTCTATATCCTACTATTTTTCTATGTGTGGTGTACTATGTGGGAGACTCTGCATTCTACTAAGGTGAACATTCTTATACTGTGGTTGTGCTGATAGTCTCTTTACTAGTAGTATGATGGGAAATTAATGTGTTCTAAGATCCAAAAGGTGTTTGCTTTGAGGATTATTTACTGGTTTGAAGTTTTTTTTAGTCTTGGTTGACTCAACGAATGCAATATATTATGAAGACTAATAGCTGACTTGGCATAATGTACTACATGGATAAAATGTTCGAATCTTATATGGTGTAAACTTAATTGATGAATAAAATATACTTGTATATATATATAAGGAAATGGAAAGAGAAGCAAGTGATGTGGAAGAAGAAGGAAGGGAGCAAGACAGAAAAGTGTGAATGTGTGTGTGAGCAGGTGAATGCTTTATCAGTAGTAAAAATTTATTGAGAAATGCAGTGCTTTTTATTCTGAGCTTTAGTTAAATTGAACCCTACACATTGAAGGTGTATTCCATCAGTTCATTCTTTTGGCAGTGAGCCACTATCATTGTATCTTGGCAGTGAGCCATCTTTTGTACTCAGGCTGTGAGCCTTTTAAGGACAATGAGTCATGGTAGTGAGCCCTGTAATATTTTGTATCTGGATATAATATTGTGGACAATGATTTTGGATTGCCCACACTGCTTTAGCTCCTTCTAGGGTTTTTCACCTAAAAGGAGAAATGAAATGGGGTCCAAAATGCAAATGTATACACTCAAGAGTAAAGTAAATGTGATGTAATATGTCTAATTATGATGTAATAATGCACTGATCTAAAAATAAAATGATTTAATGATGCAAAACCTAAGAAATGCATAGTGTTGGAAAACACATTGTGATATGCAATAACACCTAAAAATGCAAGTAAATGATGAAATAACTGAATAAAATTGGAGAGGTGCACCTAGAATATGAAATATGATGTGGAGAGATTCTAGAATCCTAAAAATTTGACTAAAAATGTTGATTGGGACACTTACGCCAGGCTGGACGACTTAGTCCTAGTTTCGGGAAAAACTTACCAGAACAAGAATTTGCCAAATGGGTCAAAAATGTAGAAACCATTTTTCAAGCATGGCAGTGGGACTAATCCGCCACTATTGGCGACTTAGTCCACCTATAGATTTTGAGAATCTCGGGACAAGATCCTATAACTTCAGGTCTGCACTTGCTTTTCTGACAGGTGTCCACTCTTGATTTTGCAAAAATGGGATAAAAAGGGTCTCCAAGCTCAAATTAGGATTATGTTGACTTTAATAGCTTTGATGACTTCTTGACCACTTTTCAACATCTATTTCTTTGACAAATCTACCTACAAAGTTTGCAAACACACATGCAAAGAGGGAAAAATGGTTAAGGGTGCCTTGGTCAAATCCCACTTTGGTAATCAAACCCTATGAAATGAAATAAAATGGAAAGAGAATGATAAATAAACAACATGCAATGTCATAAAATTACCAAACCCTTGGTGTGTAAATCTGAAGATATGCAATGAAGTGCTCCAATGGATGACTTGATTATGCTTAGAGTGCTTGAATACTTGAGAATGATTAAGTTGATTGCTTGAGTGAATGCTTGAATGAATTAGGTGTTAAAATGAGGGGAAAACCCCTTATTTATACTTGATTTTTACTAAATTTCCTGAAAATAACACATCACAGGCCAACCTCAAGGGTTAGAGAATGAAATCTCGCCAGAAAATTGAAATAATTTTGAGTTTTGTGCCAAAAAGGACTAAGTTGCCCCTATTGGCGACTTAGTCCCACTTAAGTAAATTAAGTGGGTGTCAGGAATTATAGGGCATTAAATGTTTTCCAACAGGAATATCCCCAAAAACAAACTTAAGGGGGGCTGGAAAGTGTATTAAGGGGTCATCTAAACATGAGAAAGGGTTGAATTAGTGATAACAAGTCTAGAAAAGCGTGAAAGTGGGTTACAACACTTTACAATACTTTGAAATAAGACTTGGTAAGTGATAAAAATGATTTATTTAGGTGAATTGTGATGAAAGGGTCCCAAAAAAGTGTGAAAGTGGGTTACAACACTTCACAACACTTTTACAAGACAACCTAGAAGTCTTAATGATTCACAAGGGTCCAAGACCTAATGTGAACGTGTTGGCCACATTGCAACATTAAATCTAGGAAAAATCAAGTCAAAGTCCACTAGGAGGGCCTGAACATGAAAAAGTAGAAGGGTTGCTTTTTCCATGTCCACAAATATATTGTGAGTTAACCCTCACCATAGTTTTTCCCTTATTGGGTTTTCCACATAAAAATCCTGGTGTTCATGTGTGTGATTGTATTGACTTGCTTTTATGTTCTCTCTTGTTGATTCAGTCAAAATAGTAATAATGATTAAGTAGATTTTATTATCAGTTTGTGGAATACTGATTCACCCCCCTCTCAGTATTCCAGATGTTCAACAATGTAGCCCATATTGGGTGAACCATGTTAAATTTTTGTGTTGATCTCTTTTTTTATTCTTCATTGTTATTTTTGGGTTATTTAATTTGCATATAATTGTTAATGTTTATTGCTCCAATCTGCCTAAACCCTAACATCAATTACCAATAATCTTGGAAAATTTATTTCATTTTTCTCTAATATTTTCTCACAATCATTTATTAGCTTTAGTATATCAATTCCATTTAACTACTTCTTCCCATTTCTCAGAAAGCATTTTTAAGAATCTCCTCTCCTTTTAGAATAATTTTTTCATCCATTCTTATGTTATTGTGCTTATATTTTTTTATTTTTCCTAGGGAAGACATTTCATCATGAGAAAGGAGTTTTGGGATAGTGGGAATTTTATCTATAGACTACAAAGTACCTATTAATTGCTTAAAATATTATTGAAACTCAAAATAATTCCTCTTTAGTTCCCATTTTCTTTTCTTATCTTTTTGCATCCGAGAGTCTACAATATCTACATTGGCTTTCACTTTTGTAATCTCTTTCTCTTTGGTATAATACCCTAAGTTAATAGTGGAAATTTGGTATTCATTGTATTTTATCTCATGTTTATCTTTTGGTATAGTGGGGGTGGAAATTTGCATAATCCACAACACTAAAGCATCTCTTGTGGAAGAAGACAAAATCCTATCATTTCTCTTTGGCTTAGGAGTATCAATTTATTGTATCAATATATTAAATTTATTTATATTATTTCCATCTAATCAATCCTTTGAATGTTATTTGTTAGCCATGTTAAAGTAGCGAGATCTTGTTCGATAGATTGGATTTGGGGAATTTTAGGTGATCCTAATTGATTTTTCCCTTATTCCATGTCAACTCCACTTGCATCTTTGTCTTGCTCCTAGAGTACCTCCTCCATTATTTTTTCCTGAGCTATGGGGACCATTATTTCTGACTGACCCAATGGTTGTTCAACTTGAACTCTAGCATCAATCTCTTTATTTGCTTCTTCAATGATATTCTCCCCTTTATTTTTCTCATTAGGCTCTTCAAGTTCCTCTAAACTAATCTCTTGAATAATTGATGATAAGCTATAATCAAGATCCTTATTGATTTCTTCAATAATGTATTGAGGGAAAAGAATATCTTGTTACATTTCTAAAAATTGATTATGTGCTTCAAACAAGCTTCCCTTAGGCTCTCTTTCATTTCCTATTAGGATTTTCCATTCTATATATGCTTCTTGTACTATTTATTGCAAACTAGGAGTTTCCTCTCTCCTATTACTACTGACTTCATCCTTGGATAGCTTTGCAGCTTTTGATTCTTGGGATAACCTAACTATATTGGATGTGAAAGGAGGTGGCATAAACAATATCTTCTTGTCTAGGGAGTAAAAAAAAGTTGTCGTTATTTGTTTCTTATCTTTTGATGCAACTTTTTGAGTCCACTTCTCCACTAGGGTAAGTGCAAGAAGATGGGTCCACAAAGAGGGGAAGTTTCATGCAAAAAAAAATCCAAAAGGAATGGGGACCCGAGCCTCATATTGGGATCTCATTCTTAAATTGGTACTCGTTCTAAAAATAGAATGAGTACCTGCTTTAAAATGGGTACTCGTTCTATTTTCCCATTTTAAAGCGGGTTCTTGTTTTAAAAAATTAAAATCCCAACCCAATTTTTTATTTGGGTTTAGGCTCGAGAAAGGCTTGGTAACTCAAACCTTAGCCTTGGATCTGCATCTAAAAGACTAAGGAAATGCCAAGAGAAAAAACTGACTTTGGCAATATAGCTGACGGTTTTTGTTCAGAATTAGTTTATGAATTTAAAACCCATTATAGATCATGATGTCTAGTTTTCAAATATGTAATTTTTTAATGATTGGATTATGTTTTCTATGAATTGTTAAATTTTTTGGATTGAAACTGTGTGCATTTAAGGTTTAATTTTCCTTCCTTCTCATTTCAATTTTCTTGTTTTAAGATATTTTTTCTTAATTTTCTCTTTTTGTCACTCTAAGGCTATTTTGTTTTATTTCTATAATTTTTGTTATCCTTATATATTTATGACAAAAAAATGCACACTGTTTCAGTCCAGAAATTTTAACAATTCATTATCATGGATTGTGGAAACTTGATTTTATGTTTTCTATTTTTAATTAATTTCTAATGAAACCGGTCCATAAACTTAAAATGTCAAGCTTTTGTATTTTTGATTTTTTTTTTGTAAAAAAATTTATATGGCAGCAATCTATAAAAAATTCTCTACACAATGAAAAAAATAAAAAAAATGATTAGTTTAGGTCAAATTATGGTGTCTGTACACGAGGGTTTTCAAAAACACTAATTAGGGCCAATAAAAAATTAATAAAAAATATTTAGAAAAGAATTATAAAAAATATCCTCATCAATCTCTCGTTTATTACACATCTTTCTCCAAAAGGAATTAGAAAATTAATTTTATTTAGGTCAAATTATGGTGTTTGTACATGTGCATGGTAGAGTCCTAAAAAACTGACTTTTAAAAAGTGATTTTTATACATGCCTATTAAAAATTAATTGTATCATCTGGGTATTAGAATAAATTACATATTTGCAAACAAGACTAAAAATATTATATTTCAAATTACTATTTTTTTTAAGATTCAATATGTAAGTGCTTCAAATTTTTAGTCCAACTATGACAAATTCTGAAAATCAAGAAAAACACTTCCACTTTTTGAATATTTTATGGACCCAACTTCTTGCACATGCCCACTAGTGGCTCTTTAATTATATGAGAAATTCTAGGGGCTACAACCTAAGCCTATAGGAAAGGAGCTGGCATGGTTCCTTGAATAAACTAAGTTAAAATTGGTATAACACATTTGGTTGAGTATCAAAATAAACTAATCCCTCTAGGGTGGTTGTAATAGAAACATCAAGGATGAGAGGAGTCTCAATAGCACTAGACCCTTGTCCTTGTTGTACCACTTGTGTTTCTTACACTCTCCTCTTCTTTATCAATAAATGATCAAAATATTTATCTTCTTTATTTGTTTTTTTCTTTGCTTCTTGGTTGGATCCTTGCTATATGTCAATGCAACTCATCTTTATTTTAGGGATTGAATGTGGGAATTAGCAAGGCAATAGAACTATCCAAAATATTTTGTGTAAGTTCCTTGATAAGATATGTTTCCTTTTTTGACTATTTTGGATCTAGTATTAGCTAATTGAAGATTCCATTTATTTCATAAATTGAGTGCTTCTCATCATCTTTTATTTGGTGGGGCATTATATGTGTTCTCAAGTTTCTCATATGTTTAATTGTGATCTTATAATATGATCTCTTTCTTACTGCATGAAAGAAGAAACACACTTCTCCATTCTTCCATAAGGATCATAATTTGGCCTTGCCTCATCATATAGTTGTAAATTATGTTATTATAAATCTATCTTAGAAGCCTTGGCATAATACTATGGAAAGCATACCATCCAATAGTGATAGGGAATTTCACCCATACTATATGTTTGGATTATAAGAGCCCATGGGATACCACTAGTTTCCTTGACATTTTTAACATGACCATTTTTTCAATTGGGTACCTGGGTAATTTGAATGGCTTGCTAGAAAATTCTTCCATTTCTATGTAGGTGAACTTCTAAAACTGGATGAACTAGCTTCCCCAACTATCAATGTTACCTCATGCCTCTATAAATAATCTCTTGGATTTGTCTCTCTCCATGGTTCTTACCAACCACTTGGAAAATATATCATTCACCCTTCTATAATAAATCATATATTCCTTATTTTCCAATTGACGGTAGTAGTCATAAAAAAATTCCCTAGCCTAAGACTGAGGGTACCCACTCTGTCCAACCTAGTAAATTTAGTCGAGTAGACTAGATATGAATCCAAGTAAAACTTGTGGTGCACCTAAAAATTATTTATCTATTCATGCAAGTTTTTTCTTGTGATCTTGGCCCAATATAACATACTTTATTTTGTTATGATGAATTCAACATGTAGAAATACATCTAAGGCTCACATGTAGCAATAGTTGGAAGTCCCACTACTTTGCTCAAGTGTATTAGTACACCTCTAATTTTATTTTGGAAATCACTTTTATACAATACTTTAGGAATTTTGGATACATACTTCTTGGGTTCTCCATCCATTTTATGTTAGTTATCTTTTTCCACATCTCCATCTCATTATTGAATTTTTTTCAACATCATTCCTATCTATGTGTACAACCTCGGTGAAGAAATGAATAGTAAATGTGTTTTTGATGGCATCTACACTTAATTCAGAAAAGACACTTCCTTTAATAATTACTTTCCTCTTCCCTACATCATCTGTTGGCAAGAGACACTGTGAATGCTTTTTGGTGTTGTCATTGTTGGAAACCCTAGTAGGTGACAGATTCACATAACATCATTTGCTTATACCAATAGTCAGATTGAGGATAGTCAAGAAGAATAGAGCATCCGATAGTTTGGTGATCATCAATTCACTTACATATTTCTATTTGTTATTTTGAGTTGTGGATCTCATGAGAGGTTTATCAGTACATCTAATGTGTTGTCCAAAAATCTCAATGCATCGTATTAAGTCTTGTGTGAGTTTAGAGATTTGGTTGGTTACTTCTTTGTTTATCAATATTTTGGGGCCGACTCAGTTGATGTAATATGTTGCGGATATTCAGGAAATGTTTATTTGAATATTTTTGTGTTTGCTCATCTTGATTTGGGTCCGAGCTAAGTTGTGGCCGACCATTGTGGATGCGCATTGGATAACTCTTAAGATTTGAGCGGACAAGTTGCTAATATTTTCAAGTTTTATTTGGAGTTGACATGTTGCGATTAAATTGCTAGTCACAGATATATATGTATGATCTCTTATATCATTTTGGTGTGTGTGCGTGGTGTGTCAATGTGTATTGCGAATATCAAAAGAGTGTTAGAGAGATTTTATGCACAGTTTCACTTGCACATAAATATTTTGTGAAGCGAGTCAGAGGAGAGAAAATCAGAAGTTTAGTATCAGTCAGAAGGACAAAAGATTGACATCTGAGCCTAACCGAAACTGTAATCAAGCATTTGTAGATGTTATTCGTTCCGTTCATTCTTTTGGATATAATCCAAATCTCTGTAATGAAGTGTGCCTTCCCATTTTGACTAGTGAGCTCTAGGTAGTGTGCCTGAATGCAAGTGCATTCCCATATTGTAAATTTTTTGAGTATACTCAGATTATATTGTGGATTGGCCATCCACCGTGGTTTTTCCCCTAACAGGGTTTCCACGTAAAAATCCTTGTGTTATGGTGTTGTGGTTATTTTCTTTATGTTTCTACATATTTCTCCTGGTTGAATATTTTAAGTGGGTTAATAATCAGAATAATAAAGTCAATTTTTGTAGAACATTGATTCACCCCCCTCTCAGTGTAGCTTGTTTCCAATAATTGGTATCAGAGCTAGTTCCTCAAAAGAAGTCTAACAGCTTGGGGAGATCTTGGAAAGTGTTTTCAATCAATCTTCAACAACAACTTATGGTGGCCCTGGATGATCTTGACCAGTCAAAATCTAAGAACTGGGAACTGTGGGAAAATCTTGAGAATGCAGAAAAATTCATACAGTCATTCAAAGACAAAATCAATGAATCAAGGGAGAAAAGAAAGGAATTATGTGATCAGCTCAAGCAAAAGAATAGAAGCATGGAAGATGAACAAATCAGTCATGCCTTAAAGGAGAAAACAAAAGAGTGTGAAAAGTTTTCTAGAGAAAATGCTGCCCTGAAGCATGAGATGGAGTCCATCATGATGAAAATGATTAGGGAAATCGAAGATAGAAAGAAGAATGAAGAAAAGCTTGCTCAATCTTTGAAAGAAAAATTTGAACAATGCAGCCGATTAGACAATGAATTGGAACAATAAAAAAACAATGAGGAAGTGCTTGGAAAACAACTAGATGATATCAAAGATGAACTTACTGCTGCAAATGAGTACAAGGAGAAATTCAAAGCCAGTTCAGCCAAGCTTGATGAACCGATTAAAGGTCAGAGGACTGATGGTGATGGGCGAGGTCTTGGATATGAAGAAGGAGAAAGTTTCAGATCTGGACAAAGGAATTCTGGACAAGGAAGATTCTGACAAGGAAATCAGATGAATGGAGCCATAAGAAATCCGGTGAGACAACCAAATGCTCAGAGATTCAATGGTTATTGTTTTACTGGCAACAAATTCAGTCACATGGATTCTCAGTGTAGAAGCAAGATGAATCCAAGTGGACCATCAT